>BGPR01000271.1:0-119390 GCA_013235015.1 Araneus ventricosus | reverse complement strand
GAAAAATGTTAATTTTTCCAGCATAACTATAAAATCTTCATTTCCTTTTGCTTAACATATGTTGCATTCATCAGCACACACTTACATATTAATCAAATCCCAACGCAATCTAGGAGCTCTTATATTCTTATTAGCCGTTATTTCTATAAACAAAAGGTGAATTATATAAACTTCACTCCGAAAATTTATGTGATTGGATGAAAAAATAGAAACTTTGAAAGAATATGTGACCCAAAGAGCTTGCAATACTTTGAATTCCAGCGTAACTATAATAACTAACGTTTGCTTCCGCTCAACATATGTTGCATTTCATCCGCACACACTTATATATTAAACAAATCTCAATACACTCCAGGAGCTCTTCGAAGATATATTCAGTGCAGCTTAAACAAACGAAAAATGTTAATTTTTGAAGCATAACTATAAAATCTTCATTTCCCTTTGCTTCCGCTCAACATTTGTTGCATCTCATCCTTACACACATATATATTAAACAAATCTCAATACACTCTAGGAGCTCTTCGAAGATCTATTCAGTGCAGCATCTTTCTAGTCACAAAATCAGCTATTTTCTTAATTAAGAATCATAGTAAAGGCAATCTTAAGAATAGCCTCTGTTCCTCCGAAGTACAACAACCACTTCAGTGACAGAGGCAACATGGAAAACCATGCGCTGAGAATTAATTTAGGCAATTTCTGGCGTAAATGTTATTAAGAAAGGCAATGTTTCACTTCTCTCTTTGAACGCCAGTGTACGTAAAAGAAGGAAGGAAATGCAATAATTAAGCCGGAAAGATACACAAGGCAACAATGCAAGAGTACGACTTATTACATGGGTAAGTGCTTTTGCATATTAAACGATCGTTATTTAGACGTTAGGTCTTCGTGTGGAATGATGAATGCGAGTTATTTCTGGATAAGATGAATTGAATTTAATGTTCGAAATTTGCCGGGAAGTTTTAGAAGTTTCCGCTTGAGTTTACATCGCTTTTGAAAAGCTAGACGGTTAGATGCCAGGATTTCTAGAGGAACGGTTTGGCGTCGATAATTAATAAATACACACAATGTTTAATGTGATTGATGCGTTCTAGTTAAACTCGCATTTTGCAACTGGACTTGGGAATTTTAACATATGTCTCATTTATTTAAGTGGTTGGATGCTTTTCTTATTTGACGGCAGTAGTTACTCGGGCATGTTTCTTTTGGATTTTTATTTTCAGTGTAGAATATATATATAACTAACATGAGAAGGGACTGGGAAACAGCATTTGTGTCTATACATATTTTTTTAAAACTGCAAATTATAAAAGAATATTTAAAATAAAACTTTTTACAAGAAGTTTTTGTTATAAAATGATATTCACGCAAATGGAAATCAAAACAGTACATTTCATAAATCAATGATTTTAAACATTTTATTCTAATTTGTTTCATCTAATTGTTTATATACGTACTTTATAAGATAATTATAATTAATATTAAGAAAAAGTAAAAAAGTCGTGGTTAATTTTTAAAGTATATTACACTACTAATATCCGCTGAAATTTAAAATAAATAAAGAAAAAATATTTCTTCAAACATTTTCTTTAAACCTTCGTATGTGCGCACAAAAATGTAAAAAAAGTTAATGAGAAGGGCTAAGAAAATGATTTTCGATAATGAACTTTCATCTCTGTATTATATAAATTTATAAAAATTTACAACATTCTTTTTTATGCGATTAATTTTTAAAGAAATAAGTAAATGAAGTTTTTTTATTAAATAGATCGGTTGGAAACAAACCTATGATTAGTTTTGAAATTTCGTGGCTATTGAATTTAAGCCATTTGCCTTTGAATCTAAATGGAAACTTATTATTGTATAGGATTTACAAAACAATATTTGGCAATTCCACCAATATAAAACCAGTTTATTAAATAATGCAAGAAGCGTACCTTATGAAACATATTACAAAGATATCCAGTGAACTTTACTAGCAAGACACAAGTTTACTGAAGGATGATTTTCATCAGCATTTCATATAGTATTTGATTATAAAGATTATATCATATAGTATGTGCTTTTGAGATGTAGAGTTGATTAAAACGTTTGAGGTTCCTTTGACATTCTGTTTCGAAGAGTAGTAATAAAATATATTAAAGTTACACTGCATAACAGCATGCGAAATATTCAAAATGTAAAAACAAAGTAATATGAAATATTAGAATTGGTTATGCAAAAATTTATTAGCTGCTCTTGCTCCGAAATAGCAACAAAATTGTTTTGATAAAAGAAGAGTCTGACGGAAAAGAAGAATAAAATAATGTATCAGACTTATTGAAATACGGATTCAATAAATTCGATGAATATTTGCGGTTTCAATGTGTTCTGATTTTTCTTTTGAAATAGATGTGTGAAGAGCTACCGATTGAAGAATTTTATAGAACTAAAATAAAAACAACAATCCTACATAATTATCTATAAAAATATATTTATAAACTATTTTAATTTGCATTTTCTACTCTATTTCAGTTTTGAATTAATTAAGTTAAATAAAAAAATAACATTTTTGAAAATCGCAACTCATTGCAAATTTTTGCAAATGTCTTAAGAAATTTAAGATCTGCACAATAAACATTACAATGAATATCCTTTTACATTTGTCAAGAGACATTTTGATTTGTAAATAAATAGTATATTTCTTTTTGAGATACGTTTGATATATTTTTGTCGATAGAAATGTTAAAAAATAATGGGAAGAGGGGACTTAAGGAAAAAAACTTTTTCTAAATTAATTAACGGACATAAGTCCATCTATATAAGTATCCATTTCCCCTGAAACTAGAAAATAGATAGATACTTGGAACTTTTTTCTTTCAGACCAACTTGATGAGAATCTATACATCTAATATATTTAATTCAATAATCTCATCTTCTTCAGTATTTAAGAGATAAGAGCATTTCTTTTACTTAACCTGGATAAAAGATCATTTCTTCCACTCTTCTTATGACAAGTCGCTTCCGTTTTCTTTAGTTTTCTGAGCAGAAAAAGCATCAGCTTTATAGCCCAGGCACATAGCTTGAAAGCCTATCTCGGCTGCATATCCTAGGCACTAAACCTGCTGATGAGTCCCTTAAGGGTATTTTTGGAGAGAAAAGAAATGTGAGATAATTCTTTTTCCTTCACGGAAGTACTATTACGGACTACAGCAACTAAACGCTTCTTTGCTTTAATCTTAAGTCAATATTTTTTCTGATAGCTTTTTTCTTTATGAAGATACATGATATTTTTTCTTCAAAAATTCTCATTTTTAAATCCCAAAGGAATATTATGAAATGTAAATCCTGCTCCATTCAGAGATTTAATGAACATTTGTTCGAAAACTTTGCTGTATTCTTCAAATTATATATGATACTGGTAAACTACCTAAAAGCAGATAAAAATAGGTGTATAGAAGTGGAATGGATAAATAAACATGATACAATTACAACTAACAATCCCTTTAAAATTTGAAGAAATGTATGGCTTGTGATAGCATATATTTGATACATTTGTAAATATTACAGAAGTTCGACACATTTGTGTTAAAAAGTTTGAATTACATTTATTAAGACATCTTTTAACTTTTAGGAATATTTAATTTAATGTTACAATGCATAAATTTTCATAATCTCTTAACGAAGAAAAATTTTATAATAAAGTTATGTTACATTTAATATTTAGCAAAGTAAATATAAATAAATGAACATTTTTATTTCACAATCTTTGAATTGTTTTCCATCATTATTTGTATTTAATTTATGGAAGTATGATAAATAATGTATTATTTTCATATTCCTAAAAAGTAAATGAGTGCTAAAAGTAGTCAGGAGATCGCTTTTGCAGTAGATGGTTTCTTAGTAATGTATTTTCGTTTAGTAAATAAACAAACAAATTAGCAATGAAATCTTACTTCGAACGGTAATTACTGCTTTTTACCAATGCATATACAGGGTTCCTACTTATATCCGTTACACCCCCTTAACTTCTAAACTGTGACAGCTTAGGCCATGAAGTTGGTGTCTAGGTATAGTAAAAAGTCTATGCGCTACTCGATGAAGCAACTGACAACGCCGTCTATCGTCAAATTTTGGAATTAGCGGTCCTATCTCGTAAACGGTGAAAGATACGAGAAAAAAGTCAATTAGAAAGTTGTAGAGCACTCTCGCTTTAGTACGAAAAGATACCTTGCGCACATTAATACCTAAAACAGAATGCAAAAAATGAACATTTGTTTGGTCACGATTTCGAAAATTGCCATGCCATAAAGAGTGGAAGAAAGAAACTGAGACACGTCCCTGTCTTCTGGATCATTTATTTATATTGCTCAAAATGCTCTCCGTTAGCCACTATACACATTTGCACTCTGGACTGGATTTCTCACTTCGCTCGCGTTTCACGACGCCATAGTGTTGAAAATCTCAATCAAACAAATGTTCGTTTTTTACATTCTGTTCTGAGTATTAATGTACGCAAGGTATTTCTAACTAAATCGAGAGTGCTCCACAACTTTCTATTTGACTTTTTTCTCGTATCTTTCACCGTTTACGAGATAGGACCACTAATTCCAAAATTTGCCGATAGATGACGTTGTAAGTTGTCTCATCGGGTAGCGCATAGCCTTTTTACTATACCTAGACACCAACTTTATGGCCTAAGCTGTCACCGTTCAGAAGTTAAGTGGTATGTAACGGATATGAATGGGAACCCTGTATAACGATTTAAAGTATTTATTATACTTTCAATTTATAATATAAATGTTTTTACATAGATAAATAATCATATCAATATACGTGCTCAAATACTGTCTTTTTTAATCACTGTTATGTTCTTGTTTCTTTTTTCTTGAAACTAGTGAGAAAATCCCAAGTACACTTGCTGATAATTAAAAGTTTTATGAGTGAAGAATTTGAGAACTCAATATTAAATTCTAATCTTTAGGAATTTAGCATATTTGATGCTACGAAATCCTCAGGAGATCACTGTTATGAGTCAACTCGAACGGATGTATCTCTTTTTAAGACCATCTAAAACGAACTAAACTTTTTGAGGTTTGATATTAGCTTCTTTATCAGCATTGGCTTTTTAAGGGCCAGAAGAGTCGACATGTTCTAAAATTAGACTTTCTTATCCGTATCTTGATCCTTGTGATTAAATTAAGAAATTCTTTAACATATTTTATGTCTTAATTACATTTATTTGCTATCTAGCAATTTTTTTGAAGCTTTAAAATGATTTTTAGGGGTCTCGGAACCAAAAAATATTTTTCTACAATTTTGATCAGCATTTTTAATTTTGTAGTAGATGGATGTAAACTGTTCAGAAAGTTAATTTCTAAAATATTTTTCAGGTTCAAAAATTTTAATTAAAAAAAATAAGCTTTTCTTTAAAATACTTCTTCTCAAACAATCTTTAATATGTTTTCCCCAAATTTTTTAATGGGATCTTTCAATGTACTTAGCAGGAATAGGAATCGGGTTTTTGATTTTTACATTAGTTTATGAGAAAAAAAAATTTGCTCAAAATTTTGTGAAAATTTTCGAAAAATATCTGATTTTTTTTAATTTTCTACATTTGAAAAAAGAATTCTAATCAAAATTTTCACAAATCCATAACTAATTCTATAAACCATGCATTTGGAGTGAACAGAAAAAAATTCAGGTAATTAGAATGAAATGTGATTGACAATTTGCGTTTTGTGGCGGACATAATTTTGAAAAAAAACGAACTGAGAAAAACATATTTAAATATTTCAATACGATGAAATTGTAATAAAAAAGCTTATATCAAGTTAGTTTTTTCAAAGTAGTAATCTGACGTTTGTAAGTCCTAAGGCATCAATTTTATTAATATATGTTATTACCATAATTATTAATGAGCATTATAACATATAGGGATAATAAGAAAAAATTCCCTTTTTTTCAGTTTTCTTAGTCAAAATATTTAATAAATGATCTGCAGTTCTATTTATCAAATATGTATTGATTACAGTAAAGATTTTAAATCATTTTACTGAAATTTAATTGGCAGCGAGATATTCAAACAAAAAGAGAGTTGAAAGCAGTAATGATGATGATGATTCAAATCTGCTTAATAAATAAGAAGAAACGAAAGCAGTAAAACTGTAAACAAACAAAGAATAAACCATTATGGTTTTAAAAAACTATCTTGTTTTGCTTTAATGGGAAAAAATTAGGCAGTTTTTAACTTGCACATGAAATATGCATGATGTAAACATTGGAAGTGGGAGTGACACCTGATAAAGTGTTAGACAAAATACCTTCACATCTCTCTAAATATTTGTCGGATTGTTTTGAAACTTTGAAATTAGTTAATGAAAGGTTCAAGAATCATTCTCCACTCAAAATTGTTTAATCGAAATTTTCATCGATTTTCTAAAATTCTTAAGGTGCAAAGTCCCCTTGAATACTGTTGGTGATAATAAATGTAAATGAGTTAATATCGTTCCATCTTTCTATTAACACTATTAAGCATTTAGTTTCTTAAAACAAAAATACTTCATAAATTCAATAACTCTCCTTTGAAATTAAGTAGTAAAAAATTAAAAGGCAAAATCAATTATCATGCCTATTCCTTTGCTGTAAACTTTGAAGATTTTCTGTTTTCTAAAGTATTTATTGTTTTTAACGATATTTTTTTCTGAATTAGAAATTGTACCAAAATTCCTCCCAAAAAATCAAACATTCTACTTAAAGCTTAATTGTGCATAAAATAAGTCCGTGAGATGAATAAAACAGGAATATTATCTATTTTAATGGATTCTCAAATAATTTTCTTTTTTATGTCCAGCGGTTTCATTTATTATTTTGACGAGTGAACTCGAATAATTGCGCATACTTGTTCCGTATTATTCAAAAATGAAATGAAAAAATGAAGATTAAGACACTGGATTAAAAGAGTAACGGAAGAGAATGATACAATGAAAATACTGAAAATGCCTTTCCTTAATATGGAAATGAAATATGATGTAAAATATTTATTTGCATATATCCTGCCTTTTGTTTCAGAATTGTAATGTAGAGAAAAGTTCAGAAAATATTTAGTTTAGGACTAATGTCACTATTAAATATTTAGAAACCGAACTTAAATACCCACAATAAATATTAAAGCTTCACCTTTAACTTTCAATTAAAAGTACATTAAATTTAAGTGTTATTGAAAAAATAAAGTTTCGTCTGACAGCATATTAAAGCCATTGCAATAACTGTGAACTCCAGCCTTCAATAAATTAAATTTTTTCTCACGCTAATTTATTAATTGTACTATATACGATTAATAGGAGATATATACATTAGGGTGTCCCAAAAAAATGAAAGTCGTTTGTTTTTCTCGCATAACCTCTTATTTCTTTTCCTTTTATGTCAAAACAATTATAAATAAAGTTTCATGTAATTTGAACCACGGCAACCCGTGCCGAGTTGCATCTAAACGTGTCAATCAGTACTTGTGTACTTAAGACAGCGAACGCTGGCAAGTATCAGCCTGACACGTGTCTGTTGCGGAGCACAAAGCAGCTGCAAATGGTAAAGTGTTGTGGTAGTAAGTGTTTGTATAATTTTTAATCAATGAACCGAATATGGCAGTGGAATTGCGTAGTTCTAAAAAAGTGATATTTTTAATAGGGGAAACAAAACATCAAATAACGGGTTCAAAACTTCCCTCTAATGGACAAGTTCTCGCAGTTTTGATTTACAATATTCGAGAAGTGAATTTAACTGTTAATATAAGTGCAAATCTCGCTATTAGCGAATGTATTATCTTTTGGGAAAAGACACGCATATCTACCAAATTGTGTGAGGAAACTTGTTAACGTGTATCAAGTTTGGAGAGACTTACAAAAAAATTTTAAGACGTATTAAAGCGGCGACAACAAGAATTTGTAAGTAATTTAGATAATTTGTTCGACTTTGCACACGCTTATGCACTTCAGTTAATGAAAATAGAGGAAGATAAGATGTCCTTGCAGCGCCAAAGAGAGCCTGGCCGACCCAGTCACTTGGGTGGAGTGGATAAAAAACTGACCGACTGAGCCGTCAAAGAAGAAAATCAGCAAATCAAATATGTTTCCGCTTCAACATCCTTGGTATCATAACCATTGCAAGAAGATTCCTCTTCGAATTCTAGAGAAAATATGGATTCAGAAGATTTCCCAACACTGATCGGAAGCTCAGAACCTGGGACAAGTAAATCAGTAATGAGGAAAGATTTTATTACCCTAAAGTTAGTTGTTGCATCACACAGACAGATCTCAGTTAAGTATGCGAGATTCTGTGTTTATTCTTGAAGCTACTATTGATGCACTTGGATGTAACATAACGAATTTCCGATAAGTAAGTCTTCAATTTAAAGAATCCGAACAGAAAAACGGAAGGAACGCGCGGAAAACATAAAAATTGATTTCCAAAACAAGGTACCTGATGTAGTGACCTTGCCTTCGGATGGCAAACTATTACCTGCTTTGAGTGCTCGAAAATCCAAAGAAGAACGTCTGCCTCTATAGTTATTTCATATGGAATTAAAGAACAACTTATTGCTGTGCCGAGACTGGATAATTCTACAGGAAAAGAACAGACGCAGGCTTTTTGGAAGGCGATGTTAGATTGGAATCTCGAACACAAAGTCCAAATTCTCTGTTATGATACTACGTCTTCGAATACAAGTCGTGTTAAACGTGCTTGTGCGCTCCTCGAGCAAACATTTCACAGGGAAATGCTTTTTTTCACTTGCCGTCATCATGTATAAGAACTGGTATTAAAGGCCGTATTCGAAGTGAAAATTAAACAAGTGACAACAACTATATTCCACTCTTTAAGAAGCTCAAAGATAATTGGAGAAATATCGATCTAACTAAAATACAGTGCTATAGATAAACAATGGAATTGTTCCGAACCATACCCGAACTTGAAAATTTGTTTGACTTTTACCGCGCTGAACTTAAAAATGTTATGGTCAGAGATGACTATAGAGAGTTGATAGAACTTTCTATCGTATGTTTAGGTGGAGATGCAGAAAAAAATTAAAATCAGATCTCCGGGTGCCATGCACCAAGCTAGATGGATGGCTCAAGCCATTTACTCCCTAAACCTATCGTCATTTAGTTCTCAGCTGAAATTAAACACCAAGGCTAAGGAAGTACTGTTAGACGTCTGCTTGTTTATCGTGACAATCTACATTAAAAAATGGCTTCAATTCATTTCGGCAGTTAAACACCCTGCAAAGATTTATGTTTTTTGAAATATTTGAAAGCTTACGAAAATGTGACTGAAAGTACCTAGAAAGCTGCTTTGTAGAAATTTAGCCAGAATTTATGGTATTTGACTGACGAAATAGCAGTCTTAGCACTTTTTGATGATGATGTGGACGAAGGAACAAAATTAAAAATGGTGGCAAATTTACATAGAGAAAATTTCTCGACCCATGAGAAAAGATACATTCCATCGAAGGAAGAACTTTGTGGTTCATTGTATGATGAGTTTGATACATTGATTTTGTAGTTGTTTATTTAGTTATTTATTTACATCACGCAATTGTTACCTATTATTTTATTTTTTACAGAGAAAAGTATCAATGATTTCATTTCAGTCAAAAGCCAGTCATTGTTTACTAGACTCAAAATTGATGATAATTTTCTCAACGAGAGTCCCTTTTCATGGGAGAATAACGCTTCGTTTCTAGACGCTAAAAAGACGGTCTCAATTCTGAGAGCAGTGAACGATACAGCTGAAAGAGCGGAAAAATGATGCAGGACTTTCATGGTTTAATAACGGTTGAGAGAAACAAAAACAATTTTTGTTACGTTGCATTTAAGTACACATGAAGATCTGTCCTGACTGAAAAAAGCAAGCATTGAAAGGAAATTTTATACAGTAATGTTTCTTTTACTGTAATATGGTAATAATTATCTGCTTTGAATAAATTGGTGTCTTATGTACCAAAGAAACATACAATTTGCAATCTGTCCATAGTATTCCCCATACAAGATTTCACATTCAAGTTTGACCTAAAGTCGGCATGGGTTACCGTTGTCTTATTGCAATAATACGTTTTATTTATGTTACTAAGGTGAAATAGAAAAAAATAGAGGGTATGTGTATTCTATTTTGTAAAAAAAAATTCCCTTGCATCTTGGGACATCCTAATATACATATGTACAATTAGGATTCACTTTCAAGATTTCTCATCATTACTAACTCGGTGTTCACCTTGAGAACTCCTACAAAAACGTGAACACTCTGTGCAGAGACCCAACACCAATAATGGCGTCTACCACCTCGCTCCCCCGCGCAACTGTTTCTTCCATTCTTCACTTCACATCATTTTGGCTGAGAGGCTGAACAGCTACTTGGAGGTTAGTGGCATGGCAGCCATTTTTCATGAAATATTGTTCTGTTTTAATTCTCCATATTGATGCATTTAATTTAATATTATTCTAAAACATTTTTAGTGCTGAACTTAAGTTTTCTGGTGTGCATTTCTATTTCTCAAGGAAGAAAAATATTCAAATACGAACAAGCTCAATTTTAGAAATATTCATTTTTCATCAAAATATATTCTTGTCTTCTGCAGAAATATATTTACGAGATAGCTATGTAAGATAAGTGGGATTTAGCCCATCCAATTTTAAATCTTCATTGTAGTCAAAACATTTTCAACCATAGGAGCGAAACCTGTATAATGCGAAATGACGAGCTTCCATTTCTCTTGGAGTTGTTAGGCATTATGTCATGTTTTAAGTTGACGGATGAGCTACGAAGTTTATGTACTCTTCGATAAAAGCTCAGAAACTCGTGAGCAGAATTTCTTATAACAGCTTATTTTCAAAAACTGTAAGTAGAGAGACGTGCCACTTTTACTTTATTCGTGATCATGCATTTATGTTCAGAAATTTGTTTAGCGTTTGCATCTGTTTAAACAAGCGATTCAGTTATAATTCATATTATATCAACGTATTATGAAGAAATTAATCTTTAACTTCAAGACTTCCTTATATTTAAACATTGAAAGTATAATTCTAGATAAATGAGCATCTGATATACAGAGGAAATAATTTTTAATTCATTTGCATAGTTTTCGAAAACAATGCACGAATCATTGATTCAACTAATAAAGGCATAAACATGAAAGTCATTTCTGAAAATAATCAACGTCAAAAATTCAAATAAATGTTAGAAAATTGAAATCTATACATTATTTCACAAACAAAATCAGCTCTGTTCCGGCTCAGATTTGAGGCTTAAGGATTAAATATGAGTGACATACATGTGAATTACTGCACAATATAGGTATTAAGACAGAAAAAGGTGGAGGTATTGATTAATAGTTGAGCAAGTAAATGATTTCCTTAGATGTAAATCATGTTTAAAGATCCGACAATTTTAACGTTTCTTATTGAATTCATTATTTCCTCTTTAATTGTGAGTCAATTGAAATCAAATGATTTACTTAAAATTTATGCTAGAAGATAATCATTTTCAATTGTTAGTCAAAAATTGAAATTTCGTTCATCAGAATGTATGAGGCAACAATTTTAAGAGAAAACATCCATTATAGTGGGATACATTAGAAAAATGTCTCCGACGTTACGCGAAGTTTGAAAATGAAAGTAATTGAACATTAGAATTATTTTTTCCTACTGAACATTAAAGTATCAAATGCATCTCATCCTTATTTAATTGTAATTGCATTTTATTTTTTGTGCATTAACGGTAAATGTAAAGTATGTAAGTAATACTTTAGTAATGTAAAGTAATTTTTCCACCTTTAATTTCGATTCCTGTTGAACTAGCAATTATTTCTTTAAACGAAAAGCACCTATTAAAATCAGATAGTATCATCAATTACTAATGAACATTCGTTTCGCAAAATATACTCCTATATATAATGTAAGGAATGAGGTAAGAAATGAGATTCACTGAACTCCATAAAAGTCTTTTAAAAGTCAAGAAGAAAGTTTGCATCCTTTCTAACTAATTTCTTAACAGCACCCATCACTCCTAGGAATAGAGAATGTTGGGGAAAAAGAAATCGATGGCATAAAAAAGGGCTAAAAAAAGGGCCATTTAACTTTCTCATCCCTTAAACTAAATTTCGAAACAACCATTATCATTACAGACTCACATTACCATTAAAATGCACGCTATTTTGAAACAGGAGCTTGCAGATCTTCGTAAAGAAGCATATAGTGTGCTTAAATTTGATGAAACGTGCTCTCAAAGCCAAATAGTATCTTTAAACTGTTATTTCTAACAAATACTTCCCGAATGGTTGTTACGTAACAGATGATGAGCTTCAGATTTGAAGACTGAAACACTGTTATCCTAAAATTATTTTTATTAATTTATTAATACAAGCATATATAGTTTATCATATTTATCTTGAAACAGATGTTTATATGAAGAGTTTGGATTGCATACTATGTATCAATGCAGTTATGAAACATAAAGTCCAAAACACGCTATAATATTCTAGACAATTAGATACAAAATATAAATCTGTAAAATATCTTAAAAGCTTTAAATTGTGTATACATTGTTAAATTTGTAATGAATTTGAATCAAACGCCAGAACTGAAAAAAAATTCCAAGATCTATTTTAAAAGATCAATTTATTTTCTTGTGTAAAACAATGCGATATATATGTGTAAGAGTGAGCAGTCTGATTTTGCAGGAGCTATATTTGAATATGTTTATTCCACTATCCATCTCAAGTAACACATTTTATATATTTCCTAATATGATGAAACAATTTTAATGCAACTGACTATATATATAAATGTATCGAACATGGTTTATGAACATTATCAAAGCCATAAACTTCCTCATTTAAAAAATTGTAAAATAAATTTAGGCCATTAAATTATCATTATGAAAACAACTATAAAGCATCAGGTTTGAATATGCCTAATAAATACAATATAATACTTTTGTACAGTTCATACTTACCTAAGCATAATTTTATTTTTTAAATAAAACCTTTAGCGATGAGAAGGAATTTCGTTTATGATCATTTGACATTTCGTGAAAGCAAGAGAGGTAAAAACTTTAAGCATGTATTTACACTACTGGAAGTTCACAACAGATTTTATCTACAATTTGGGAAATCAGATATAAAAGGATATAGAGTTCTCCAGAGTATCAGCGTTTTCCATCGACAGAAATTTGTATTCTACGAGTTAGCTATGTATCGAAACAATTGCCGAGAAGTCTTTATATGATTGATGCTTGGTACATCAGGCATGAAATGAGTTTTCTTGTTGTATTTTGCTCCAATGTTTCCTTTATTTTTTGCAAACTTAGTGTTACAGTCTCAAAAGTCAGGCTACCAAATTTTGTTACTATCTTTTAAATAAAAGAAGTTGTCTTGCCATTCGAGTCAAGTATTATCTCGACTTTTCTATATTGCAAGTGAAAACATTATTTCAAGTATCAGAAACCTGAAAATAAAACTACAAAACTAATATATAGCTTATGTTTATAATGCAGATAATACAAATGGCAATATCATTCATAAACACAATAATAAATTTTTTGTTTGTGGCATGTAGTTACATATAATGTAGATTGCAAAGCATTTAGTAAATTTTCATTTATTTTCCATATTAGTATATTTCATACGCGTATAGTTAAACGTAAAACGTGTAGTAAACGTTTAAATTATATCAGATGGGGAAATTACTGGAAATGTGCTTTACAAGTTCGAACATCGACAGATAAGGCTCCAAATGACAGTCTGAATTGTATTGCGAGGCTTCTATGCAATAATTAGATATGGTTATTACGTGGTTTTTTACTTTCGCGAACTTCTGAAAAATTACATTGGACTTAAAAGATTTATTTTGAGAAAGGCATTCATGATAGGAAACCAAAATCAACTTTATGAATCAAAGATTGTGTGTTTTTGAAAAACGAGAGGATTCGCACTTGTCTGAAAAACGGAGAATAAATTAAGGGATACCAAGTGTACCAAAACCTAAGACCTCTTATTAGTTATTATTTTGAACTTCCACATAAGAATCAGGGTCTATTACTTGTTTGTTTTCTATTTGTCATTAAATCTCTCAAAATAATTAAATGAATTGAAAATTCAAATTGATGATATTTCTTCAGTCTAACAACCTCGGTTTGTCAACAGTTAAATGTTCGTGAACTTTACTAAATCAAGAAGAAATAACCTATGATGCTTTCGGTATCCGCACCTCTTAGAGAGGTAGAAAAATTAAAAGCCGGATTATCTCGCTTCTTATTTCTTTGATTTGAACTTAATAAACTATTAACAAAACACTTTTATCTAAGTATTTTTTAAGTCTTTTTTCTTTATCAACATACTCCCCACTTTCTTTGAGTAATAACTGCATAATATTTTGAAAAATTTCTTTTAACACTGAAAGAGTTTGTATGATGTTTTCTAATTTTAACAGGTATTCTATAAAATATTGGTATGTGCCACTAGAAGAACATAGATTGAGTACAAAATTCGGAATTCGGAGAGTATCAACATGACCACCGAGTTAAAATATTTTGATCGTAGGTATTTTGATCCTTATAATCACGTTGACAAAATAATCTTTAAAGATTTTTACATATTTAACAAAATTTTCATATAATTGTGTTTAAAAGATAATATTAGTTAGTCTCAAATTGTTCTTCGCATAAATAATCTCAAAAAATGCAACCTATCAATCTGCATTATAAAACGCAAAACTTATGATGGAAAAATATTTCTTATATAATTATTAAGTATCTAACATAAATACAATTGCGGCTTCAAATCGAGAAAAATAAATTAGCATTAACGAAATCATCATAACATAAACATTTTAAAAATTTTTGGCAAAATATAACCATATTCCAATAAAACCAATGCGTCAATTTCCTCTTGTCTACGTCGCTTTAGAAAACAGACACCAACTCTCCTCCCAATTCAATATTTATTTTCGTAATGCTGGCAGCAAAACTGGATGAAACAAATCCATGTCTCCGTGCGATTTATTGGTTTAAAGCTTAGCGAAACTAATCCTGATTTTTTTTGTTTCCGCCTCTCACTTTCGAAACAAAACACCCCAAGTCTCCGAAGAAATAAGATTGGAAAAGAGAAGTAAGATAAAGTACCCAGAAAATACTACACAGAGCCTCTGATCTTGTTGAAATATCAAAAGAAAGTGGAGAATAAAATAAAGAAAAGTTAGATCTTTATTTAATGCCGCAGTCCTACCACTTAATCTCAAAGTGTCAGTGGGTGCTAAGACTTTTACCGAAATTAAATTTACACCTTCCATTGGAACGGACGGTCAAAATGTAGACTTTCCTCATCCCCTTTTTTCTTGTTATTTAGGTTAAAATAGCCTTTTAGCGTTTCTTTCTATTTGATGATGTTTTCGCTTTTTAATGATTTTGCCTTTTTTTTATTTAAACATTGAGAAATGCTATTTATTCCCATAACAAATAAGGTGATCTTTTATAATTCTTTTAAAGCTTTCAGGAAAGTTTCTTAAGAGGAAAGTATAATCGCATATGACCATTTATATCTGTTTAAAGAGCTTTGTTTCTAAATACTTTTGAGATGGCTGAAATTAGACAAGTTTGATTGGGTAATAAATTCACATTTCTCGTTTAGTGAAAACTGAACTTTCAAGGAAGAAAAATAGATTTATTGTTGCTTAATGTTTTACTCGTATCGCCTTCTCTGGTTAAAAGGCTGTTATTTTTGTTTCTAAAATACTTGGGTGACGGGCTTTCACGTTCGTCAGCCCTGCAGTTTACCAATATTCAAAATATAGTTCAGCTCGCAGTTTCGTTGCCAGAATCACCTACTTATAAAGATTTCCTAAGTACAGAAGAAACACACACAGTATAATGATCAGTAGTGGAAGAATTTATTCGTTTCAACTTTGCAATTTCTTGCGAACTAACTAACCGTACATTCATTTCTTCCGCCGAAAAAAACTCACATGTGAAATGTTTACCGATTATAAGAGATTTGTTAAATGGGAAGAAGAGAATTTGAATGTCAATGTTTCTGATATAAAACCAGGAATGAAACCAATTTCTTAATAAACAGTTAGCATTTAAATAGATATCTACTACTCTTTAGAAATCGCACAGAAAAATTGTAGTTTAGAGGTGATATCTGCTCACTTCGCGTCGCAGCAAACATTTTCCATAAAAAGGGAGAAAATTTGTGCAGCTAAAGTATTATAATATCACTCCTCATTCGAAGGGATTTTGTGAATAAATCTAATAACACTTTAGATAATTTTATTCAAGTATTTTACTGTATCATTTAATGCTTTTTTTCAGGATGTATTACTAAAGAGGAGAGATTTAGTATTTTATATTCAACGGATAATTAGAAAACCACTCTTCCATTGACGGAAAAAAAACTATATATATATATATATGTTTCTCAGACAAATTTCTTGTTTTAGGACGGTAACTGAGTGTTTTTTCTAATTTCAAACTAAAAGTAGAATTTTGACTTCGAGGTCATAGTGTCGGGAGATTTCGACTTGATTCCATAAAAGATCTACCCTGTATATTGACCTGTCGAATGTTAAATCTATCAAGAGTGAAACGAGGTGTTGCGTTGGGGAATCTTGGAGAAAGGTTGGCGTGTTATTTGTCGTCCTCGTCATTTGATCAAGGTTTAAATTTAAGAGGTCCGGCCCAAGATAGCCTTTTTAGGCTTCAAGACTGACCCTTAAAATAACAAAATCTAAAACAGTCGAAACAGATGCCATATCGATATAATACAGTCATTCTAAAATTAACGATGATTGTATGCATCATTCTAAGCAATAGACTATTCAGGTTCCGCATTGCTTGGAGTGCAACAGGCATTTGAGCAATTAGACCATACACTCCCAACTTTCTGCACACGGTTTTACTACAAACTATGGTGCCTGTGGATGACGATAGATATCAAAACCGGTCTGCTACAATATATTGTTTGCTTTATTTGGCAGTTACTGCAACGCTTAAACTCGGGAACGACCGTTACTTAGGAGTGTTCTTAAATTCATCAAATTAATCTTTTTGGAACCACTGCTAGGCGACGATTCCCAGTTATTGGAATAATTTCATTTGCGTTTGACTGGATTCTCACAAACGGAATATTGTACCTGAAAAAGCATCCATGTTACTCGTTTGTGCCGGTCTCAAGCTTACACTCTGATTTTGAATAACATTACATCCCAGCAACTTATCCTTTTACATTCGCCAGCAAAAGATTTTTCCCTTAGGAGATACCTTTTAAGCATTTTAGAAGTTTATTGTAGCTCGAAACACAAGCATGTTGTATGTGTAGTCCTATTCCATAAGAAAGTTTGACTCTAGTGCGGTGTTTTCATGAAGTCTCGAGTAACACGAATTGATATATGAGTGTATAGTCCTTTGCTTACAAATTGGCAAAGACGCTGTGCAGTTAAGTCAATAAGCTTTCATTTACCTCTTTATTCATATCTACCTTTATCTTATCTGTACAAGTAGAGTGTTTATCTTTCCTACTATATTTTATCCCGCGTTGTCTGTAATGTCTATCATAGATATTTTATTTTTAAGGACTGGAAATCAAGGAAACGGTTTGTCTCCCAAAATTTACGTTTTTGAATAATTATTTAACACAGATTTAATCCAAAATGCATTTAAAAGTGCAAAATGTGAGATAAGTGTATCATCCTGTTTCACCTATGAGTATCTAAAGCTTTCTTGCGGTGGGGCATCACAACAATCATAGTGACTCAGTTCTTGAGTTGTACTGTGAACAGATAAATTTATCGGCGAATGCGACTCAAGATAAAAGTATTGGCAAGTCTTCAATTTATACTGTTTGCGAGGAAAACTATACTCAGTTCTATTATTTTCTAGAGGCTGGGAGAAAAGCTGAGTGAAGGCGCTTTATATTTCTCTATATATTCAGCTTTATTTCCAAGAAAAATGTTATCTAAGGCCCTTTTATGCACAATAATCTTCATCAAGCACCAATAGACACTTTTCATAAATCTCTTACACTTACACTGAATCGACCAAATTATGACGGTTAATTCATTCCACAAAAAAAATCATTATTCAAGACACTTCTTCTAGAAAGATACGATAGTTTGCTAACGCTGGTATTACTTTCCATGGAGAAATGTAATGATTTATAAACTGCCATTTCAGTATGATGTAGGAGGATACATATTAAGTAATTAGGATAAAATGGCTTTGAAGTTAAAAATGTTTTTTGGGGCGTATTTTTACTTTCTTTCCAGATTTCTGGGATAAACTTTATTATCATAATATGAAACTGAATTTTATTCGGTAGTTTGTAATTATAGTCGAGAAATATGTTGTTATAATCTGCATCATACAATATTCACTTGCTTGCAAGGTTCTATAGGAAACGTAAACCATAGTGCATAAAAAGTATTTCCTATTGCCCTCTGTCAACAGTAAATGTCAAAATATCTGGTAATAATGAAAAGCTGTTTGAAGGAATTTAATTATGGATTTAACTGTAGATTTTGTATTGGAATATGTGAGGTATCAGGTGTAAATGCCTGCCCGTGCGTCTTCTTTGAACGCCGGTAAATAAGAAGATAGGTAAAATAGAAATAAACATACATTTGAATGTTTCAAAATTTTTACATAAATTCCTCGATTGGGAAATGCGAATATTTTTAGATGATCCATAATGACGGCGCATGGAATGTCGTGCACTATTTCATGCATTCTACCAACAACAGCTGTCAGTTAAAAAGAGAAACTTTCGCTTAGTGTGGTTTTCATTATGTCCATAGAAGAAAAATACTTGCATGTCGCATGTAAGTTGAATCAAATTTAGCTCATAGAATTCTGTGTTTCCTTTGTCTATTTATATGTATCATGATTTTTGATTTCTTTAATTCTTATAATGGCTTGCAATGTATGCATAGCTTAATTTCTTAATCGTTGTCTGTATTTTTAGGTTTGTTCTAATTCAGGTTTTGTTTCGTACTAAAAACACCTGTATTTTGTGATTAACTGTTCTGTGTGTTTAGTGTAATATAAACATTGTAACAAATAACAGATTTTTTTTTATCTATGATTTGCGTAATGTATCTTTAATTAAACTGGATACATAAACTTTAAAGACCGCATAAAATAAATGAGTTCTTCTTCTTCCTTACCTTTAGAATTCAGAGATAAGACGGTAACATCATATCTTTCAAGACTAATAAATGCAAACTTTCTTGATTAATGAAAAAAGATTTTTTTTGCCTTAACTTCCCATATTTCAGAGGAAATTCTAAATGAATATTCAGCTATTCCTTGTTCCACCGAAAAATTTTCTGTAGATGAATGTTTCATGAGCGCATTAGTCATTGCAAACCATTGGTGCAATGTGTCTTAAATTCAAAATATTCGGTAACTAAGTTTGCTTTGGATATAAATTTTATTCTATCTTCGTGGGAAGAGTTGTACCTTAAGGTTTTTATTTCCAGATCAGTGAGGTAACGACTAAGCCGAGCCTCTTGAAGACTCTAATGGTTGCATAATGTCCGTATCTCATCGAATATTTAGTTTTATATTTCGTGGAAATATTCAAATAAAATCATGCATAATTCATAGGCAAAGTAGTGGACTTCTCTCCTAGAAAGATGCCTACGAACTATTTTAAAGCCATATTTTAAACACTGGAAAACTTAGCATGACGGAATATTTTAAGAAACCTTATATGAAGTTACTTTTCATCCGAATTTATAAAGCTTCGATGCTTCTCCCAATAAATCTTTACTTCGGAGTTTCGTGGTTTCTACTATCCGAAGTACTTATTTTTAGTCATTTGGTTTAAAAATATTTTAAGTTTATGGGAAGTCTTTTAAGTTCGTTAAAGTGGTTATAAATTACCATTGATATATGGTAATAAATGCTGAATAAGTTGAAGATTTACATTTTAAATGAACAATAAAATTATTTGAATTTTTTTTATATATTCTCATTCACTTCATCCATTAAAAAACTGATGTCATTGAATTGAAAATGCAGCCTTTGTCAATTATTTTTTGCCATTAATGTAGCATATGTACCAGAGTGCTCTAGATTAGTTTTGCAGTAACACTGAAATAGGAAATTTTGTTTTTTGCATAACGCAAAATAAACTGTTTGGCTCACTTTCCTCAAAATAACAAAAATTTAAATGTTTTATACCTGTATACATCAAAACATTCAAATCCTTATTTATTTTCTTAAATTTCAGATAGATGCTTCACAGTTGTAGCAAAATGGTTGAACAGAATGAGGTTTAAAAAAAACGCATTAACTGAGTGTTATATTACATGTTCAGGTGAAATAATTTAACAAGAGATATTAAAAATTAAACTTTGCATTAAACAGGATGCGAAAAAATGAAGCAACTTCCAATAAAATACAAAAAAAAAGATATTTTAATTGTACAAAAAAGAAAATACAGAAGAACCAAAAGAAGTAAACAATAGTAATAACAATACACCTTTTGCGCGCAACGCAGCAGCATCCAGTGTTATATTACATGTTACTTGTCTTTCAGTATTAGAATCCTCAGGAACCAAAGAAGGGATTTTTTGTCGGGGTATTCAATAAGCAATTGGTAGTTACTGGAATTCTTAAGTGTACAATTTTGTTACACAACTAACTCTGTTGCATTTTTAGCATAACGCTCTGGTCCGTGGGGAGGAAATGCTTAATCCTTGAAGCGATTTCCAGCTGAATGGTATTTTTAAATAACGAATGGAAAGATTTATAAAACTTTGAAGAGTAAAGTTATATATAAATATAACAATCTCGAATATTCGAATTTTTCCATAAATACTAAATAGAAAAATTCGAAAGGCCCACTTTTGGGTTGTGATTTGAATTTAACGCTTTAAATACAAAATTATTGCAAATCCTAAATAGCCAATTATTTCTTCGAACATTTTTCCGATTTTCATAGCCCTCCAGGAGGACATTCGGAGGTACCAGGTTGAGAAATTGGCGTATAAGTGAGCATCTTCTATGTTCTTCTGACTCTGAAATAAAGGTGGTTTTGACTGGGTAATGGTCCAATCGCCTTTGATGGGACTTTCTTCCAACTGATGGGTAATGCGGTCTATAATAAAGGGTTCTCAATACCCATACTGTTGTTGGCGTGGTTGGGTCATATAGCTTTAGTGAAGGCCCCTGTGTCTGCTCGGAGTAGTTCTTTATGGATTTCGATTGTCATCATATACGTATGTTCTAATTACAAAAGATTTAATAAATCTAGAATATAAGCTAGCTTATGGCGTGCATTTTATTACTTTTGTAAACATTTGCGATATTCGAGATAATTTCCAAATAGATGGATGCTGAATCCTAAAGGTTTCGTATGCAGTATTGTCTATGTTCTGAATAATATTTTCTTTAGAAGAAGAAAGAATCGATTTCCATTGTTAAAATATCGAGTAAATTAAATTATGTGCGAATGTTTTAAGAAGTTACTTCTTAGAGAGATAAAGCACTTAACACCTTCTCACAGTTTTAAATATTTAAATATAACTTTCTAAAAACAAAAAAAGGTGAACAAGCGTCTATTATTGTCGCTTTTTAAGTCGCAAGTTATGTTACAATCACAGATTACAATTATTAATTTTCAGCAGAATTTAAATATAATTATAAAAAGTTTCTTCCACTATTTCTGATTGATAAAAATGGCACATGGGATATATCAGAGATTTTGAAAGTAATAAGAATTTTACCTACGGCATACATTATAACGGAAACAATAAACGGAATATGATTTTCAAGTGCATATTATATATATTTGTGTTTGAATGAATTTTATGCAAGAAAAATTTATACGCACTAAAGATTAAATAGTTTTGCTGAAATACTAGCAAGTAATGTGTATTACAGCTTGTGATGGACTTTATATGCCTGCTGTATGCAAATGAAATTTTTTAGAGAGACATTTGGATGATAATTTGCAATTAATGTGTATTTATTAAAACATTAGAAACTGAAAATAATCTAAAATGCATTATTTGATAATTTAAAAGGTAGCTATCAAAATCATTCATTTATTGATAATGATATTTAAAATGAAGTCTGAAATAAACTGTTATGCGGATGAAATCTGATGACATGCTATGTGATAAAAATTAGAAACAAATTTTAAATTAAAATTAAAACGTATATATTTCATTTGTAAAAATAAATCTGATTTCCCTAAAAGTTTGGCAAATAAAAATGGCAATATAGCTTAATAATTAAATTTCTGATTAAGAAATATCCTTTCCAGCATACACCTTCAATAATGAATGAAAATACTAAAGATATTAAAGATATGAACATGCGCAAAATATTTCGTAAAAAAACTTCAAAAATAATATTTTACTTGTAAATCCCTTTTAAAAGGCGTTATTATAAATTTGTTAAAAAAATCCAAATTATCAGTTAATTAGAGAAAATTATCAGATATGTAGGGGAGATGCAAGATTCTCACAAGTTAAAAAATAATGTTTACGCTTCAAATTGAAAGAAAATAGACGACTTCCTGTTGTTTCTCGAAATTCCATATTTCGCCAAATTTTAAGAGTTGCTACATTTCCCATATATAATATTAAATACCTGAATATTTACAATGCAAGTAAATATTTCTTTCTTTGAAAAATGAAGTTTACATTCCCTTTCATTTCATATGCTTCTTTTTTTCCCCCAAGGTACGAATACTAACAAAATCTCTTCCTGTTATTAAATTCGCATAGCATAAAAAATCTTATGATATTTCCTTGCCGAAAATATTTTGCATATTTTGTTAAGTTTTTAAATGGTAAATTTCTTGATAGTATTCACTAGAGTTCTTTTAGTTCTTAAGTATTCACTACTCATGTGTTTATTTACTAACAAGAAGAAAAATATTTCGACGAATGTTCAACTACGTTGCTTTTCTTATCAATTGCTTAAGTAATTTTGTCTAAAAACGATTTTCTCACTTGCTTTAATTCAAATAAAGGTTACTATGTTTCAAAGCATTAAAATTTCTATGGTTTCAGAATTCTTTGTGTTTAAGATAAGAAACAAAACATTTCCATGTAAAGACAGTAAATTTGTTTCAAATTTCTTTTTCACCTTCTTTTTCAAATTAAATTGACAGCATTTCTGCACAAATATTTTATTCAGATATTTCATTATTTTTTAAACCCAAACAAATATATATTCAACTCCAAGGAAAGAGCTACACAAAAAAATTATTTTCTAAATATGTGTAAAATATTAAATTGCTAGTACCTGCTCTGATGTGCACATCTCTGCTGCCAATTGTTCCCACGCTGTTTGAAACAACACAGCGATAAACGGCTGCGTGAACATCTGCCCTGTAATCTTCTGGAGAAAACGGCGGAAACACTAATGCGCCATCATGACGCATGTGACGAAGACCAGGCAAGTCATGAATCAACTCTCCATCACTCTTGACCCAAGTGATGATGGGTCGGGGCCTGCCGTCGGCCACGCAAGATACGACTGTGCCACTGACGTTCGAGAATTCCACTTTGTTTGGTGGCTCATTGATGAAAGATGGACCCTTGGTCAGGAGATCGCTGGACATAACTGCAAACAGGGAAAGATGATCAGAAATAGAAATTAGTAAAATAACATGCAATACCATTAAAAGAATAAATATAATTCTTTTAATTTGATAAATTTGACAGATAATTATTGAAAACTGGTAAAAAAATTATATTTTCGATATTAAACTGAATTTTGTGTTACCTATTTTTATATCCACATTGGTTTCTAAACACTTTTTTGATAACTTCATTTCTTAACAATAACTCTTTAACCCAACTGAACACGCTCCCCCTTAGCGAACGCTAAGACGTGCAGCGAATGACCCCAAGCAGAAATTCAATACTGGGCTGTTGAAACAATTATATATTTAGTTGGAAAAATAAAACTTTTGACTTTCAGACATGAAGAATACAGTGCTTAACAAAAATCAAATCTACTCTATTATTATCCACTAATAAAGCTCGGATTTCTAGAAGACTTGTTTTCCGAGCATCGTTTTTTACGTGGAAAGTTTAGTGCGCATTTCTCGATAAATATATTTGTGCACTCTACAATTAACTGTATCATGTTATTGTTCATGAATAATTCCCAACTCTTCACAGGGCTTTTCACATCTTTCGCAGTTCCTTTTGTTCGAGGTAAGCGCGAAACAATATTATGACAACGAATATCCTACCCAGATTTTGTTTTCCTCCACTGTACGCCATCTTCTGATGAAAACCATTCCAAGTTAATCACATCTTCATTTACAGAATCTCAATCCTCTTCCGATTCGGTACCACGTGCGCTGAAATTTTCATGACCTGAAAAAATCTCTTCTAAATCATCCTCAGGTCCATTTTCTTCATTGTCAAGTCTGGCTCTTCATCAGTTTCAACTTCAGCAAAAAGTTTAAGTAAACGTTCCATTTCTTTTCTGTATGGAGTCGGCATTGTGAGAAACCCGTAAATACTACAATTCGGCAAGGAAAACAGCAAACTCACCGTATCAGCTACGTGAAATAACTGGTCTGTGGAAGAAACGCAAAAACGCGCGGGGTCATTCCATAACCCCAGTAACTGACAAACGTGTATTAGGGAACGAAAAATTCCGGAAATACTTTCTGAATACTCAGAAAGGGCAAAGGGGGTCACTAACTCAGCTACTGATAAGAAATGAATCAACAGATGGCTAGTTTTCTAGGAATCTGAGTCTTCTTAGGGCTTGGGGTCATAAAAAGACCTCCGAGCGTCCTCTGGGGTTAAGCAATTTTTTAAAATACCCATAATGCTCAAGATTATCAACAATGCGTTGTAGAAAATACTTCGGAAATTGTTCAAAGTTACAGAATTCGCTTTTTATATCAAGAAATTATTATTAATGTCAGAAATAAAATTCTACAAAAAATAGTAGGATATTAATTGAAAGACTTCCTTGTAAAAGATACTAGATTTTAATAACATAATTTTTCAGCTTAGCAGGATGTCGCATTTAAGTTGATAGTATTCTTTGGATGATACCAAACTGAATTTTTATTACCTAGAACTATTATAAATTTTATTACTCTTTCAATGTTCCTGATACACTGTCCAAAAAGGTTTTTTGTAGACACCAAGCCACTTAATATAAGTTTGGAATTAAATGTGCATACGGATGACATTCTGCAAAAATTCTATCCACGATTATTGCCCTATATCAGCCTGATAAGCAAAAGTCATTTCGGAAACCAATGACGTCTCGTTTATGCAAGATCGGAGATACATTTGACGATCCTGGCTTCCGTATTATTTTTGACACTTTTAAGTTCATCTAGGATTGCAGGTGGCAATAGGGATTAGATTTTTCATGCTGTTTTGCACCTTCATTGCTATGCTGGTTGAAACCATCCATAAACTTCCGCTTACGTATAGTGTCACAAGAAGTTGCATCAGCCTTCTAATGTATCATTCTAAATTCAGAATGGTTGCAGAATGTCATGCAACGAGGGACATCCTGTTAAAGCTGAAATCCTTGTGTTAAGTACCGGTACTTGCAACGTCGGAACAGAATTGCCAAAATTCGTTCAAGAGGTTTATTATTTAACTGTTTAGGGCCATGAATAACACCTGAGAAACAGTTTTCTTCCCTAAACACACATTTTATTCATCCCTCTTTCAGAACTTGTATGACACCACTAACGAAAGCTTTCGTAGTGTCTCAGAGTAGATGGTAAACATAAAACATTACGGCTGAACATGAAACAACAGTTCAAGAGACGAAAATTAACTCTCCGCAATCTCACGCTAGAACTTGTTATAGCTCGAATCTTCTCTGCCGCGATTTTCATTGCCAATGGCAGCTTCTGATTTCGTTGACCTTCTGTTTCTCTAGTTACCTAGGGTACGCTAACAGTTGCGGCAGTTAACTACACAGTTGTGAAATCTCGATCCTTTCTTGTTAACGATTTGTCGGAAAGAAGATCCTTTCCCTGAAAGTCTTGCAGTCTTAACTCATTCAAATACGTATAATCTAGCCTTTCTTTCGGTAACCTTAGCTAATTATCAAATGACATCCTAGGACAATAGTCAACTGCAGGCATAATACAGTGATACTCTATTGCTCATTCACCATGGTTCAGTATGCTTATACATATCACTGGAAATATGGTTAATTAATCACTGATTTAGGTTGGCTAGAGGGAAAAGGAGTATAATTTGGGTGTCACTTCAGCTAATCCTTGCTGGCGCTGAGATTATTTTTCTATCAACGTGTATATTGAATTCAATTTCTAGAGAAATGCAATATGTAAAAAGCCTATTTTCTGATACTTACGTCAAATTATTTAATTCAGTCGATTGATATTCTCAAAATTAATATAATTAAGAGGATGGATCGAAAAAAATTTACAATGCAAATAAAAAATTATTTATTAAAATTAGACCGAAAATACAAAAGGGAATTAAGAGGCATACTTGTCCATCACTTTTCCACAAATCATCAAATCTATTTAGGCATATGACTGAATGCAGGACCAGCTTGTTTAACCCGGCTTGGTAGAAATCTCGTTTCTCCCCCACTGAGCGTCGGAAGCTGCCTGAAGAGAACCTTGTTCTATATCAGTGTTCTTACCCTATTGATGTAGGCACCACTAAGTGTGGATGTGTGGCTCAGGTTTGTATATGAAGGCACTCTCCCGCCTAGGGTTACATAAATGGGGGGGGCGCAGCCCCCCTCCAGTGATAGTACGTGCCTCCTATGGGAGGGGTTCGGCCGTGAGGCTGTGTTGGCCATTAGGACCCGACCTCAGTACTCGTTTCTATTGCAACGACTGTCATTCAGTGAAAACCCGTGTGCTTTGGCAGGTCGGGGTGCTGTATTTACGGTTATATCAGTGTTCCTTCAATTTCGGTAAAAGGAAATTGTGAAGGCCAACGTGAAGCCATTCGGCGAAAACGGCCTGGCATGCTGAGTGATGGTGTCATCCTCCTACATCACAATACCCATACTTCTCGCAAAATTCAAGCATTGCTGCAATAGTTCAAGTGGGAAGCCTGGAAGCCCATAATTGGCACCCAATCTTTGTTCCAAACACCTATCTGGAAGAAGGTTCTCTTCAAACAGTTTTGTGAAAACAGCTGAAGAAACGTGATTTCTACCAAGTGGGGTTAAACAAGTTGGTCCTGCGTTCAGATAAATGCCTAAATATATTTAGTGATTATGTGCAAAAGCTATAGGCAATATGCCTCTTAATTCACTTTTTTATTATCTGTCTTTTGTTAATCAATAATTTTTTATTACCCATGTAAACTTTTTATTGGATCCATCCTTGAAAGTTTAATGATATTTTGATAATTGATATATTAATGTGATGAATTAGACCAACTTTGACTATTGGCATAAGTTAAAAAAATAACAAAGAGGACTCAGATATTATTTTCATAAAAATAAAAGGTTTTCTTCGAAAAAAATTAAAACTCATAAAACTATAAAGATGTTCATCTTATCTTATCCTAACAGTTAATTCCACATAATATTTTTCTTCCTTAATGAGATTTTCTCAAGTTCTAAGAATAATTATTCGTAATTAGAAATATTATATTGTCAATGGGACAAATTAATTTAGGAGAAAATATTTCTTTGATGATACCTATTCATTTATTTGCGTTTTATATGCGAAATAAAGGAGAAGGCATAGGAAATGAAGAAAATTGATTTAATTTAAAAATAACTTCGAGAAGAAGTATAGTATTAAAAGATTTTAAATTTGGCACCTCAACAAAAAAATATGATTATATTTATTTTCGGAGATTTGTTTCCTAAAATAGGAAAAAATCTGATGGCCCAAAAATCTATTCCATTCAATTTATTTTACCAAACATTACAGATTCCATTCAATTTATTTTATCCATTATATTGTAAGAGAGATATTTATAAATAAACTGCTTCGTAGAAATCTATTTCTAAGAAATTGTTTATTTATAAACATCTTTCGATTCCTTTATAGTTTTATAATAAGTGGAGCAAAAGGAAAATATGTTTCTTTCCTCTTCTTTTTTATTTATCCTTCTGTCTGCTACATTAGAAATCTTCGTATGGCAATGCTATACATTCTTTCAACCATTACGTTAAGTAAAAAAGTGCTCTAGGCATGTTCTAAGACTAGATAATAAATTAATGAATGCTTCTTTCTTTTGTGCTAATTTACAAGTGTAAACGCGTAGTGAAAGTATATATTATAAATGAGTCATTGTTTTACAATGAAGCGTGCAACATAAACGCCTTCTTTGAAACTTTCGTCGTCCAATCCTTTTAAAATAAAACGCTTTTTCACAACACCAAATGTGCATAGATAAATAAGAAAAACCAATAACAATATTTAAATAATGAATTAATGATAAAGTTATTCGATTCATCGTATTTGGAATTCTAAAACTTATTTTATTCTAATGAAACGCAATTACAAAAGAAGAGGTGCAAGGAGAAATAAAAACGCAGAATTATGATGAAAAGAAGTACACTTTTTTACCCTCAGCAAAGAAAATCTGATTATTTCTCAATGCATATTTTAATATATGTTCTTTATTATTTGGCGCTGATTGTCTTTCAGATTCTTTGACGGTTTCGAAGTAAGAAAACTTTCAAAAAGAACGTTAAACAAAAAAGTTTTCTCAGTGTTTACTGATTACTGATACTTAATAAGAATAAAAGTGGTTGATAATTATTTTAATTATCATCGAAGAACAAATGCGACAGCTGATAAATGCAATAGATTAAAAGTTCCTCAAAGTTATTCATTTTTTATTTGTTGGAAATTCGATGCAACACTGCTTTAAGTTCTCAGCCTGCAGTTGTTGCAGAAAAAATGTTTTTCTATTAGCACGTTTATTGCAACCGTTTTAAAGAAATTGCAAATATTTTAGAGATAAATTCATGTTAATATTTTGTAACATAGAAAGCCGATTTTAGTCTTAACACGCTTATTGATAAGGATGAAATAAATATGTTAAAAATGAAATATTTCGTAAATTTTAAGTTTATGTTGACGAATAATTCCTGAAAACTTCGTGCTTAAGAAGATTGATATATGTTGCTTTGACGATGAAATAACTTTAAACACAATAGAAATGTTTTATAATTTTTTAAGTTAACATTTAATTTCACAAATAGGGTTCAAATTATTAACCACAACTTTTTAATACGAATAAAATGTTTTCTTGATTGTACAAAGTAAATTGGTGCTTTGCGAAATGTTATTTTTTAATATAAAAACTTTTCAGTCAATTCTTCAGATTACGCGATATTTGGTTCCATATTGTTGCGATAAAATCGGCTGAAAATAGTGTATAAAAAGTAGAAACATTTGAAAGTACACTGAACTAAATCTGTATATCTTGAAGTAAACATTTTTCTATGATATTTTTTTTACATAATTTCCTTCCCCGTATTCTTCCAATCCTTGTGAATTATGATAATTTATTTTAATTTCATGTGGAAGAAATTATTGTCTATTAGTTAGCGATGGCTTTTGCAAGTTAGTACTCAATAAGAGCTTAAGTTGACATTTGAAATGGAGAAGTTTTCCTTTACCTGACTTAAAGGGCTGAATAATCAACTCGGAATTGCCTTCAATAACTTTCCTAGAATGAAATTGATTTTGGAAGCAAAACTCTGAAATATCAAAAAGAAAGCTGTAAATTTTTTATCTACTTGAGTGATTTTTAACATATTTGTAGTTAATTTCAACAAATTTTATATTTAGAATTAATTTCTGGTATTTGAAAATTCTATTTCATTGTAAAATAGTTAACTATAGAAAGTAATTTTCAAAATAAGACCGTGTGCCATTTATCACCATCGTTTATCAGAATTTTAGCATTATCATTTTTCAATAATGCACTTAAACGAAAAAAGCTGAAGCTGACAAAAGAAACTCTTTAAATAATTTTTAAAAAACTAAATTCTAGAGTTCTTTCAACTACTGTGCTGGATATTTTAGTTAATTCAATTTTGTTTTATTCAGAATGCAGCCATTAAACCTTAACAAAATAGACGCATTATTTCTTCTTTAAAGAGATAGATTTTTTTCATTTATTTTTCGCATTATAGGAAAAAGAAAGTAAATGGCATATGTGCATGTCATAAATCATGAGCAACAACGTATTCTTCGGAACCTTGGCGGAAATTTCAGCCACATACAATCTGTCCGTTTACACATCATCGACACCAAAACTTCTTTTCAGTTTGCGTGATATTTCCGTTTGTTTGTTTAAGAAAGTGACTACTGATTCGGAAACGCCGGCGAAAGCTTAATTACAAGCTATATAATCGATTATGCTTGGATTGCGTGCTAAAACGGAGCACGCAATCTCGTAATCTATTCTTCCAAACTTTCTATAAATCCTTGATCGATTTCATTAAAAAATCTTTGTAAGCCAAATTTCCAAATAACCGTCATCATTTATATAAATATAAAAATTAGGGACATAAACTGCTTTGTTAATGATGCTTACTCGAAATACTGGATCATAATAGATTTACGATTATTTTTTAAGCTCTATCATAGCTCTGTCTATATAATGTCTATCATAAAGGGGATTAATAACTCAAATGAGATTATTACACCGTCACCTGATTTGACAGTTCAAGTATTAAATTTTCACACCAAAACAGTGTGATTATAGTGCAATTAATTGTATATTTTGCACTATAGTTCTAGATGAAGTAATTGGTTTATCTTATTTCATTTATAAAGGTTGTGAATAAAATCCTTACTTTTGTTAGTACCTTTACATGAATGTTCAATTCCTATACTAACTAATGAACTATCTTATCGAAGAAATCGGTAAATGTTTCATTATTATAAAACATGCTTCAACATTTCAAGTAAAATTTATTACATTTTTTGAAAATGCATAATTTATACTTAATACTTAATGACTAAATTTCAATAAATATAATAATTCAGTGTGGTAAATGTAGTAATACTATCAAAAAAATTCTGAAGCAAAGATGTATATACCATTCATACCTGAATGCGAGCAGTATCTGTGATATATCCAACAGACTGCCGCTGTTACTACTACAGCAAGAGAATTATCTTCAAATGAATGCTGTCCTGTATATTTTCATAAAAACTAATTCGAGATTCTTTATGTTCATTTTGTACTTTAAATTTACATATAATTAGATGAATACGAGCTAAAACTCGAACTTAATTGAAGGGTTTATTTATTATTTTTTGGTGTACATTAGTGCCATAATATCAATGGAAATTTATTAAGAAAACTTCTTACACATAACTTCGCATTACAAATGAAACAAAAATCACTGTTTTTATAATTGTAAATGAATTATGTCTAAAATTCCATTTTGAAGCCAAACTTGCCTTTCTATACTATACAAGAGTATTTTTGAGGAAAAATATGCAACTTTGAACGGTAGTCAGATGACGGGAACTATACATGAGCTGGTAACCACTTTGACGAAATTTTCACACCAAATCAAGATTAAAACTTTTTCTCCGCGACGACAGATTTATGTGCATTAGTGGCGTACATACGGTGGTTTGTTGGTGAAATAAGATGTCGGACGTACGATCTTCAGATACCGTGGCGGATTCCTTAGCACCAAACCTTCTGTTTTCTTGATTCACATTCTGAATGGAAAATCAACAAATTGGCAAATGAAATTTCAGTTTTCAATGTTATTTATTCACTCATCAGAAAATCTCAACTTATGAGACTGTTATGTGATCCTGGAAATTTCTTTAAGCCAAATAACAGTTCTTCGAATAGTTTGAATTATAAAATATAAACACGTTGTTAGAGAAAATTCCTGATGTCTAGCTAGAAGGCTGAAGTAGACTCTCTTTATCTGGAGCTTTAACGAAAAGAAAATTTCATCCCTTCCATTATTTTTCATAAGGGTTCCCTCTAATTTCCTAAGGGTTGATGGTATAAGGACGGAAGCAGAGAGAAAAGAAGGAAACTGAAAGGTGATCTTTCCAGAAAGGTGTCACATACATATGTTAAGAGGCAGTTGAAGTTAAGGGCTGAAAAACCCATTTCAGACCATAACTTCTAAGCAATTGCAGCTATATAAAAATTTTCCTTAAATAAGTTATTATCTATGAAAATGCTATAATTCGCCTTATTTGAAATATCCCCATATCTTCAATCTCAAGGGAGATATGGGGAAATGAGAATTTTATCTTCCCACACTTTGAGCTCGATGGCACATCTACGAACTCTGCCTATATTTTTTCCCTCTCTATAACATATTCCGCGCGATTTCAAATCTAATAAAAATTAGTCTATTTACCGTTTTCACAACATAAAACTATTACAAAAGGTAATATTCTTAGAATAAATGTACCCGGAATCGGCTTACCCGCCTTATAAAATTCTTTATTTCTTAAATCCTTGGTATTAAACTTCAGTAATAAATAATGCAAAGTGATAAATACGCTAATAAAATTAAGAGCAAAACGCTTAAGAAAAGAACGTGTAAATCATTTATGCCTTAATGCGTGCAATCCTGGTAAGATGCATCACTTATTAGCGCTGTTACTGCCAATTTCACTCGAATCCTCCTCGAGTGAATAATGTCGTTCAGGAACTCTTTGATACTAAAAGAGGGATTCTTTATCATATTAAGAAGGGTAAGACGAACTAATTGGCTGGGTTGCCAGTTCAGTTATCATAGAACAAAAAGAAGTACCAGCTAAAAATCGATGAACCAAATTGAAGAAGTAGGAAAAAAAACTGCATGGTGGAAGGGGGAGGGACCAGGCTTACACGTAGAAGGGCTTAACCCATAACGCGATGAGAGTTGAAAATAATTGCCTTAGTGCTAAGAGGAGACCGTTTCTAATTAACTTGCTGAATAAGGTGTCAAGTTAGAGAACTTTGGGAAAAAAATTTAACTCAAAGGTAATTAAGATTTTGATAAGGACAAATCGGGAAAACTCCTGGGGTTAACGGAAAATACCAGGAAGAAACAGAACAAAAAACTGCATAGTACAAAATTGGTTCTATTTTTGCAATTGCATTTGTCTCTTTTTGTGTTTTTTCACAACTGCAAATAAATCTCATGTGATACATTCTTTTCTAAGGGAATTCAAATTCTTTCGGATTGCAATGAACATGAAAGCAGAAAGGGGATTGTGCATTGGTTTCATTAATCATTGGATTCATTTATTTAAGTGTTTCTTTCGCGTTATTTTTTCCTTTCATTCTTTCTTATGTACTTCAAATTTATTGTTAGTGGTAAGAATGGAAGAAAGAACATTTGACAATGATGCGATTTTAGGTGCGTTCACCCTCCAATCTGATTTTATTGGGGTATTTCAAAAGTAATCCAATGTTCTTTCACAAGAACAATGATTATTATTCCCAACCAAATGTTTATTTATAATCGTTTTATGTTAGAGATCTTTGATCTTATGCAATTAAAAAAATATAAAATTCCTTTTCTTCCTAAAATAACTGCTACCTTTTAAGCTAATAGTTATAAAAATTCTGATCAAAATTATACTAAGGGAAGGGTGCGATTTTAAATCGGAATTAATTTTCTTGATGGTTATTTAATTAAGATGCAAATAATGCATAAAGATTTTAGAGAACTGATTAAGAATGAAGGAATTTTTGTTTTAGTTTCTCCTCAAAGGGCGAAGACCTTTGATTTGAAACATTTCTTAGAACAGTTTTATATTTCGCTCGAGTCCGTCAAAAGTAATAGTAATACAATTCTTATCATCCATGAAAAGAAATGTGAAATTATACTTTTTTAAAAAAAATATATACAATAAGGCTTAAACCTTCTAGCATGACTGTAATACCGCAATACATAAAAATACTCGTTTGCTATTTATTAATCACGTTTCTGTTTCCATTCGAGTAAGTAATTCGTATTAAAATACTTCTGGAATTATTTTATACTTAACTACCATCCATTGAATAATAAGTGAAAAAGTATTTGTCTTTGCTCACATTAATAAAAAAATATAAAAGATCACTGCTGGTATTCAACTCATAAATCATGGCTTATTTTACTGTATCTCATTATATCCTAGCGAGCAGCAATAGTGTATCATCTATTTGATATTCATAATGAACGTCATTTATCTATCCTATTAAAATTCGAAGGTAAACAAACGTATGTATGTACGTATGTATGTATGTATGTCCTTCTATCTTCTCACGAACCACGCCGAAAGTAGCAAAAGATGGGGAATAATTCAAGGAATCCATTTCGGCCATTTAAATATTGAAATTTTAATTAGTGAAAAAGATATTAATTAAAAACTAATTTACAACAATACTTTTCATTGTTTCGGATACATTATAACAATACTTTTCATTGTTACAGCGCAATTCAAAATATATTTTATTGTTGAAGTCGTTTACTTTAAAGAACAATGTTACAACAACAATAAAAAAGTGACGCTGACAAAAATAAAAAAAATGTATTGTTGAAAGTGTATAAATTCTTTTTTTATCCCGTGATATAACGTCCAACAAAATCATTTTAACGAAATTAAAAGGGGTGTTTTGTTTCTGTAAAGTTATGTGCCGAAAGGTAAAGATTAGTTATGTTAGTGATTTTAATCATTATTCATTGATTTGATCAAGTTTAAATATTTGTGGAAGCTTCTATTTTAAGCTGATATTTGGATGTGACTATTTTTGCTTTGTTCAATTCTCGCTTTTTCCGATGCCTGAAAGAAAAAGAGGAATTACAGGGGATGCTGCCAGTAGACGGAAGGCAATTAGAAAACGTGAAAGGAGAGTTGTTGAAACTGAAGAATAAAGAAGCCGCCGATTGTCAACTATGGCGCAACGTGGCCAGGACAGAAGAGCGGAAGAAACAGAAGAACCAATTAATAGCCGATTGTCAGACATGGCACAACGTGGGCAGGAGAGAAGAGCCGAAGAAACAGAAGAACAAAGAAATAGACGATTGGCAGTAATGGGACAACGTAGCCAGCAGAGAAGAGCCGAAGAAACAGAAGAACAAAGAAATAGCCGATTCGCAATAATGGCACAACGTGGCCAGGAGAGAAGAGCCGAAGGAATATACGAACAAAGAAATAGCCGATTGTCAGCCATGCTACAACATGCAAGAGAACGCCGTCTAAATGTTATTGAAGGACAAAATCACCATCAGATACAAATTTTTTATGCAGCTAGAACTGTTCTGAACTGAAGAACACAACTGTGGAGAAATGGACAATCTCTGTCTGAAATGCGGAGGGTTGTATTTCTGGGATGAAAAGAATACCAGAGGAATTTACACTCATTGTTGTCATAATGGAAATATAATTGAGCAGCAGTTTATCCAGTGGAAATTAAAGGATTGATGGATGGCTCCGATGAATTATCAGTGCATTTCAAAAATAACATAAGGTCATACCAGTGCTTCAATGGGTGCACAGATTGTACCGTCTACAGGGAGAGGGGCGTATTGCTTCAGAATTCATGGCCAAATTTATCACAGGACCACTCATCTACACCCAGCTGAAGCAGGAGGTGAAAACACTAATACAACACACTTCAACAATATTATAACACACATTAGGCATGTGTCACGTGACCTCAGGTATTTTTCGATTTAGCCCATGCAACGCCGGGCCATACAGCTAGTGTCAGATTATTATTCCTTTATAAGTTACTGTTTATTGGTTGGAGTTTATGATATTTTTAGACATAATCCATTTGTCAAAAATTTTTAACCTTATCAATGAGCTCCAAAAAATGAGTTTTATATCGGGTTTAATTAAAGTATTGGTCATGTTTAACACAACGAACATTTAAAACTAGGTATGTTACAAACTGTTTATTACATGAGAATCACAATTTTTCAACTTAGCAATTTTTTTAAACGAAGTTTTTGTTGATATGAAAGGAATATTTTAGAATAAATAAACATTTGAGTACAAATAAAGCTTCCCTATCCCATTTATTAAATTTGCTGAAAAAACAATATATTTACCTATATTGAGAAAAATGGCCAAAATGAGATTATGAGATATGAGAAATGAATGATCCATTATCCTCTTTTTTTCCATTAATAATATGTGTTGCACAAATATTTTCATCGGAAATTTTCCTTTTTTTATGTATTCTGTATCTTTTTTCCTCCGAGATACTGCGTATCAGGGATTTAAAAGGCTTCATATGAATAAATTAAAGTACGAGGGTTGTTTTTTTAAAGTAAGTACCGTTTTGAAACTCGGCCTCTGCAGCGCTGCGGCTGAAGTTCGGCTCATATGTATTGGGTATCTCCATTGTTTGTCTAACCACTAACACAATTACGGGAAAATTCGACATTATTTAAATCTGTTTGTGAGTATATAAAATGCCTCAGTAAATTGAAAATCCCGCCGACTGCGAAATGTGTCTGTCATTTATTTCCTTAATGAAAAAGTTGTGAAAGCGACTGAAATTCATCGGCAGATTAGTGAACTGTGTGGAAAAACAAAACATTATGAGCGAAGGAATGGTAAGAAAATGGATTAGAGCATTTAAAGATCCCGAACGAATTTGCATTATGAGGAAAGAAGCGGGCGACCTTCTGTAATTATTGAAGACTTCTTAAAGGAAGTTGGTGGAGAAGTTCGAGAGAAAGACGCTTTACGACTTCATTTTTGTCTAATAAGTTTCCTGAAGTTTCAAGAAGTGTTCTTTATATACAATATTCTTCAATACAATGTGACAGAACACTTAAATTATCGTAAGTTGTGCTCACTATGGGCAGGCGTCATATTTCTATGCGGATGAAATTCAAAATCTGGTTTTAGTATACAAGGAATGTATTGATAAAAGTAGAAACTATGTTGAAAAGTAGATAAAAGTACAGGCTTTCATATAAAAATACAATTAAAAAAATACACTTTTCTGGTTTGAAATTTAAAACGGTATTTAAGGTAGGCGGCCCAAATATCGCCCACTTAAGCTATTATTTTAATCAGAGGACTATTTCAAGTGAAATTTGTATAAAAATTGTTCTAATCTATTATTTGGACTGTTATTTAAAAATAAACTGAATTGTAACTCTAATATATTAGTTTAACACACAAAAAATCTTTTTTTTTTTGCGACTGCGAAATTTTTCGTCCTAAAATGTGATCCTAATATCGCCCACTATATGTTCCTAATATCGTTTATGTCTAAAATGTATTGAAATAAGGTGTAACTTATGTTATGATCATATTTTCTTTATTAAATATGAATATTAAGGCACAAATAAATTGGAAATGATACAAAATATCTTTCTTTTACTTTTAGAAATATAGTTAAAGTATCCCTTAAGTGGTAAGCTGTCTCAGCGTCTTTTCAGAAGGTCTGAGCTCCCCTCCCTTTAATTTATCCCGCCTGCTCCTTTTGAAAATCAACCCCTTTTTCCTGAGGCAAAATCTATTGTGTATAACTTCGTTCCGGATATTCAAGGGAAGGACCACGCAGCCTTTCTCCGCGAGATAATTTAGGATTGGAGGAGTGTATCCAGATGTACTTTTCGCTGAACTTAGTATCCATTTGCCGGCTTTTTGTGTCTAGCTTCTTTGTCGGAACTGCATAATTATAAACACATGTACTGACAACAAATTTTTGTTGCTTCACTCCTAATAAACAAGAAGGAGAGTAGGATCTTATTGACAGAAGGGGGTAGCCTGCTTTGTTCGGAAGTTTTCAAAGAGATTCTATGCAAGATCTTGTCACATTTGAGTGATGATTTTCGGAAATTCTTTCTATTGCAATCACATAGGTATATATTCTATCGAGGCAATTGAAGAACATGTGCTAAGTGACCAATTTCATGCTCTATGTGTAACCAAGAAATAACAAACACCGATAAGAATCGCAGAATGGTCTCTTGAAATACTCAAGACTACCCACCCCTTTAAGAAAAAGTAGAAAGAAGTCTATATATATATAATAGTATATTTTGAGGTGACAGGTTTCCAGTCAAGAAATTTTTAATCTAAAAATTTTTATTAATAAAGTGTCCCTTTAAAGGGTTAATGCCGAACCCACACGATCGTGCAGGTAACAAAGTATTAAGCCAAACAAGCCAAAAAAAACCTCTTAACTAACATGAAAAATATATTAATAAATACCTAAAAACGACAGATAAATAATTCAAATGTTTGGCGGATATTTATAATCAATCTTATTCTACGTGTCTAAAATTGGAATACGGACTATCTCTGCCATCGGTTGAGACAAATAGATAGTATTGATGTTCTGGAAATCAGAAAAGTAGTTCCTTTACGGCATTTATTTCATACAACTAATCCTTAAGCAGAAATATTATCTAAACCGCTTAAAGGGCTAGGGAGGTAATGTGTATGGTCAGGTGGGCGATAATAGGAATACTCAAATGGTCTATACTAGGAATAAATTAATACTAAAAGTTCGTGGCCTTCCCCTTCGAGACGTATTGCAAACCAAGAAATAAACTACACCAAAATTTAACCAATAATAGTCACTGTCACTGCCTCAAATTATATAGCATTATCACTTGAACTTTACTGATTATACTAAAAATAATGAAACACGATTATTAACTCCTTTTACATGAAAATCAAGAAAAATTCCCATAGAGAAGAAAAACAAAATTGGTACAAATGGCTTGCTAATACAACTACCGAAGGGGGAAGCTTTGTATTTCTGGTAGTGGCCACCATATACTGCTAAAAATTAAGAAGAAACCATGGTGGGCGTAGGTGATATTTGGGATAAATAGACCTGATATAATTAAAATGGCCCAATTTTTCCAAAAATGATAATGGTAATTATAATAAATTGTTTTTTTTAATATCTTCATGCGAGTTAATTCTTTTTTTGCTCTCATCCAATTAGCAGTGCTCTAAAATGTAATATTTTCTATTTATTTCTACGAATAATTAGTGAGTCATAATTCATTTAAAGTTTGACTAGTGTATGAATTACATCTGCTTGAAAAAAAGAAAAATAATTGATTCCAATATATAGGTTGAGATTAAAACTCAAATTGAGCTGCAAAAATGTAATTGACGTGACACTTTTTTAATCATTAAATCTCATACAAATTAAGTTACAAATTCTAACTTTCACGAAAATGTTTAAAAAGATGTATGTAACGGCAGGTATAAACATGTAATGACCATTTCGAAAGTAATGCATAGGTTAAGTAGCTTCCATTCTGTATCAGTACAACAAAAGTTACATACTTACACTTGTTTCCGAACAGTAGTATATATCTAATCTGGTGTTTCATCTGTGAATTTAAAATATTAATTATTTTAACTCTAAAATTGTTCATTTAATTATTATATATACTCTGGTATCTTTTAAAGAAGAAATGTTTCAGGTGAAGAAAAGTTACAACTTAGAAGTTATTTTAATAATCGTAACCAGGATTCAAGATATTTTGCCAATAATATCGTTGTTATTAATTTTTAAATCCATTTATATAATTGTTGAAGTTCCTGTAGTCACTGTTTATAAAAAATGATTTCCATCTCTTTATTTGAAAGACATTAGAATTTTCTCATAAATTTAATTCCATTTTCCCAATCTTCTTCATGAAAACAAAGTAGCATTTTAATGCATGAAAAATGCGTGGAATTACTTCTTTATGCAGTTTTATATCTTCCATGATTTTCCCTTAAGAGCACGAAACGATCGATTTCTTTCGATTTAAGCCCATTCCACTAACAAAAATCCATTAAGAATTAGGACCGTAAAAAGCATAGATATACGTAATTATATATTTAAAAACCATTTCTGTTCAAAGATATTCTTTCACAAAACTCGATTAAAGAATGCTTTAAACTCTTTCCGATATGCTAAAGTGCAAAATCAATGGATATTACAATCATATTTGCATTCCTGTCGGTAAACAGGATTACTAATATATTTCATAATAAAAGACAATTTTTTCCAGTTTCTAATTCAAATAGATTTTATCGTCGGTTTGAAAAAATATTTCCAAGAAGAATGAAATAGATGAAGTGAAAAATCAATAGACAATTTTTCTCTTCTTTCTATCATCCATCGATCTTTTAACAACAAACTGTGAAAGTCCAATTATTGTAATATGTATAGGTTCATAAATTTTGTAGGATCATTAATGGATTTGAAATTGTAATGCCAATACCCCATTTTCTCAAGATGGTAGGATCTCATCCTTTGCACGCGATAATAATCTTAATTAATTATTCAAGAAGAACTCCACTTCTTTGTAATTTTCGACACTTTGAAAGGTGCTATTATTGCTTCGAATACATAATATCTAAGGGCCTTGAATAATCCGTAACTAAACCTTTGGCTGGCATGAAGGAAGTTAAATGTGCTGCAACGTATAAAGGGTACATTAACTTTTTGTCTGAAGCATTAATGCTGTTCTCATCATCATTAGCGATGCGCTGAGGAAGTCTTGTATTAAGAAATTAAACTATATCTGATGGTATAAAAAATGTACTTATAATGATTGGGACCAAAATTACATCATCATTTAAGTCATAACTTAATTAGGGAATGATATTAATCTTATCTCTGATTTGGCGTAAAATATTTCTTTTTAAAGCCAGCAGTATTTTGGTTTTTACTTTAAAATTATTTCTTAAATAGGAAATCTGAAGAATTATTTATAAATATTGAACGTATCACTGCAAAAACTGAGGTTTATGGTTATTGTATTTTCTTATTATAACCGGACATATGCTAAGAAATGGAAATCATCTTATGAACAAAATCCCTTTGCAAAATTTCTTTTTGCTTATTATTACATTAGAATTTTTTCAGCTAATATAAATTTTTAAAATTATCCTGGACTACACTACTACACTACTTTAAAAAGCTCATTAAAAAATTTTTTGATACACAAATCATAAGGTTTTCTTATACTACACAATTGATTCTTATCATTAAATACATTTTATGATTAAACACATCTTTTGATTGAATATATCTTATGATTAAATACATCTTATGATTAAATATATCTTATGATTAAAAACATCATTTTTGCATACATACAAAATTTTTCAATCCAATGAAATATAAAGTGATTTTTTAACAAAACTGTGAAAATTTAATTAAATTAATGCAGAGAGTTATCGAGAAATATTATCGAAATTAAAGACTTATACTAGTATAAACATGGTGAAACAGGAACCCATATACCAAGAAAATGTAATAATATGCGGTTAAATTTAGAAATAAAAATAGATAAGATGCAGTATCGTTCATATTGAACTGAAATGAAATTCCACATGAAAACTCGATTCTTGTTTTTCTCTTTGACGATAATCAGAATTAAAGCAATATCTTAATGGATAATCCTAATACGCTTGAAAAACTCCAAACTCATTCTTTATTAATGCAATAATCTTTCTATCATGAAGCTTTCAGTTTAATTTGTTGACGGCAAGTGACCATCTCAAGAAAAGAATTAAAACATTTCAATTATAGTAAAATCTTAAGTCAAGTACAGGCTCAATTATGAAAAGTATATAAACGCACACATATGAGTGTACGAAAGCCGTATTTTTCCACTCAAATATTCTATGCCCATTTTTTAATATCGGATCAAGAAAATGCGATTTTTTTCCAGCCAAAATGTTCATTCAAAGCTTAAGGGAAATCATAAAGAACAACAAGACAGAGCATGGTTTCCATCACGGCAATTCTCAATATCTCTATCAAATAGATATTTATGTACAGTATATTCATGTATAACGCAATTGATAATAGTTTGTTTGATGAATACACATTAGTGGAAATTGCGCAATATGGTAAATTTATTTACAATGGTCTACTGTGTAGATAATTTTCCTACACTGCGAGGTTTTCAGAAACGAGCTTTCAGACAAAAGCTACACTTTACATGGGGACGGGAGTTCACTGTATTTGATCTTTTTACCCTATAGCCTTCCTTGTACAATAATATTTATTTGTCTTACTTGTTATTTCCAGTGTGAAATAACACGTAATCAAAAATACTAGTTACTACATTAATGTGATAATTTAAAAAAAAAAATACCTAAATCCCATGCATGGTAACCGGTGTGATATTTTTTTAGGATAGCATGAGTTTTCATTTACCACAAAAGTTGTTAAATTGCTGATTTCGATTTTCATTTAAAATTATAGGAAATAATAGTTTGTGGGGAGGAAGTTTATGTTTAAAAAACAATATTATTTGCTTACTGTAATAATTATATTATTTATCTGAACATTTCCAATGAAATGAGAGATTACTTTGTCAATTACCATAATTCTTTGACAATAGGTTATAAGCGCAATTGGAAGGATAATAACGTTAATTTATTTTGGTGGTCGTTCCTACAAAATGTGATTACGCTAATAATGTTGCTATAATCCAATTTCTCTCAATAAGATCGAAATTATGAAGCAAACCACCCTCAAAGTAAACCATATTCGAGAAGGAAAAAATTAGATTTATTGTATATAAATATGGACCATGAGGTTGATATGCTTAAGAAGACAGTTGAACATTTCCGAATTCTATAAAATTCACATATTATTAGTGACTTTTCTCAGGTATCATTATATCATTTGACACTAAAATTTACAAGCTAAATATTTAAATATTAACATTAGGATAGACAAGTTTAAATATTAGCATTAGACATCTGTGACAGATAGACTAGGTGTCCACTTTAAACTTGGGACAGTATCTAATATATAAACCGTTAGAAAGCGAAATATTTCCGATTAGGAAAATACTTCTAATGACTAACAAGTATTTTTTACAATGTTTCAGTCAATAATTGCACTGCTCATAAAATTACAAAGTCTGAATTTTAGACCTAGCCTAAACATTCTTGCCGCATTAACATTTTAAACAGAAAAGATCTTCAATGTTCTGTGACTAAAACTGTTCGAGTTATGAATCTTTGAGTATCACTATTTTAGATGATTTTAAAACATTTAGGTCGCAGACTCGAGGAAGATAAGAGATCAACGTGCGGCTATTTATCCGGACAGCCGTTGAAATTTCGGACACAAGTGAAAGCCGCTATTATTTATACAGAAAATATATTGGAAGTCAAAAGTATTACTATCTGCAATGTCTATCGCTTAACATATAAATAGTAAATAATATATTAAAAAGAAGAAAGACTGTTTTAATGCTAATGTATAAATTTAATTGACCGAGCGAAGCGATATCTACTTTTTAACGCAGGCATTCAGCACTTTGTCTGTCTGTAAATTTGTTTGTTACGCGATTACGACCAAATGCGTTGCTCTATTTCCTTCAAATTGGGCAGAAGTATTTCTTGAAGCAATAGAAAACGATTTATATGTTTTAGTTCTTATTAATAATATTATTATTTAATTGGTAATAAAATAATTGCTTTAATTATATATAATTATTATATTAATTAATTTAATTGGTAAAAAAGAGTGAGTGACAACGGAACATTAAGAGTATGACATCAGAGTTGTAAACAAACACATTTCGTTTATCGCTATGTATCGCTGTGTATCCTTATCCGCCTTTCGCTAATTATATGTTAACAATTTTTCTAATCTTTGGCAACCTTTTAGTTATAAATTTATATTTAAACTCATTCACACTCATTCATAATGTAAACCGTTTCTTTTATACCATATATGGTGTAGTTGACATTTTAAATAACTTTAAAAATTCGCTTGCATTTGTTAAGCCTTATTGAAATTATCAGACGCTTCTCATCAAGATAATTTTATCTGCCTTATAAATCGTCTGATCTCCATTGCAACGATAGCTTTTCGTTTAGTAAGTGCTTTTTGAAGTTCTACAGCTTTCGCGAAATTATAATATTTATCACCAATTGTAATATTTATTATTTTGAATTCCATCTTCTTAGATCTTACGAAGTGAGTTGGAAAAGTTACTTTAATTTGTTGCTTTATTTAATAGTAAATTTTCTCTATTATTTCTTTTAAATAACTAATTTAAGGATTGAATTTTCTCTGTAATTTATAGATGCCTTCTTTTTCAAAATATTTTGATATGCCGCCTAAAGATCAGCAAAGTAAAAGAACTAGATATGCTGCTGAATTTGCAAAACATTTATTTCGCGAAATGCGGATAACGAAACATAGCGATAAGCGAACGGTGTTTATTCATAATCTTAATGTTCCGTTGCCACTCACTCTTTTATTGCCAAAATAAATTTTAAAAATAATTCGAGCCTTAAATTATGATATGAACCGTTTTGTAGAATCAACAAACAAACTTTCACGAAAATAGAAAAACGAGATTGGATTGAACTTAACAGGCAAAACAGCTTTCAACAAGATTTATATTTATCTTTTATATTCTCATGCTATTTTTACGAAAATGCATGCGAATATTATGGACAACAAACGAAGCCATTGATGAAAGTTTCATCTCGTTATCAGCTTTCTGTGAAACGAGATGAGTCAAACTCCGTTTTCGTCTTCATCACTTTCTGGTCGCCCCTCTAAATGCCATCGTGACAAGATTTTCACTGTAAAATGTGATCTCCGACTACTGCATGTTCCACGGCTTTCCGGAACTGGTTGCGAAGCATTTTATCCCTATTAACTCCGAATTTGCAGCACCTAAAGAATTGTGCTAAACTTTTGTACACCAGTGTATAACCTCGAGAGTCAAATTGTGATGCCCGGTGTCCCTACAAACAATGCCGTCTTCAGAATGAATAACATTTACTAAACTTTTAAAACAATGCCATGAAGAGGGAAGAATGGGGTTGGAAGTAGGCCTACTGTTCACAGAACAAGTTTAGCAGTTTTGAAGCAATCCGAGAACCAAACTGGACTACTTAAATTTTAATCATGACCTATCTGATTATGAGGTCGACACTTGAGTTGGCATTCCGCTTTCTACGCTTCACCACTGAGATCACGTTTGTTCCAGCGCAGAAGATTATAAATTGAACAAGGAAATTTTTATTACGTTTCTTAAGAGTATACGATTAAACACAATATTCACAGCTAAAAATAATCTGCAGAAAATCTGAAGGTATTTGGAACATGTTTGCTTCAGATTTTCTGCAGAAAAAAATGCAGAATATCAAAAAAAATGTGTTCCAAATACCTTCAGATTTTTCGACAGTCAACGTTTAATTATTAATTTCCTTAATCTAATTTGTGATTCACCTTACTTGTACGATGCCGATTCAGATTGTGACAAAACTTCAAACTCATCCTGTCAGGGATTCCAACCCGCGTTCCTATAACCACAACGCCGCCCGGAATGCACGAGATGGGGATAAATTAATTTATTTGAGTTTTAACGTCACCATAGCTCTCGTGGCGCCATCTAGTGGTATAAAAATCAATCAAGGTCAGAATACGTGTTTCAAAGTCGTAGAGATGAGTAACAGATGAGATTAGTAATATTCTTGTTCAATAATTTAGATTCTCTGTTTCAATAAATTCGTTTTCACCATCTATCTTTCTGGTAAGCCTCCTCTCCATCCAAAGGGCGCAAGTTCAACTTTTCCTTTCTTTTTCGATGAAAATAGCTAGTCAGAAAGACAGTTGGAAAACTAATTAGAAATTAATTAAGTTATGTGGGTAAAGTTTAAAATTTTAGAACCTCAAATATTTATTCTAAAGATTAATTAGAATTCATTTTTGCAGTGGCATATTTAAAAAATTTAGTGCCTAAGACAATTTTCATTGGGAAATGTTTTGAAACTCCTGTCTGCTGTAGAACTAGACAATAATGATAATTACATTCTAATTTTGTTTTATATACTTTGGAAAATAAAGTTGCAATATTAGAGAATATGGCGCAAAATATGTATTTAGAGAAATGCAGATATTAAGAAATTGCAGTTAAATCTTCAAAAAATCAACAGATATTGATCAAGTTCAATGATTTTGTTAAATTCTGCTAAATAACTGCAAATCGTGAATTGAAGACAAAATGCAAAGTCTTAAAACATCTACAGGATATTTAAAGGAAAATATAAAAAATATATTTTTTTGCAGATTTTATGCTGATTAAATTGAAGAAAAAATGCAAATTTTTCTCTCCAAAAAATCTGCAGAGTATTCAGAGAAAGATATAATATGAAAATTTTCTGCAGATTAAATTGAGGAGAAAATGCAGATTTTTTCTGTCTTATTCTGTCTGAGTATTGTTTTCATTCGTTACAAGTCATCTGTACCTGTTTATATAACCCATGTTAATGCCATGATTTATGCCCCATGTATGCCATCAAACGCTACGCCCTTTCTACTGTAGGTTGCATTTTCTTTTCACATGCTTGTATCCTCTTACGTTTTCTCTTAGATTTATTGTCCGAGCGAAGCTAGATCCAAGTTTTAACTAAGCCATTCAGCATTTTGTCTGTCTATAAATTAGTTTGTGACGCAATCACGGCCAAACGTGTTGTTCGATTTTCTTCAAATTTCTCAGAAATGTTTCTTGATGGAACAAAATCTATGCATATGTAAGGATTTTTATTTTTGAATTCGTTTTAAGACGGTGGCAGATTAACTGATTTCAACGCTTTTGTCGAGCCATTGTCGATTTTGGTACCATAAAAGCATCTTAATAATTTTGGTAAAGGTTTTTGTAAATACTGATGAAAGGAAACATCTAATTTTAATAATAATAATACAATAGAAACAGAAATTGATTTTCTAAATACATGTAGTCAATTTGTTAATATTGATAAAAGTAAAGTTTTGTGTAAATAATTCGAATTCAAAAAGAGAGAGAGGAAATCAGTTTTTCAGGCTTATATTTGCTTATTCGTGTTTCGTTCCTTCTAATCTTTTTTTCTCTCTCCCTCCCACTGTAAAAGTATTTTCAGGGATTCTATTTAACGGCTCAGGTTATTAAAATTTGGAGAAGATTTTCTTTCTTTGTGTGACGTTATTTTGGTTATAACTCACAATTTTTATATTTTATGATAAAAACTAATCTCATTATTTCATCAAGAATCATCTTCGATCTTCATGTGCTTTTGCTACTGTCAAAGTTGTGATAGTAGTACGATCGAAGTGATCACTGTTTCAACTCCGTTCAGAATTTCGTCTGTCTGTAAATTTGTTTGTTACGCTGTCACCACCAAACGCTTTGTTCGATTTTCTTTCGTTGAGGATTCTTGAGGTCATATAAACAGACGTTTATGTCAGAATTCTTTTTCATGCCATTTCAAGATGGTGGTCATTTTAGTGATTTCAATGTGACTGTGAGTCAATAGCAAGTTTGGCTCCATTAAAACATTTGAATGATTTTGGTATTGTTTAGTTTAGTTACTTTAACGTCCTGTTTCGAAACAACACTAGGGCTCTTTTGGGACGAACCTTGTAATTTTTAACTGCTGTCAGATGACGAGGACGATATCAAAGCTGGTGCCCCCTCTGCAGCTTTCGACACCATACCCGCGGGAGTGGACACTAGGTGTGATTTAACTCGCAAAAGGCTAAAAAACTACCTGTTAATTGGACGGCAATTATGTGAGGAAAAAAATTGTACTCATTTGTGCTTTTCATATTGAGTATGGCACAGGAATGCCAGGTTTGGCGTTTGTGGTATGAAACTCCATTAAATATTTAGTACAATCAGGGCTCAGGCCTGCAGTTCTTCGTTTCCGAACAAAGACTCCCAGCTAAAAAAAATCTGCAGAAATTTTTTTTGAAGTTTTCTTAAAGATTTTTGCAGATTTTTTGAAGACAGAAAAAAATCTGCATTTTTTCTTCAATTTAATCTGCAAAAAATATTCTTATTATATTTTTCTCTAAATATTCTGCAGATTTTGTGAAGACAGAAAAAATCTGCATTTTTTCTTCAATTTAATCTGCAGAAAATCTGCAAAAAAAATTTCTTATAATATTTTCTCTAAATATTCTGCAGATTTTGTAAGACAGTAAAAAATCTGCATTCTTTCTTCAATATAATCTGCATAAAATCTGCAAAAAAAATTAATTTTTATTTTTTCTTTAAATATCCTGTAGATTTTTTCAGACTTTGAATTTTGTCTTTAATTCAATTTGCAGTTATTAGTAGATTTCCACAAAATCATTAAACTTGACCAAATGATTTAACTACAATTTCATAACATCTGCATTTCTCTAAATAAATACTTTGCACAATATTCTCTAATATTGCAACTTTATTTTCCAAAGGATATAGAACAAAATTAGAATGTAATTATCATTACAGTTTAATTCTACAACAGACAGGAGTTTCAAAAAATTTTTCCAATCGAAAATTGTCTTAGGCACTAAATTTTTTAAATATGCCGCTGCAAAAATTAATTCTAAATTAATCTTTAGAATAAATATTTGAGGTTTTACCATTTTAAAATTTTCCCCCACAATTTAATTAATTTCCAATTAGTTTTCCAACTGTCTTTCTAACTAGCTATTTTCCTCCAAAAAGAAGCGGAAAGAGGGAGCTTGCGCTCTTTGGATGGAGAGAAGGCTTGCCAGAAAGATAGAATGTTTAAACGAATTTTTTAAAACAGAGAATCTAAATTATTGAACAAAAATATTATTAATCTCATCTGTTACTCATCTCTACGACTTCGAAACACGTATTCTGACCTTGGTTGATTTTTACACCACTAGATGGCGCCATGAGAGCTATGGTGACGCTGTAATTCAAATAGATTAATTTATCTCCAGCTCGTGTATTCCGGCGCGGTGTTGTGGTTATCGTTCCTGCCTGCGAAGTATATGAACGCCAGTTCGAATCAAGGAAAAGATGAGTTTGAAGTTTTGTCACAATCTGAATCGGCATCGTACAAGTAATTTGAATCATAAATTAGATGAATTAAATTTATAATTTTATTAATTGAAATTAATAATTTAACCTTGACCCCTGAAAATCTGAAGGTATTTGGAACATATTTTTTTCAGATATTCTATATTTTTTCTCTGCAGAAAATCTGAAGAAAACATGTTCCAAATACCTTCAGCTTTTCTGCAGATTTTTTTTAGCTGGGACTCTTCCATCCAGTTAATGTGGACTGAAGTATCATCTTAGAGAACTTCGTCAGTTTGATTTATGATCTGAAAAAACATATACTTTTCATCATACTTGTTATTTCCAGTGTGAAATAACACGTAATCAAAAATACTAGTTACTACATTAATGTGATAATTTTAAAAAAATACCTAAATCCCATGCATGGTAACCGGTGTGATATTTTTTTAGGATAGCATGAGTCATATACTTTTTAACTCTCAAAGCCTTTGGTGACAATGAAAAGATCTAATCCAATTTAGTGAACGTACATTCTAAATATGGGTCACACAAGCCACACATAAGGTACACTCTACAATAATTAATAAAAAAACAAACCGTGCGGTAAAATAAAGATATATAAGGATGTTACTATCATTATTAGATAGAAAAAGCTGTCCTTTTCTTTTATTTTTAAATAATTTAGCATAACATGAATATAATTATGTGATCAAGTAGCTTCCTTTTAATAGTGAAAAGAAAAATCTGAAACAACCGTAATTTTCAAGAACGTCAACAAAGAAAGAGTGAAAAATAATGAACGGTATGACATTTATCGAAATTAACTCGGAATGAAACGCACATCCTCTTAATTAGGCAGATACAACAGGAAAAATTACTTTAGAAAAAAGAGACATTTTACCAGTAATCGTTAATTAATGTCTAGATGGAAACTATAATTTTCTAAATGCGGAATTCTGCTTCCCCAATGAGGTAGATTTTAAAGGATTCGGAATAAAATTTCAGCTTTGGAAAATTTAAAAGCAGGCTAAACAGAGTTACGTAAATGGTAAGTTACAAGGTCTCAAAGGTACGATTCAAAATAAAATAGTTTTGATTTTTCATTGCAGTTAGAAATTGTATGGGTTTATTATTAACAAAGGCGATAGAAAACGAAAATAATTGCTGCTAAATTCTCTTTAACATTAAAGCTTGATTTTTACAGAGTTATGCAGCTTTGAGTAATTAGTGAATTATAAACTTATATGTATGGATTTTTCGAATGTTGTTAATTACAAGGGTTGTTCTACTCTATGCTATAATTGCGTAATCTTGCTGAATGTTATATATCGACATTTATATTTCTCATAGGCTCTGGAATGCCGTTAAACTATAAGAATTAAAGTTTTAAAATTCCTCAGAGATGTTCGGGAGGCGTTGATATCACTTATATAAAGACGTAAATATATTTACGAAATATGACTGCAAACATGCAAAATCTCTCCGATTATATTTATAAAAGACATGTATACAAGTAAATTAGATAAAAATAGTTACTTTAAAGTTTAAAATAATATTAGCCACCTTCGATGACCAGCGGTTCGCCGTAATATTTATGGCCTGCGACTATACTTGCTACTTCTTGGGAAAAAAATGGCGAATTGGCGGTTGTAGAGGCTGAGGGGCTCTACCAAAGTTTATCTTGCTATATGTCTCGAAATGGAAGGCAGAGAGTGATGGCATATCCAGACGTCATAAATTTTCATATGAACAAAACAGTGGTCGAAATCGGTACAGTGGTTAGGGCTGGGGAACTGTCTGATTCTTTCCCCTTAGAGAATGTGCAGTGGAATAGCGTTCTCTCGAAAATGGAGGGTGGTGGGGGACCGATGACCAATGATGACATATCTAGACGACATAAAATTTCATATGAAATAAAAAATGTCGAAATTGGCCCAGAGTTTGGAACTGGTAAAATGGTTCTGTCGTTTGGCCAATTATTTTAGGTATATAGATATTTATAATTTACTTGGATTCACAATTACTTTAACGCATATATGTTAAATATAAACTAACTATTGAGTAAAACTTTCCATGAAGTCAAATTTAATACCGTATTCCAAAAGTTTTCTAGCAATTTTAGGATAATCATGAAAAATTCCCGAGCTGCCTATTTTTTGGGAACTGCATTTAGATAGTGAACTTCCCTTTCGCATTGGAGCTTGTTGAGAAACACGCAAACCTATTCAATGGATCAACAAAATTTTCTTGATTTATTTCAAAATTAATAGAAAGGCTAATATTAATATTCTTTCAAACGATGTCTTCGATACTATTGTGGAGAAAAAGATCAGAAATCTACTTTGGATCATTTGTCAACTAACTAAATTAATAGCTAATAATTCATTTACCGAATGATTGGATTTTAGCTTGTTAGGGTTCTAAGGTGATAAAATTCTCAGAGGTCCTCTAAAACCACCAAATTAATTTACTTGTTTATTTTGACTTGTCACTTATTAGGTTTGAAAATAATACAATTTCACGTAAATTTAATCATTTGAACTATTACTACACTAAAACTATATTTTTGCTAACATTATATGTGCTTTACAAATGGTGTATTATTTAATTTTCATAAATTTCTTAGTTTTTGTTAATAAGTAAGATGCTTTTGTGAAATAAGTTTTTGTTGAGAATTCAGAAGTTTGAATTCAGTATATGAAAAATTAGATCAGAAATGCGAGTACGAGAATTTTTCAATAAGTTTTAATAGGAGAATTATCCAATTCGTTGTATATATTAAAATGTAACTTTTTTTTTGGCAAAATTGCTTTGTGTTTGGGATTACCAATGAATGAATTTTTCCCCATAGATACTACTAAATGAATAATAGAGTTGAAAAAATCATAAATTTTAAAATGCATATCTATATTACTATTTAATTTGCTAAAATTGTTTAAAATTATATTAGTTTTAAAAAAATAAATATTAGTTTTTTTATTCTGATTAATTAGTTATAATTTTTCTTCATAGATGGAGCTACGTGCTAGCTTTTAATTTTTTGTTGCTTCCTGTATATTTGGCGTCGCCTGGATTACATCTAAAATTTCGGCAGAGAGGGTTAGGGTTAACACACTCTCTAGTACCTTCTGATTATTCTTTAAGGATTGTGCATTTTGATTTGTCAAAATGATTCTCATATTGATATTGGACAGGATTCATGCCACAAAGGGTATACTTTGATTTATAATCTTACCCTTGACAGAAAATCTTGTCTAATTTTGAAATCTTTATGGTGAGTGGTCTTCGATAAAGTTTACCATTCGATTCCTTATTCATTTCTTCCTTTTTGAACATTTTTTGCTTTCGAAATTCATTTTTATGTGTTTTAAATATTATCGTTTCAAACTTCTGTTGATGCAATCACTTGAGGCTGTTGCTTTTGTGCGCTTAAAGATGTATTGTCATCGTTTTGTCTAAATCTGCTGTTTATTGTCTATACTTTTTTCTTTTTATTTAATTTTAATTTTTGTTTAGTTTATCTAATTTTTGTTTCTGTATTATATTATAAATAGCTGCAGTTGCGCCTTTATATATAATACTATGAATTTTTATTAATGTTTTATTAATTAATTTATAAATTTGTCAATTTATAACTACAGATATGAATGAATATAAAGTTAAAATTTAAAAATGTAGTATTTCGTATTAAAAATCTATGTCGATCAAACTTAATCAATCAAAAAAATTTTACATTCCCTCCCATTCTCTTCTCTAGAACAAACTAAGTCTCTCTATCCTCTTTTCTTAGTTATTAAAAAATTCTTGAGCTCTGAATCATATACATCAAGTACGAGAAAATTGTGTTTACAGTTTCAGATTGTAATTTTCATTTAAATTTTTACATCAGATTTGTATAGTTCATGAACTGTTTCTGATGAACTGATCTTGTCCAAATGAGGAGAGAGACTAATTTTCTTAATCAATCACTATAAATTAAAAATACATTTTAAAGAATGACATTTAATAGACTTTCAAAAATTGTGGGATGAAATAACTGATTAAAATTCCGAGGTATTTATTTCCCATTACCAAAATAGGTAATTCAAAACAAATAGCTATCTTCAGAAATATTTGTCTTATCTATTAAAATGATACATTATTCTAATAAATGTTGATGCTTTCAAAAATTATTAATGTCAAATCAATAAAATGTTAGTTATATGAGAAAATGCTTTTTTATTCTGAATCAATTTCATCATTAGTCCTAGAAAATTGAATAATTGATCATCTTAATGCATCTAAACGCCATTCCATCTGAAATCAGCTTTTATGACTGTTCAGCTGATAATATATTTGAAGACCTTTAATTATGAATGAATCTAACATGATAGACAAAAAAAGTAAAACAAAAATTTTCTTCGTAGCATCACCTCCTTCCATGCCCAATGGTACGCATCTAACGCTTTTAATTCGCAAAGGGGAATTAACTCATAAAAATCAAACAAATAACATATAAGGGAAAATGAAAAATGTCAGCTTACAAATCATATTGGTTTCTTGTCCAAAATTATCTAACAAAAATTTATTTTTTTGAAAAACAGTTCAGCCGGGAACGATAAATACGTCCAAAATTCGTAAAATGCATTCAGTTTCTTTAATTAAGATAATGTAATTATGCACGAAATCATTTACTTATCTAGAAAGTTTATAAATTTAATGTGATTACGTGCTTCTGCTTCATTATTAATATTTTAATTTCAGTAGATTATTTCACTACCCTCGAGTAAAAGGAATTAGTCATTGGCTGATTAAAAGGTTTGCTTAAAATATTTCAGTATCAGTAACTTTTGTTTCAATTCGTTATATTTAACTATTTTTTTCTTTTACTTTTGTGGAGAATATTTTAATTAATAAAATTTTTCCAGTAGAAGATTTTGTTTCTGATTCATTTAATCACAAAAACATCCTTATTTGCATTACAGAATGTATCAAGTTTGAATATTTTTGGATTTTTTTTTTACATTACTAGAAGCTTCTAAAAACACACACATCCATTTATCCATTTAAATTGGTATGCCATACCTGTAGATTAAGTTAATATTTAAATTTTCAAGACTGATTCCATATATTGATCTATGGAATATTTTGATATACCATTCTATAGACATGTAAACAAGATATTCCACGATGAGAGATTAAGTTAATATTTAAATTTTCTAGACTGATTTCGTATATTTATCTATGGAATATTTTGATATACCATTCTACAGACTTGTAAACAAGGTATTCCACGAAGACAGCATAATCTGAGCAAAACAAGAATCATTCTCGGTTTCCATAAATTGGCCATAGAACCACATCTTCACGAATCGCATTTCCATGAAAAATAAATGGTTTTCCATGAATTCAATGTCCGGAAAATAAGTTTTTCTTTACCGTAAAGTAAATAACTGTGTTTCCATCTAGTACTGTTTACGCTGGAAGATCTCGAAATTGTAGCATCCATGTCAGAAATATTTCATTTATAGTATATATTTTATTTTCCAGCATATTGTATAGAAAAAAATATACGAAAACAAAATTGTTTGTTGAGAGAATTTAATTAGTTTTTACATTTAAGTTACAGAGCATTAATGCTGCAACTTAAATAAGATAGCAAACTATTATTAGAATGATTGATTTATTTTTACATTTACGTTTTTAACAATAAGATACTGCTGATTTTCTAATTAATTCTGTTAATTTGAGGCTTCTAATTTTCATCATTCATGCTATTTCATTGGTCATAATATTCATATTTCGTTTTGTGTTACGTTTTATAATCATATAGCAAGCATTCCATGTGCGTAAAAATCCACCGAAGTTAAAGCATTTATTTACTGTTTTGAACTGATTAGTTTTTCACAAGTGCTATAAGATAGCAAGAAGAGGTAAAGTTTGACTTTAAAGTTTAAAACTTATTTTTTTCATTACAAATATTTTAACATACATATATTTATTTTTATTCAATTTTATGAAACTGAAATCCTTCCTTTTAAATTATATTATGTGTATATTATACTTACTTTTTAGAAATGTTTAAATGCATTTAAGTTTTCTAAGCTAAATTATTATATTGGAAGATCAGGAAAATGATATGTAAGTTAGGAAAATTGAATTAAAATCTATTCTTTGAGTGATATTTATATTTTAGGTGTAATTTTGAAGGTCAATTATTTGTATGTTACCTAATATTGTCTTTAATAATCGTTTAAACAAAGCTGAATTTGAATGATTGATAAAGAAACTGTAACCTGAACGACAACGCTTTATTTGCGTTAACGCATTCATAATTCGTGGTAATTTTCATTTAAAGCTTAATTAGTTAAGAGTGTACAATATCTTTTAGGATATAAATATCTCAGATACTTTGAAAAGATTATTTATCTTCTATAACTTTTGATTGATCGCTTTGTTAAATTAAAGCCTTTTTGAAGCTTCACGAGGGCAACTGAAATCAAATTGCGCATTTAAACCGCGGTTTCAAAACTTGTCAAATATCTGAGCATATTTTTCCATCTCTTAACCCACATAATGCTAACCTGAGGACATTTGAATCTCGACCAAATTTGGAATAAGGAAAAAATACATCCTTGTATGGTTTTTATTGAAAAAATACCCAATGCGCTGTAAATAAATGAAATGACACTGCTGAAATAATTTCTAAGAATTCACTTCAATAATTTTTAAAAATAACTTTTTATAAATCTGATTTTCAATATTATTATAATAATTACTAAGAATTCACTTTAATAATTTTTAAAAATAACTTTTTATAACTGTGATTTCAATATTATTATAATAATTACTAAGAATTCACTTTAATAACTTTTTAAAAAAACCTTTTATAAATCTGATGTTCAATATTATTATGATAATTACTGAAACTAAAACTGTTAGAATTGTAAAAGAAAACTTGTTTTTAATATTTGTTTATGAAGAAAATATATATTTCTGCAGAATATAAATGTTATACGATTCTCAAGATTGTTTTATAGCAGATTTGATAAAAACACAGACAAAAACATTTTAATCACATATCATGCATATTGAAAAATATTATTCCCAAACTATTATGAATAAGCAAAATATAATTTATATGGTAAGTTTCCTGACAGAAGAATAGCATGAACATTTTTTAAAATACATTATATAATTAGTATCCTTTCAGAAGCTTATTGATATATGGGCAGGACTCTATATTAAGAATATTTCGTATTGTATAATCCCTAGGAATAGAATGTATATTTTCTTTAAATTTTATATAGTTGAAATAAAACATTTCTCATAAGTTTTGTGAATTTCAAAATATAACATTTTATGAATTTTATATACCATTATATACTTTTCAACAGAAGACGTAAATATTGTTATTTAAATATTTTGCATTTTTCATGCGACTAAAACACAATACAAAGCCCTTTTATAAAGTATTTTATTTCACATGAACCATTTTTCCTCTTGAGAGATCAAACTTTAGAAAAAATTTAATATGATGTTTCCCCATGTATTATATGTAGCAAGATTTAACAAAATAATTCCAGTTTAAAAAGTATTATTTTTTATTATTTTTGCTCTGTAAGAAAGTATATCATGAGAAATAATTTCGAATTTTTCTCTTCCATACATGTTGAAAATGGTTTAAAACTGAATTATCCAAATGATTTCCAAAACTATTAGATAAACATAAAGTAATTCAAATCCTAGAAAATATTTGCTTTATGCTTTGCTAGAAATTCCATACTTTAGCATGTAAAATTCTTATGCAGGAAATATTTGAAACTGAAACATTATAGCTGAGGATAAAGCTTAGATTCAATTCTCTGCAAGTATCAGTTGCAATGTATTTCAGCATGAATATAAGAATTTATATATAAATTGGTAAGGTATAGGGTCGTGTTTCATGGGGTAACGGCATTCCTTTAGAACAATGAATATATCTGGAAATATACCTTACGGCTAATGTTATAGACATTTTTACTATCGTGTTCATGTATTGATGAATATTTGTTATGTGTGCAAATGGAATAATTGAATAAATAACACAAATGTGTTTGCGATTTTCATATACAATTTTACATTTATATTTAGAGAGCGATTCCGAAATGATAGTTCATATTTGAGGCTGAAGTACAGAATAGTGAAAGAACACGATTTTAGTTAGGAATGTATGGTCGGATATCTACGCATAACAAAGAAGAGGGCACTGTAAGTTCACAACTGCTCTTCGCGTACGACCGTCAGTTTCAAGACATGTGAACTTAGTAACTGTTTCTTCGAACTGTACTTTTAAACACAGTAAAAGGACAGTGTAAAATACTTAAAATTTCTGGAGGTAGTTTTGTTTACTCTAGAAAATTTAGGAAGTTTTGAGCGATGTCTTTGCTGTTATTCACCATGACGTGTGGCTCTAACATGAGGCATACATAAGCAAATACTCTGAGTAATTACTTGACCATAAAATGTGCAGCTTGGCGGATATGGTGAGGTTGACTTATCTTTTCACCACGAAGATCACCAGATTTATCTCCCAGCGATGCTTTTGGAAGGCATAGAAAAACTGTGTGTACGAGACTCATGGCAGTGACAAGGATCTTTTGAAAAGAATATGCTTTGTCGCCCTCAACATTCTTGAAATATTGGACATTTCCAAGAATGCTCGCCAGTCAATATAAAGCCGCTGTAAGTTCAGGGTTCCAGGTCCAGTAAAAGGTAGAAACGCTGAGGACCAGCTATAAATATGTAAAAGTTATGTCGAAATAAATGTTATTTGACTAAACATCTTGTATTGTTTCTTTTTCTTCACTTTCTGGGCATAATTTACCCTATTATATGACCTTTATGTTCATATATTTCTAAGTAAATTCGTGTAGTTTTGGGATTTCCTGCATTTCCAACAAATTTGAACGATCATTCTGCAAGAACTGTTATTCCATTCATTAATTTTATTTCCGCAAACGTAATCGTTAGTTTTTTTTGTTGAATATGTAAAACATTGATAGAAAATACCATTGTCAAAAAGTGCATTATATCTTGTTATAAATTATAAGTAAAAATTTCGTGTTTCAGAGCAAACATTTAAAATTATATAGGTATATTTAAAATTTGTTTAATTACATCTTGAGTTTTAGAAATAAATTTTCATCACCAAAATTCGATAACTTGACTGGGTAGTTGATGAAATAATATAATACTGTCTGGATGTGAACATCCCTTGAAGATTCGAATCGAAAAATTGTATGACTCTTAAGTTAAAAATGAAATTTTTCTATTTATTATTAGTCATAAAATATGCTCTTTCTATCATTTAAAAGAAATATTTTACGATTGTGCAACATTACGATACATAGTTTCTCCACACATAATTACTTAAATTGAATATTCGAAATCTTCGTCGGATTGCAGTCTTCTTGCAAATTGCCATCCTTGGTTTGCAAGTCTATCAGTCTCAGTATAATTTGTGCTTTATAATCAATTTAGAAATACAATTTTACTAATAGTTCAAGCCAAGATAGATGACAACCCAATATGTCCGCACTAGTATTAGGCTTGCTATTTTTATGATTTGATATTCCCTGCTTTGCCATATAATTATATCAGTGGACTTCCGCACATTATAGGTATATTTGAGGAGAGGGTTAGTTGCTACGTCAGATTATTATTTGCTGCATATTGAAATAAATAATAAGCAAGTAGATCAAGGATTAATTATTTTATTAAACTATTTAAATATTATATTAATCATTAATAGCCCGGAAAAATCAATTAAGAATAATATACATTTCAAGAAATGCAAGAGAGATTCAATAACGCTATCTAGAAATGAAAAGCACACATATGATTATCGAAAAGTTTTAATTTTCATGTTTTCCCTTATTTTAAGTTTAATTTTTTAGCTTTAGTTTCATTTTTTACGAACCTTTATATTGAAAAATTACACTTTTAATTTTCAAGATTTATTCAATCAAAATCCTAGCAATTTTTTTAATGTTATGCTCGTTTTCTAATTTTATGAAGTAGAGGGTTTTCCATTTGATTTCATTATGTATCAAAGCTATCCATTTTGACATTTAGTTTTTTCGTTTCATTCACTTGAAAATTTCTGTTAATAATTATAAGTATTACAAGAAGCTTCAACATTTGAATGAGATTAAATCTTTAGAAAAAGTATATGAACTGCGGAAATTCATAATTATGTTTCTGTAGCTATGGTTTATTGGTATAGTTTAATATCTAAAAATAGCCAAGCAATGTACTAATGAATTTTATAAAATTTCATTTAAAAGCTAGTTTAAAAATACAAATACCATGTGCATTCATGACTTCCGCGATTGCACTTGCAAACCGTGAATTTAACAACTAATCAAATCATAGAAATATTCACAGAAATGAAGTGTAATTCAGTTCCGCATAATGAATCAGAATTTCAATCCCTTTCTTTTCATTGGGTCATTAGACAAGCAGCCCACAATTTTCATTCTGCGCTAAGATGTGTTCTTAAACACGTATTTTTCTTTCATTATAAAATTGTAAAGTATGAGTTTATATTCCGATAATGAATTTGAACGACAAAATATCAGTACATGAGTATTTCAACCCATATTTTTGAGTTATAGGTAAATTTCATAGTCTAAAATATTTTAATATTGGAAGGATTTAAAAATTAATTCCATTCTTTTTAAGAAAATAAACTTACTTGACTTTCATATACTAGCAAACTTAAAATCCAAACACCAAAGTTCGCCTATGCATTAAATATTACTTTGCTGCACGACAAATGATTTTCCATTTTTCATTTCTACTGCAAACCATACATAACTATTATTCTGGTTTCAGGTATGGTTTTAATCATTTCTTTTTAATTCCCTTCTTACAATATAGTAATAGTCTATTATATTTTAACTTTTAAGAAAATGGTTTTGGTAATTTTTCTATAACTAAATTAGATTTTAAGTTATTAAAAAGAAACATTTCCTCTATTTCTGAACTTCAAAATTATTCTGCATTTATAACAGCTTAAATCATTATTAAAAATACAATTGTACTACCTATTTTTTGATACCCATTAATTCAAGAATTAATATTAATCCATATTGGTTCACAATTTCATTATAAGATAATCAGAAGTTCCTAATGTAATTATGCATTTATGATATTTGACCTTTTCATTATTTACACCCTCTCTACTATGTTCCTGTGAAGATGAAAATGTATCAAGGTTTATTGCCCATCATTCCTTTAGCTCAGTGCTTTTTTCGAGCCTCCCTTCGTCCTGTTGTCATCGACATATGTTTGAACGTCTTTATTCGATTCGATTCCAGCACCCGCAACTGCCTTCCGGTGTCATTTCTCTCTTTCTTCAAGGCATCAGATGAAAAGATTTAAGACATGTCAAAACCTTTCAAGTGATAAAAGGCAGTTGGTACATGTTTTTCAGAAAAGGGATTGAAATAAATTTCGAAGCAAAATCTTGTTTAATTTCAAAGAAACTATAATGATTTTCTCCTAAAGAGATAAAAAAAAATGACTAGCGAATTAAAACCCCGGATAACCGAAATATACGTTAACCAAAATGCCTCTGAAATCGCAAATCTGAGAAACATGTACGGCACCGAAATAATCGCTAAGGCAACTATATCCCCACTTTTTTAACCCTTTATTTACCGAATTAATTTACCAGGGACTTTTGAATTTTAATTTTGCATCATTAGATACGTTTTCCAGCAAATAGCTCCAGGGAAAGAGTGAAAAACCTGTTTAGTTAAATAAAATAACTTAATTAATTAAATTAATAATTAAAAAAAAATTTTTTTGCCTTCAGTTTTCATCAACTGCTAGCTGTTGGAACTACATGCTACGTATCTTGTGAATACCATCAAGTAAAATGGTCATATTACGTAGATATAAGCGTGATTTAAGTGGTGCTTTTAAGTACCTTCGGGATATAAAGGATTAAACCTCTCCAAGAAGGTAAGCGATTAATTTTAGAATGCTAAAATTAAAATTGCGATATTCTTTATACATGCCTGTCAAACTCACCGGTGCGAATATTGCGCCGATGAAGGGTTAACTTCAATAATAGTGCATTCTAATTGTCATGAAAAGTATCAAAATATGGTAAAAATACATAAGTGTTATTTTATTGCTTTCAGTTGCTGGGTCGGTCACACCAAACAAGGAAATATATTTTTTACCCCGAGATTGGACCGGATAAGGGGGTGGGGAGAGAAACATTCGAACAATCGGCTTTTTGCGTTTAAATAAAAGGCTATTAGCCTGAGAAGAAAAGTTTAAATTAGACAGTTATTGGTAGTGAAAAGACCTATAAAATTAGTTGTGGAACGTTGATATAACTTAATTAGGGTAGGAGTAAAGTTTAAAAAACGTAAATTTTGGAAATTATTTTTAATTTGTTTTACAATTAGAGTGAAATTTTTGAATTTTCACCTAAATAAGTATTATACATTACGGTTAAAATTTCATAACGATATTTGCCTTATTTTTGAAAAAATTCAAATTTTTCCAAACAAAACCAACTTCATCGGAAAATGCCTATACTTTTTTATCTGTCGTACTCTAAAAACATTGTTCTAAAATTTCAAACCGCTTTATAACGGTCGATTTGCAGTAAAACGTTCGGAATACTAAGTTTGAAGTTAACATTTCGTCTTATTTATTATGCCTAAACGAATTGTCCCCATCTAAAAATATTTTTCCCTTTGGAGAAAATACGCTCAGGCAAAGTAAGGGAAACAAAAATATAACTTCGAACTTAATTTTCTTTGCTTTTGACGTTGCGACTTACGTCTCTCCACTCTCCATAGTGGTCTAATGGTGTGTCGGGAAAGAAAAAAAAATGTGACGCTTTTCGTGGTATATTTAAACGCTTATAGCTCCGCAACCAAATAACATATAGAGCTGGGTTTAGTTTCATCTAACAGAAAAAGATTGACATTGAAGATTGCAACAATAATTTTAGAATTTAATATGCATATATATTTTTTATGCAACCAAATAACATAAAGAGCTGGGTTTAGTTTCATCTAACAGAGAAAGATTGACATTGAAGATTGCGAAAAGAATTTTATAATTTTAAATTACGGTTAAGTCACAGCCGAGCTTCAAAGTTGGTGAAAATCAATGAAAAAAAGATGACGTCACAGTGGCCGATGCGTCACTGTGACGTCTGACACTGTGAATGCATATATATATTATGCAACCAAAAAACATAAAGAGCTGGGTTTAGATTTGTATGTTATATTGCAGGTCATTATAAAACGACTGATGCCTGGCCCAGGAATCAATCCAGGAAGATCTCAAATCTAAACATATTAGTCAATATGAATATATAGAGAAACAAATAAAATAAAGGTAAAAGTAATTAACAATTAAAACAAATTTTAGAAAATATTACAAAATTAAACAATGTTTTTAAAGCGCACGATATGCCGCTGCTTAAAAAAACAAAGGGAGACAAAATGACATTCAATGAAGTAAAAAGAGAAAGAAAATCTATCCGATAAAACTAATGTAAACAAACAAGGAATCCATTTTAGCCTACTTTTCCAATTAAAAAAACTTTGGATTTTTTTTCAGTCAATATGATTAATATATTAAACACAAATCACGTCCGTATTTATATTTTCTAATTTCCAAATGTGAGTAAACAATTTTGTTAATAATTTAACAAAGAGTGGCAAAGTGAAATTTATCACTCAGCATTCAACGATATCTTTAATTTTCAAAATAATCGGATTGTTCTTTTTGTCTAGAAAAACATTTTCGGAATATTATCCCAATTATTTAGTATATTTGTTTCATGAACGGCATTTAATATTTAACAATTTATTATTTTGAACAAGACAAATGTTTTGAACAAAATCATAAAGTTCAAACACCATGAAATAAACATAAAACTGTATTAAAATCCAAGTACACTAAAGCACCGTTTATATATCTTTCAAGCGACTAAAACAAAACGACGTATATATGAAAAGACGTATAATCAATATTTTTCCAAACAACGTTGATTATTACAAATTTAATGCTAGTTATGCAAATTCATTCATAAATATTAATTTTAAAGTTTTTTAAGATTATTAATAATATAATAATACCTAGTATGGAGATCAATAATTAAATTTTAAAATTAAACATTTATCCCAATATATTGGGATAGATAGATATTATATGATATTTTACAATATTATACAATATTGTGAATATTGTTTAATATCGTACAATATTGTATAATATCTTTGTGCTACTGGGGTAGTCATATTTTGAGTAATAATTATATACATATATGCTGAGTACTAATTATACGTATCTTATGAGATTATTTTTCATACAGGGAGGCATTTAATTTAGAAACTCTTTAACCGTTCACTGACATGCTGATATTCTGTGAGTATTAAGAACACCATTTTGAATCGAATTAAGTTCATTGAATGTTTTCTCACTGTTATTTTGGCAAAAGAAATACTCGATGTTTTCAATGGAGAAATGAAGGAAGGTGGAATAAGTTATTCGTCATCGCTTATATTATTACCAAACAATTTGTCTTCCATTAATTCATCAACAAGGTTTACTTCTCGCGGATGGCGAGCAAGGAAGAATTAAAGGAACGAATCACGCAAGTAAATAACACTATTCCCTTGGCTACTTTAGTAAATACGTAGATTGAACTAGACTATCGCTTAGATGTGGCTCGAGCTACAAGGGGTGCTCACATTGACTTTTGGTGGCAATGTGATGTAATTTTATATTCTGCAGTGTCCTTGTACTGTCATTGTACCTACAATTCGTATAATGATTTTTTATTTGTACAGTCTTTTACAGTAAAGACATTTATTAAAATTAAATTTCTGATTTTTTTCTATATTTCTTGATGGTAAAAAAATACTTTATGCTGCGTAATGCAACTTATTGAAAACCGCTCATTGATATTACAATTTTTTGATTATTTATTAATTTTTGAAATGCGTCAAGGACTTCTGGCCCACCCGGTCTATTTTTAACTAAATATTATCAAAGTAATTTTCGCACGTTCTTCTTAAGCCAAATAAATTGTATCTTTATTGTAATAGTAATAATAAAAGCACAGTAATTTTTATTGGATGAAGAAAAAAAAAATTAAATATAGAAATGCAGTTCACATTCTGAACAAAATTCAGTGAAATCTCCAAGGAACGTAGTTGCGAAAATTGAATATTATATCCTAATATGAATATTAATTTATAAATTTAATAGCACATTATCTAATGATTAATTTTACTTTTTACTAGGAATACGCAGTGACACACTGGGGCTGTGTAAATAACTATTTAATATGTACAAATTATTTTGAGGAAACATTGGAATGATTCCTTATAATCAAAAGTTTTTAAAGAAATTATCATTAGGGCAATTCATGGTTATTTGGGCAGCTCATTTTCATTCAAGGAATAATTAAGGGTCATAAAGAAAGAATGAGATTTGTGCATTTAAACGTTTAAATCACTGTTACTCCCAAAACAAGAATGAAATAAAATCGATTTTCACCACAAAATATCGGAAAGAAACAAATCCAGCAAATACTAAAATGCACATAAAAATGCTTTTATTTTTAAAATATTTTTATAAATATTAATAATTGATATTACAGTCGACGTTCATTATAACAACCCTCTGCGTCCCTCAGCAAAATATCTTTATAACGAGTGGACGCTATAGTGGATATAATTAAAAAATGTTCATATGCCCGCTCAGCAGCTCCGTAAAAATAGGCGATATTTAAAGATATTTCCAACGAAATACTCAAATTATTTTTCATCTCTGGTATTAAAAATAAAATTTTATCAATTAAAAATATATTTCTAAAACAGATTTTAAAGTAGAAAATAAAGGGGAAAAGGTATTATGTACTTACAAAACATTTATCTTCTAAAGAAAAAAAACAGAAATGGTTCTTTTTCTTTTTTGCATATGTGATTTTTGCAAAACATAATTTTCCATTTCAGTTAAAGATGATAAATGATGTTCTGTATTTTCTTGCCTTTCAAAAAACATTTTAAAGTCTCAATAGCACTTGAAACACTTTTTATTCTAGGAAGCTTCGGTACTATCTCTTCGTCTTCTTCATCCGATTATGACGCAATTTCTTCCTGTGCACAATAACGAGAAATGAGTTCATTTTCGGACAGATTTTCGACACATTCTAGGTCATAATCAATTATAGTATACTCTTCAAAGCTAAGTTTTCATCCAACTTCATTTTCTTAAAAATTTCTTGCAGCATTTCCTCTTCTTCATCGAAATTTTCATCTTTGATTACCTGATCAATTATTTCAGCAGTAGATTCCATTTCTGGTTGCTTATTTAAAACCAGCATGACGGAAGCAATTCTTCATGGTATTTTCTGTCACGTCGTTACAAGCTGCTTTGGAGAGGTGCAAAGCCGTGAGAATTTCTACTTTGTTATCTTCACCTTCGTCAAGTGCAGAGACAATTTTTCGGGACCGCAATTTCCTATAATTACGTTTCAAGCTCATAATGACCCCTTGATCAAGAAGTTGAAGAATAGACGTAACGTTGGGTGGAAAACATTCCACGGTGATTGACTTCAAACCTTTTATTTCGGGATGGGCCGTACAGTTATCAATTACGAGGACAATTTTTCGGTGTTTAATTGTCATTTGTTTATCCAAGCAACGTAACAATTCTTCAAAAATGCTAGATATCATCCACAATTTAGAATTATTTTTGTAGTTATCTGGTAAGGTTTTGATGCCTTTAAAACACCTCGGCTTTTTCGATTTGCCAATTGCTAAGAGTGGAAGTTTTTCAGTACTAGACATATTTGAACATAGGAGAACTGTTAGTCTTTGTTTGGCTTGTTTCCCTCCACTTGCAGTTTCGTCTTTGAAAACGAAAGATCTGTTTTGTTTCATCATAAAGAATATTCCAGTCTCATCTGCATTAGATATCTTCTGGAGCATACATTTCAATAATGCTTTTTTTCAATTTTTTCTCTTTCCATTTGTCGACTGTTTATTTGTTGGCCGCACCACTTTCCCCACAAAGCTTCAGGAAAGAAAGATCATGCCTTACTTTAAATTTCTGCAACCATCCGTCTGAAGCTTTGAATGCAGTTTCGCCAATGCCCATTTTTTGAGCAAAACTTAGTACTTTCGACTTTAACAAATTTCTATCTATTGGAACATTTTTTGATCGCACCATTTTTAACCATTCGTATAATCCTTCTTCAAGCTTCAGAAATTTCCCATCACGGGATCGATTTCTAGAAGATTTGATACCTAATTATTATTTTTTAAATCGAATCCCGGCTGTTAATTATGCCAAATAAGGTGCTTTTGGGAATTTTAAACAATATTGCAATTTCACATTTTTTCATCACTTTTTTGTCTACCTCTTTTTTATTTTGGTCTCTAGCAATATCGCATTGCGTTTGTTTGAAGCTGCCATCTCGTTCAATTGCGAAGATGTAACTGCTGTTTGCATTTCACTGGAAAGAAACAAGCCCAAATGCTCGTTTTGCCCCTCCCCTCGGCATGTCAATCTGCCAGACCTAGGACAATAACTAATCCTAGGCGTATGACATTGGACGTGTCAACTTTCGGATAGGAGGGAAGTTTACTTTTCCTCCAACCCTCCCATCCCTGGAAGCAGAATTTCGGCGCTGACGCCTTCACGGACAGCAAGACGACCTCTATTTTGGAGAATCGACGCTTCACAAACCAAGTGATTCAAACGCCAACTTACCAATACGTATGTCAACCCTCCTTCATAACCCCTCGTAAGGAATCCGGAAATTTTACATTCCCCCCCCTCTATTCTCATTTCCGCGATGTGGTGAGTAGTAATTTTCCCCTCTGTCAAAGCTGAACTGTAAGACTGAAGAATCTACAGCTATCAAGTTTGGCAATACAATAAAATCAAGGTCATTTCAAGTTACACGTTTAGAAACATGGTCTTTTTGGAAAAATACAGGGAAGAGTGTCCGCTGAATTTGGAAGTTGTATTGAGATTAGACGAAACATGGTCTTTTTGGAAAAATACAGGGAAGAGTGTCCGCTGAATTCGGAAGTTGTATTGAGATTAGACGACACTGGACGGTCGTTATACCGGAAGTAAAATAACATAGAGTGCATAGGGAAACACAGTTGGGGGTTTCATCACTGGCCGTTATAATGGAATGGTCTTTATAATCTGTGGTCGTTATGACGAGCGTCAACTGTATTGATACATAATGAACAAGAGAGACATATTTTATCCTTGATTTATTAAGTCCAAATAAAGAATGCAAGTTTCATATGTGATTCTATAGTATTTGATATTACTACCTGCTTAATATTCTGCTTTGAACTTCTGAGTTCCGATGTGATGCTAACTTTACTGTTGACACAGGTGAAAATGAAAAAAATAATATAAAAGCTCCTCATTTGGTCTCTATTTTCATGAAGCTTATTTTATTCTTAATCAAAAACAATTTACTAGTTATATACATTTGGAATTAAGTAAAACATAAAACATTTCCAGATTTTCAAATTAAAGATCGTTAGTGGTATTAAGTATGTCGAACATCTAAATATTTTGCTAGCAATTAATTCTAACAGGACAATTTTTGTACTTCTATAGAGTAAGACAAAATCCCTGTGACAAATATTATGATACACACTACACTTAAAATATGTCGTTCTTCTGCAGAAACAGTTAGAAATTATTTTTTCTATGCTAATAGTAATTGACATTAAAATAGATGGTGTTTCCCTTTCAGATGGTTTAAATTTTGTCTGCGGGGATTGGAAAAAGGATTTTTAATTATTTCACACATCATAATTCCTTTTTTTCCCACATCCGTTGATGGAAAATTGTCATGCGTCAAAACTAATTCTGAGCAATATTTTAAAATTATAAAACATATAAATTATTCCCTGAAGTGTTAGAAAAAACCTACTTTAAAAGCATATATCATAAACACAAAAGCACTAAATAAGATAATTCACCAAGTTTCAACACTATGAAAGCCCTGGGGATATTAAGTAGACATTTATAGAACTAAAAGAAAATATTTTCTGTGATTTGTTTTGCTACTTCAAGATTAGTTTTAAAGCAACCTTATTGAGTACTTTCCAGACATTTATCATACACTTTTCTAGTACAAATGAGTTTTCTTTTTTGTTATTTGAAGCATTCTGTGTGAAAAAGTGAAGAGATAAAAAAAAGAATATTCATTTTTCAAATATTTCCCAATATTACGGTTTCATCCAAGCGAAATAAATGCGATTTTTTATTTGCATTATTGCGTAGGGAAAATCCCAAAGGAAAATTGAAACAATTTTCTACAAAGAAACACATATATTTTTGCTTCTTTTTTGTCGAGGGAAAACGAAACGTGAGAAAATGAATAGCTGTAAGAAAGCAAAAATGATGAAATTCCTTGTATAAACAAAGATGACAAACACATATAATATTACGGAGCGAAGCTAAATGTTTTATGGAGAAACTGCTTTTATTTTATTGTTTTCTATGTTTCTTCCATTTCTCATTACTGAGAAGTTTTGAAAGCTTTCTTCCAAGATATCTTCAGCGAGGTACTTGTGGGAATATCTTTGTTATAACAAATAAAATGATACGCTTTTATGCTTCTGACATTCGTATATTGGCACTTGAAATAATATTGGAGATAGCTTTTTTAATACTTGTTTTATTATTTTTATGGTACATGAAAATAAGATGTTACCGATGCGATGTATAACACATAAACAATAAATCAATGCAATGGTCTTTGTTCTTTATTTTACATCATATGATTGTTTTGATGGAATTTCTTATGGGCATTTTTTGTCATTATTTTCAGTTATTAAAATTTATAAAAATATTTTTTCAGTAAAGAAAGACCTTATTAAGTCCTGTTTGGAATAGAAATACAAGAATTATTAGGAATTTTATTATAATATAGTATATTCTTTTTGTATCCATAAATATCGTTCTCCTTTAATTATAAGTACACTGTTACTTATCTCTAACAGCTATTATTGATTACTTTAATACAATAAATTTCAAATAAATATTCATTGATATTATTGAAATGATTTTCATGAAATGGAAGCAAAATAAATAAATAAATAATAATATTTTATTTTCCATAACTGGGCGCCAAATATGCGAAAATATGCAAAAGTTTTGGCAGTTTAATATCAGATTAGTAATAAAGAACTAAAGTTATTTTAGTGCAAAACACAGATATGCAATCACATTTATTGAAGTTATCGTTCTATATTATACTTCTTTTCCTTACCAAAAGCAAAACATTGTATTTTTGTGTCAATATCTGATTTTATATAATTAATAAAATGACGCTATACTTCATTTATTTAATTTTAGTCATGAATGATAAGAATCAAGTTCGTCAAAAGAATTAGAATACAATTCACTTTCTAAAATGTTTACTCCCATACAATCGAGACAGAAATCATTGATCTTCATTTATTAGAATATTTAATGAGAAAACATTTTTCGGTTCCAAAAATAAACTGGAATTTCAAAAAAACTGAAAGGATAAAAATGTAAGTCTATAGATATTTTTCTATTACATTTTTCCTAACATTCATTAGCAAGAAAATTTCTTTGTTATCAAATAAGTAAATCAGAGAAATATAAAAATAAGTATCGATATATATCTAGATATTAATTAGAATCATTATTAATTAGAATTTTGAGATGCTTGTACAACAAATATAATTTTATCAGATATGAATATTATCTCACTTTAATAAAATAAACACAATAAAATTCAGTTATTTTCTTATCTGCTGAAAATTAGATATACATATCTGAAGAAATTCTATTTGTCGTAGAAAAACAAAAACTGCTAATTTATTTATAATAGGAAAAGTATGCTTAAAAGAAAAATAATCAAAATTAAGTAATGAATTGTCATAATTTACGTATGCGAATGTATTTTTTAAAAAAATTCTCAAAGTATTCTCTCTGTTCTCTTCGTTTAACAGGAAATGTGTAGTTGTTATCGAATAATTATACCAGATAAATAAAAAACATACTTATAGATAAATTTATTAAAATTATTATTAATAAATTTTTAAACTTTAATTGATATTTTTAATTGAAATTTCAGGCATGACTATTATCAGAACTCACCCTACTTTTTTTATTGCATGTATTTCTAGATAAGGTTAGTAAGTTCATCTTTAAGTCATGCATGATAAAAGTCCATGAATATCGAAAAATATTAATAGATTTTTGCATCCAAAATGTCGAATGAATCAAATAAATTTCCAATTATGGAAAACTACATCTACCCTGCTAATTCCGATATGTCTAAGACTAACTTGGTAGAAAATCCTAATACAGTTTTAAATTAAAAAAAGAATTATTAATGATAGGAATAAAATGAAAGAAATATATGCAATTCTATATAAATATTTATTTTCTGTACATTCATGCATGAATATGTGTTTTGTTAGTATTTGATAAATTTTTATTATTTGAAATAAAAAATAGTAATGCATAGTAAATTATTTAAAATACTTTATTTATTTAAGTTTATCATCAATTATATGTAAAGGGAGGGCTTAATCATTTCTTGGATTAAATATTGATTTAAAATTGATAATAATAATTTTTTACTTATATTTAGTAAATTAAATTTTACAAATGAATGAAATTCGTTATTTAATTCATACATTATTATAAAACTTTTGAAAATCAAAACAAATCATGCATTATCGCTCATTTGTTTCCGATAATTCATTCATGATTTATGAGGTACTGATGTCCACGGTCCCACGGGCTGTGTTTATGTTATGTGTTTTATGTTATTATATATATATATAATATAACTTGCTGCATTAAAAAATCATTCATCACCGAATATGAATAAAACATATATAACATTATAAATAATAAAATCGGAATTTGAAGTTAGTACTCATCATACTACATCATATTCATGATGGTAGAAATATGTAGCTGAAAGTCATGGACGTGCTATAATGCATCCAAATATGATTTTTTCGAAATAAAGTATCATTGAATTTAAAAGAAATACTGAAAATTGAATTTGTTTGCTTATACATTATAAATACCTAGTTTCAAATTGAGAGAGAATTCTTATTACCAAATTACAATAATGCTTCAAACAAATAGTCTCATCACGCGATCTTAAAATTCTGTAATGGAACTTTCGTAAGTATCCGAAGGCAAATGAGACTATAAAATCTTATTGGTAACTTCTGAAAGATTATGCTTAATCCATCAGTTCAAAATAAACGGCGTCAAGAATTTTTAATGACTGTATTTTATGTAACCACTTCTCTGTAACGACATTGTCTGTACATTGTTTGAAGGGACTGGAAAAGCAGTAAAGATATTCAAATAGCTACAGTTACATTTTTGGGTGGGGTTTATCGTTCAGCCCGTTCTCATATCCTAAAGTGTCACCACACCCTGCGCTATTGTTTCCAAACAGGTGCACCCTGTTTTATTCGTATCTTGAGCTGACATTTAAATGATTTGATACATAGTACTCGATCATAATAGCACGCTATTCTAATACCGTTTATTAAAACAAGAGGAATTTCTTTTTGAGTTCCATTCATGGCAACTTTACAAAACACTCTTAATCATTTTTGCCTCACGTAATGATTTTTTCTTACTTTCTCAATTTTGCACTTTATGATAGGGTTACAGCAAAAACGTAGAATCGTTATTTTATAGAATAATTAGGTATTTCATGAATTAACTATTTAGTTTCAATCCGTTATCTTATAGAATACTGAAGTATTTCATGAATTACCTATTGGAATACTTACTTATTTTATGGAATTACTGAAGTATTCGCTTTAACGGTAACAATACCATAACATTTTACAAATCTTAGTTCCTCCAAAAAAGTTAATAGTTGTTTGCAGTCTGTTAGTTCCTTTGCATTGCGTATTTGGATGGAATCAAAACTAAGTTCCAAGTTTCAACGAAAATTTAAATTTTGATAATTTGAAAAAATAGTGCGAGTAGTGAACTCCTTTATCTCTTGCGAGACTGACCAGATTTTCTGGACGTTAATCAAGGGCACTTTAGAACTGGTATACGAAACCTGGAACACCGGTTGTGGATAAAAGTATCGTACAAAATCTTCAAAAAAAATCAATGAATAAATAAAAATTCATATGTAGTTAAATAGTTAGTCGATTAAAAATATTTCAAAAATAAATCATTGTTAAAGAAACAATATGTTCCCTTTACTTTCGCTTCATTTACATCCAGATGAATCATCTCCGCAGATCATGGGAACAAATTCGGATCATGCAATCAAAAATTGGGAATGCCTTACTTTATAAGGAAGGTATAAATGCTTTAAAAAAAACCAGCATTCTCACATTGCTACCCTGCTGTTTATTTTCTCAACTTTCTACCCTAACTTAGAGTAGGGTATAAAACATGTCGATAATATTTGTCGTTGTATTCACGATACATATAAAAATTTTGGAAAATTAAACAATGCATTGAACAGTGTTCATTCTATATTTTACATTTTAAGTTGGTGTAAAAATATTTTTAAATGATAATTACTTCGGGTGTCGTTGAGAAACGGAGAAAAAATATGAGTTTTACTTAATTTAAAGTAATTACATTAAAGGGAGAAAAAATTCCTCCGAGATGCATAACATCGGCATCCAATTTATACCTGCCACAAATTTATCAGCTCTAAGCTCAAAGGCATGTTAAGGCGCACATACACTTGTGAGATGAACGGTTTACGAGTAGTTGATGCGCAAGTGTGGACGGGGTCTTTCCAAAATATCCAAATAAGTGAACCTCCTTCAAATCTTCAAACCAAGGCGTGTTGCAAAGCGCTTTCAAATACCTCCCTCCATTAGCGTCTGATAAGCGATGGTTAATTTTTCAAGATGGGTTTGATCCTTTCGCACGTTTCACTTTTGATTGGTCACGGAAATAATTTCTTCTGACAGCTGGCAAGCAGTTTGACTTTACTTACCTTTATGTAGAGCACCAAAACACAGATACACAGACTATCATTTTTATTACTATTAAAAGTCAAACAATTTTCTGAAATGCACGGTCACAAGACGTACTGAAAGTTGAGTCTACAGTCCATAACACATGTCTCATACCGTCATTTAATCACAAGTATTTTGAAATTTATTTTTGTATATCTCAGACAGCCACGCTACAAAGGAATCTTGCTATAATTTATTCAGTACTATCTGAGAGGTTGCCATTTGTGAAAGGTATTTAGGGACACCAGGAGAAGTAAACACGTTAGGATATTTCCGGCAGTCACGTTATCCAAAGCATAAATCTAAGTCCACTCTAACGATGTCCAAATCCTATGCTTAAATATTGAACAACCCCATCCATTTCGTTTGACCAAAATGTACGGGGACCAGTAGTCATTCAGGAACCACATTTCAAATAGACAGTACGCTCATTCAATAGTTCTGACAAAACTCACACCTGAAACATTTGAGAGTGTCGTCGATCCAAACCAACAAGCATATGTTTCATATCAATTAGTACCCAACAATGCTTGGCCAAATATTTATTGAAAAGGTTCGTGTTGCGTAAGTGTATTTTTGGTTGGCTATGCATCAATATATTTTCATTAATTCAGAGACCTCTTAGAAATAATTAAAAATTATTGATAAAGTTAGAATATTACCCGGAATATCCAATGCAAACATTAAAGGAACATTTTCCATTGCCCATAAAAATATACTTTAGAGATTATTGCAGTAAAAATGCAAGGTAGTAACGAATTATAACGCATAACTTCCAGAGAATAACTGGACATAATTCAAAATATTGATATGTGCACTTCTGTCTTAAAGAAGCCAGCATTGTAGGTTTGGAAATCATAATTTAAAAATCTTTTTACAATCCGAAATTCAAAATATACGGTTTTGTTAAAATGAAAATTTTGATAGATTGTCTTTATCGAAATTACAATGTGATTTTTGTTTTATTTTTAAACTATAAAGTGTCGAGCTAAGAATGAGAACATATTCGTAGTCAATCTGTACGTTTATTATTGTTTCATTAAAATTGAAATAATTTATTTGAAATGTTTTCATAATGCATAAGTCTATTCCTTTTAAATTTTATATTTTAAAAGTTCTATGAATGAATCTTTTTCCTTGGATACCCAGGCAGCCATCATATAATCTATTAACTTTTATCATTATTGAGTTGATCTGAGATAGGAGCAATCTAGTTTGCTGCAAGCTGCCTGAGATTTTCATTGATTATGAAATCGCTGTAATCTGGAAATTTGGAAATTGATAATCCACATTTTGCGAATGCCACTGAGTAACTTCGCTTATAAGATTTCAAACTCATCTCCTTAGTCAACCTACGCAATCTTTTCAAGGCACTCTTTTTGCTGAAATTGATGTCTGAGTTTTGAGTTTGAGGTTATTCATACTGAACAGTCTGTATATATATGTGACTTCGATAAAAAAATATATTTGCTCCTTATTGCAAATATTTTAAATCTAATATAGAAAAGAAATACCCTCCTTTAATCTCGTATAGGTTGCAAACCATTACATATTAGCAATTTGGCTTATGTTGCCTCAGAAGCTACCAACAAAATTATTCATGTTTTAGAACATGAATTTTTCGTCGAAATAAGATCCATGGAAATTTTAAAAACATGGATCATAAATTGTAAATGTGAACTTATTCCATTCACCTAAACACATATGTTATGTTTGGCAATCATAAAGAATATTTTATTAAATAGTTGTTTTTTTTTTTTTTTGCTTTTTTAAAGTTGAGATATAGAATCTACACAGAAAGAATGTGTTGTAATTAGCTTTGGATATATCATTCATGCGATGATGCATTCGTATCATTGCCAGGCATAAAATGAGTTGAAATCACTAAAAATATTAAGGGTAAACCTAAAATTGTCGTCTGGCATTAAATTTTTTTTGTATTGAATCAAATATTTAGCCAATATATTATAGTTACCCAGTATTATATAGTTGTTTGTTTTAAATGTGATATAGAACTTACACAGGAAGAAAGTATTGTAATAAGCTTTCAATATATTATTGATGCGACGATACATTCGAATCAGTGTCAAGCATAAATTAGTTGAAATCACTAAAATTATTAAGCCTAAACCTAAAATAGTCGTCTTGTATTAAAAAACATTCTTTTGTATTGAATCAAATGTTTACCCATTATAAGAGGAGAATGATGGAAATGAAAAAACGAGGACAACGGTAAGATCAAAAACAGATATACAAAAAGAATTGTCCTTTTTCTATTTCAGTGGAAAGGAGCACCAGCAGAATGTGGAATCAGGACATCATCTCCGAATATATTAGTTTCAGAAACACTGCAAAGCAATTTATTTTGCCCTATTGATCCAAACAGAACTTCTCCTCTTGGCGTTGAGCAGTACATGAAATCTTTTGTCCTTGAGCACTGTCTACTTGAGACTGTCTCCAAATAATAGTTTGTTATCTCATGTGTTTTAAACATATACCAGCTGATACAATATTCAAAATGGGCTAACGTTCATTCCGAATTCTTATTTGAATGTTTATGCTTTTACTTTCAGAGAGCAAATACATAAATATGCTAATGCATAATTTGCATTGACTGGAGTAATTCTGTAATAATGTACTCTTTCAAATTTTATCATAAAACTTTTTTTATATTTAAATAAAAGATATTAGTAATGCTTTTGTTACTCCGATTCGTTACAAAAATTTGCCGTTTGAAAAATTCTTAAAATATTCCGACAATATCGTTTATCCATAAGCATAAATTTAGTATGTAAAAATGTACTCAGTATTATCTAAATGCTTTCCAAATGTAGTAAGACACCAAACATATTTGAGCATTATGTACGTTACTTTATGTTCCTTTATATGTTATTAAAATAATTTCTCAAATGACAAATAACTAGAACGATAAGTAAGAAAATTAAGATTATAAAACATCCTGTTTAATAGAAGCATGTATAACTTGTACCATTATTTCACTTCTTGAGACAAATAGTAAGCAAGATAGGACGTAATTAATTTCAATCAATTATCTCAACTTTGGAGCAGATTAAAAGTGAAACCAAAGGATATAAAATTACAATTCGCATTTCTAAGGTATTTATTTTAGATTTTAGATTTCGCTGAGATATTTCAGATAGCGCGTTCTATTCATTCTACTTATACATGCGTCATGCAAACTTAACACTGTAACAAGATTGAGTGGAATGCATGACATTTGATTCCATTACCAAAGGAATCTTCATAATTAAAGAATTACTGTGAGTTTTCACAAAACAATTTAAAGATGCTATTTATTTTAAAAAGAAGTAAGTTTAAAAAACCCAAATATAATATTTAGGTCAGTCTCATATAAATTTGCGGAACAAATAATAGTACATAAACCAGGATTTAGACCTGTTGTATTGGTATGTATTTCCGATTCGTTACAAAAATTTGCTGTTTGAAAAATTCTTAAAATATTCCGACAATATCGTTTATCCATAAGCATAAATTTAGTATGTAAAAATGTACTCAATATTATCTAAATGCTTTCCAAATGTAGTAAGACACCAAACATATTTGAGCATTATGTACGTTACTTTATGTTCCTTTATATTTTATTAAAATAATTTCTCAAATGACAAATAACTAGAACGATTAGTAAGAAAATTAAAATTATAAAAAATCCTGTTCAATAGAAGCATGTATAACTTGTACCATTAGTTCACTTCTTGAGGCAAATAGTAAGCAAGATAGGACGTAATTAATTTCAATCAACTATCTCAACTTTGGAGCAGATTAAAAGTCAAACCAAAAAATATAAAATTACAATTCGCATTTCTAAGGTATTTTTTAGATTTTAGATTTCGCTGAGATATTTCAGATAGCGCGTTCTACTCATTCTACTTATACATGCGTCATTCAAACTTAACACTGTAACAAAATTGAGTGGAATGCATGACATTTGATTCCATTACCAAAGGGATCTTCATAATTAAAGAATTACTGTGAGTTTTCATAAAACAATTTAAAGATGCTATTTATTTTAAAAAGAAGTAAGTTTAAGAAACCAAAATATAATATTTATGTCAGTCTCATATAAATTTGCGGAACAAATAATAGTACATAAACCAGGATTTAGACCTGTTGTATTGGTATGTATTTTTGATTGAAACTTTCCATTATGCTAAAGTATTTTCTGCAGTAAAATCAAAGGATTTTATTCCTTTTTAACTACAAATGGTTTATTTATCTTTAAGTGTCAAGTTTCAGTTACATATTTTTTTCTTTGTAACGCTTTACCGGTTAGTTAAAACACAATACAATTAGATATTAACCACTGACATTTCAAATAATATATAAGTGGAGTAAGTAGTATATAATATGATTAGTAAGTAAAGATTGCATTTATCTTCATGGCGATTTATTTTTTTATGAAAATAAGAAAATACGAATGAAAGTTTGAAAAGCTTTGTTAATTATGATGTTAAAATATGCACCAAACTACCACGCTTTCTCCCAAACTATTCTAGGAAAAGCTTAAAATTGTAGAAAATATTCTGAAAAATAAAAGTATATTACGGCTTAAATTTATTGGATCAAAAGATAAAGCCACACAGAATTCTTATTTGGATTTCTAATTGGTTTCATGTGTATCTAAGAAAATTAGAAGCAGCATTTTTCTATCCAAATTGTATAATGATTATTATATTGAGGATTCTTTATTGTAAAAAATGTTAAAATCACGTACTTAAGAAATATACTTTTCTTGTGTGTTCGCAATGCGCTGAATAATATAATATATTATTTACTACATTTTTGGTCTAAAAATTTGTTCTTATATATCTAGAATTGTTAGCATGAATCATTTGGAACAGATATAGCATAAAAATATTGCTAGTTTTGCTTAAATAGCGAAAAGACCATTTGGGGTATCACCCACCCCCTTGCAAGTCGTCGCGTTACTCTTAGTAGCGCGCGTCCTCCCGGGTTAGAGTATTTTAATATTTTTTAAAAAGTATGATATGTTGTATAGCAGGCACCTGTGTGGAGGGGAACGCGACATTGTTTACAAATGTACTTCGTTTCACTGTGTAATCCTCTCGAGGAGCGCACTTTGCACTTCCTGTAGGCTCTTTTTTTCACTCCTGTGTCTTTATTTCCTCTGGGGCATGTTTCCTTATTTTGACGCTTAGTAGACAAGGGAATCTTACTGAGGGGTTCTTTTAGGAGCAGCAGATGAAGGATCGCTTAAGTGACTGACTTCACCAGAATGTTCAATTGCCCATTCTCTAGCTACTTGCTAACAAAAATTGTTTATAACTTATATTATTCTGTGGATTGACGATGCAAAAAATTTATATGCATTTAATAAACCGTAATTAATCAGGTAGAAACCCACTTTCTAATAGATTTTTTTTATTTTTTGTAGTATTTTGAAGTATGACATGTATTGGTCTGAAAGGGCAACTCTTTTCATATAATTGTTGTAAAAACTGCTTGAGAGAACCATTTCGTAAACCATCGAAAATATAACAAAAACAAAAGATAAACACAAGTAAATTGTTTAATACTCAGTCAATTAGGTTCGGTTATCTAAAGATGTCATACGACGTTCCCGGTCAACAACGTATTGTTATAACTTTTGATATATATATATATATATATATATGACGTCTCCGGTCAGCTTCCCAAAAAATTATAAGCGAAATTCTTCAGCACTCATAATATTAACAGATTATAATCTTTGATTAATGTATTAGAAAAATATACAGGAATGAAGATGATCTCGTTGTAAAAATTCATATAAAATTTCTCGAGAAACTACAGGATGTCCCCTAACTACCGAAAACTCAGAATGGCGTGATTCCTCACTCTCAGATGATTAAAACTGCCCAGAGAACCATACCTTTAAGACCTCCCTAATTATCGAGTAAATCCCATTCATACATACGTGAGTGGACTCCCTTAGAGTTTCTCGTATGCTTCCTAATAGAAGTGTAACCGCTGAGAATATTCAGATGTTCATTGTCCATGGAATCGGAGACAGCTGCAAAACGAAAAGGTGATATCCCCCTGCATGAAAATTGTAGATCTTGGGTGAGATGTGGCTAAAAGACCCATGACAACAAAAGCCGGGTGTCTTCTCTATAAGGTCTTAGACCACTCGGCCATCCATCCTCTGAGGACTTTCGCGTACAGTGACGCAATATGACACGTCTTGTGCCTCGTACTATACCGAAAAAACAAAGTATGCATTTTAGACACTTTCCTTTTGATAAACTGGGTTCCATACATATATACAATTTTGGTCACAAAACAATAAACTAAATTTCGTTTAACTAGGTCGATTTTTTTAAAGTTTCACGTTCACCTTCCCACGAATAGACAGACCGAAGTGGTTAAAACGTTGATAGATTTATTTAAAAATTTTAAGCACATCTACAATTACGATTATTATCACACATCTATTCTTATTTTCGTTTTTCAGTTTGTACACAAACAACTGCCCTGCAGTTTACAACTGGAATCTTACCTCTTTTCTTAAGGACGGAACAAGAAGATGTTCACGATCGAGTGGCAAGACTAAGAAGGAGAGAATATTTCCTAGTCGAAAAATTTATCCCAGAGGATTTCAAAGGCAAAGACATTTACCTCAGACAACATCTTGGTAAATTCGATCTTTACAATATAATTAATCTTTCGCCCCATAATGCAGATTCTAAAGGGATCAATATATATATACATATGTCTCAAAAATGCAGGGTAAAGCGGGTAGCGCCCTCGTGGCTCTGCAGGACAAAACACAGATACATGCATGGAAGGCCAAAATTCAACCAGAGAATAGCGTATTACAGGTAGAGTGCTTGGCAATTCACGAAGCTATAATCTGGGCAATTGAACAAAACGTGGTTTGCAACATCTGGAGCGAAAACTTGTCCAGTCTCCTGGCCATCAAATCACTTAAAACTACCAACAGAACAGTTTAACAGTTCAAACTTTGCACACCCAACAATCAGATATAACCATAAACTGGATTAAAGCTCACAATTGCCATTTAGGAAACGAAAAGGCTTATCAATTGGAAAAAAGATCTACCATAGATGGAGCTGCTTTCGATCTTCAAAAACAAATTAGTTTCCTGAAGGAAACACTAATAAAGTTGTCTCTAGAATCCTGGTAGAGAGAATGGGAAGAAGGAATAACTAGCCGCCACACTTTCGACGTCTTACCGAAGGTCGCACTGATCTCTAAGCAATGGTCCAGGAACGAAATACTATTCGTAACTGGACATGGCCCATTTCCTAGCTACTTCTAAAGATTCGGTATGGCTGTTTCGGACAACTGTGTTTGCGGTGATATAGGCACTCCATTCCATTGTACCACAACCTGTCCTCATACCTTTTCCTTTCATTTCAAAACTCCTTCAACAATTCATAAGCTTCTTTGGCTTCGAAATCTTGTCTCAAATCCACATGCAAGAAGAAGACTGACGATCCTTATGGAGTTCATACAAACAAATGAGCAGCTGCATAGATGCTGAAACCTGATTTTGTCATCATCACCTTAATATAAACGATAAAAGAGCATTGAGCATGTATAACTGAAGCTCCTTTTGTCCTTAGTCCCGTTTCGTCATAAATTAATTACCCAGGATTCTGCACAAGTGTTTTTCAAACTCTTCATCGATACTGTCTTATTCTTAATTTATCTACTGTGCATACAAATTGCATATTTAACCATTCTTCTGTTATCGCTTCAGAAAGTATCTTTAAGTAAGTTTTCTTAGTCTTTTTAAGAGTAGGTATTTATGTAGCGGAATCGGATCAAAAGATTCGGACCTTGACTCTGACCACCATGCTGCTGATGTTCGTCGTGCTTGACTCGTCATTATTGTAAACAAGCTTGTGGCAACTTAAAGATTTTACCGCCAGCGGAGTATAATTTTTAGACGTTCAACCGAGAACTCTTTCTCTCTTTTACCTTTTTCCTTCCAGGTTGTCTACACCCGGTTCCTTCGGTGATTGATGTTTTCTTCACCCGTGTTTTGGAGTCCATGGGCTTACCCTAACATCCTGAAGCGTCATGACATACCGTTTTTAATATTGTTGTTTGTGTTAAATAAATTGTTTTATTCATCCAGCAGCTCCTTCTGATGTGTGCGACATAACACCCCCACTTGCGCCACATTTATAACTTTTTAAGTGTATTTACTTGTATCTTTTTAAGATTATGCATTTGTTGTTTGAAATATTTTCCCTTGGACTCTGTTAGCCTGTTTGTAGAATAGTGCGTGATAAACTCTTGAATCCCGATGCGACTTTTTCCTTCTAGCTCCTTTAGAACCAGGACATTTTGGGAGGAATCGACATGAATTGGACTCTCCCAACGTGGTGGTCATTTACCCCACCTCCTGGTATAACTTTCCATTAAGATGCACGGGAATGGGCTGTGGTTGGAAAGGATAGATGGTCCCAACCCGTGCTTATCTCCTAAGCTCGCCTCCCCTGAAAAGAAACCAACCGCCTCAGACTGGCCTTCGTCGCTGTTAAGGAGAAATTTTTAGACCGCCCGGGTCCGCCTAGCTCGGTGTGAGAGGGTTAATTAGTTTTCAACCTATATTCTAATGTATGTTATCTTTCTATTGTTTTCTATTTTTTATTGTTTGTTGAAACTTAGTCTTCCATTTTAACATGTCACCCTATTCTAGAGAACATATTTAACGAGTGCTTGTTGCTTTTGTATTTGTACATATCTGTATCTTTGGATTCCTTTTCCTTCTCTTTTGCTAACTTTGTTAGTTAGTTTTTGTAATTTTATTTATTAGTATATTTGAATTTTTTTTTCACCTTTGCCACTTGGTGTGTAAGATTTAAACTGATAGTTTTAAGTTCTTCCATTCCCGTCCATGAATTGTGCAATTTATTAGAAGGAAAAAAAATGTTTTGCAATGCTAGATCAGCAACAGTTTTGCTGTTGCTTTTTCCAGAATTCGAATGCTTTATATAAAATCCCACCCCCTTAAATCATTTTAAATATTTTTTCATCTATAATTTCAAAGAAAAAAAAGAACCACCTCAGGCCTCCCTATTCCCGCTTAGATCCATCCCAAACTGATCAGGAGCGATCTACGCTCTAGGAACGGGGATGTGACGTGGTATCATTGTAGTAGTTATCGTGTTCACATGCAGACGGACGAACAGATTTCCCTTTAAAGACTTTCCAAAATTTTTTAGATATTTACAAATTTAATGTTAGAAACGCAAACTAAATTTTGTTCATCTTGCTCATTTGACTTATTTTGTTCACAGATAGGCATCCATAATTCCAAAAATGTGTTTTTAGACTCGTGAACGTCCAAAACATTGATATTAATCAAAAACTCTAGGTTAAATTTTTTGATGATTAACCCCTTAAAAGTTTGTTTTTGTATTATCTAATTAGATGCCCCTTCGCCTGTTTTGGGAATGAGTTGTATTGATTCAACTACATGTTCATAGAACACTATGGACACAACACTACAGATAAAGTGATTTTACTGGATTACAAATGATTTTTGTTTTAAGGTGTAACGACTGTGAATGGCGTAATTTTATTTTATAAGGTAAAAAAGGAAATGATTTGATGCACGAGTGCAGCTCGTGTCAAACTGAAAAGGGGTTAAAATATGCTATATTAGCATATTTCGTATATATTACATTACATTACACAACCTGCATCCCCGTGTTTAAAGCCACTTGGCTCCTTTCCGGTTTAGATGGATGGAGGTGAATTTTTTTAAAGAAAGGAAAACAAATAACAGGTACAGAAACAAATAATAATGAAAAAGAAACATACACTGGACAGAACAACATAGAAAACAAAACAAAATAGAAAAAAATAAAAATATGTAGAGGAAAAAAAATGTCATAAATAGCCGGAAGTGTGTATCAGTCTGGGTGGATGCGTGCTCAATGATTATTCTCTACCGTGATATTGTTCTCGTCACATATGAAGCGAATTAGGAGTCGAAGTCGGGTTCTTGATAAGTTATTCGTGAGAATGTTTTTCAATCACTGTAATGTAAGTGGCACTGTAGGAGTTTGGAAATGTAAAAACTCTCTTTCTGTAAGCGTTATTTGAGAGGGTAAACCGACATTTTGTGGCATAGTGCATTGGATCCCCTTTTTCTCCGCACGAGCAGTTGTCACGTGTTCGAAGATTGAAGAGATGAAGGTATGAAGGGAAAGGCCCAGGTCTTGTGAAGAACGTTAGCTCTTCTCGATTCCATCCTGCTAGCTTGTTTGAGACCCCAGGCACTACATCGTGTGCACTGCGGCCAGTTTCCTTTATGCCAGTTGTCTTGCCAGATGCTTAAAGCTTGCCAACTGTACTAGGAACTTATGACTTTTATTTAATACATAATTAACAGCAGAATAAACATGTGGCTTAATGTTTAGCGGGGAACAATTGAAAATGACAGCATTGCATATCAAGGCACGATTTTTTGCGCCGTGGAATATTGTACTAATCTGTTTTTGTTGTAATTAGATACATCAATTTTTTAAATGACCCCATAAAAAATATCTAATGTTATTTATCAGGTTAATAATTATAAGTATATAAGATATAATTCTCATGTATAAAAAAAAACATGTCTTTAGTGACATGATGAAATCATGTGAGTGTATGTCCTATTATTGCTATTTCAGTACAATTTTGTCGAAAGCTCGAGACCGTTGAGGCATGATTATTTGGCCCTATTGATCTTCTGAAAGTGAGGATTGACACCATGAGTTTACACATCAATTGAGTGACATCTTGTTTACTTGATTCGTGAGAAATGCGTGAGCGCGTAATGAGACTTCGATCTGATGCGAAAAATATATGACGATATTTGCATATAATCTTCTTTCTCCTTGATTGAATAAAACTTCATAATGAAAGAGTAATACCAACATTTAAGTGTACATTCTTTGTATGAGATGACCATTGATTTTCAAATTTCACTCTCTTCAAATGATGCTTACAGCAAGATAGTTTTTACATGTAGATATAAAATGTGCATTTATGTATGGATTCTATAATGTGTGTCTTCAACAAGATATCTTGAATATTATCGGAAAATGTGATGTGACTAATGCTACTTAGTATTGATTTAATCATACATAACAGATATTTTTCTCACTATTATAGATTCTAAAATGCTCTACCTTTCACATACAATAAATAGCTAAATCTGATATCTGGAATCCTCCACCTCCCCCAAAATATAAAAACGCTACATATATAATTTTATCTGGGCGATTGATTGCACTGAGTGAATATGACTGAACTCTTTTACTTGAATTCATATAAAAGTGAAAGGAATAATTGATAGAAGTATCTTTAAAAAGTTTAAGTTACTTCAATGTAACTAGTTAAATATGGTTAAACGATTAATTCCGGCTCAGAGAAATTAAATTTACTCTAATTAAACTCAGTCAAAATTCCAGACAGTTAACATTCCTGTTCACAGAAGACAACTTTCAGTAGGATTTATCTCGATTTCTCTTTGATCATCGAGAAAAAGATAAACAAAGAGAATTAACTCAATTAACTGTAAAATCAAACACATAGTTAGTACTTTAAGTCAATTCTATAGCAGTCACACATAAAATTATCTCTGTACAAAGAACGAAGTACAATACATTACATTAAACATTTACATTATTTAAAACATCGATGAAAGATAGAATGAAAAATATTTTGGATAATAATAAATGCATTTATAATGGTATTTATCCAGAATTTTCCGAAAATATATAAATTAATAATAATGAAACTACAAATTAATTAGTGAAGAATTTCATGGAATGTTTTGCTTTGAATTACTTCAAAATAATTTCCCTTTATCTAATAATGAATAAGCTCCTGTTTAATGCGTATTTATTTTTCATTTTGATTAATATAATACGTTATGAAAAGGTATATTCATGATCGTTTATTAATTAAGAAAGTAATAATGGCATTCTTCATTTGAAATGAAAGCATCTGTGAGAAAATTAACGATTTAACCAGAGACTGCCATTAAATACCTGTTCATGTAATGTATTTTATAAGTCTATAAAACAACTAAGAACAATAATTTCGATACTTGCTAAAGTTAGTACTATTTTTTGAAAAGGTAAACCACGCTTTTATGACAAATTTGTGAGCTTATAAGAAATTGTTATATATTTACTTAGTTTAAAAAGCATACCTTAAATATTTTATAAGGTAATACATTTTTTAAGTACTGCCATAACCAGCTAACCATATACTATATGATCAAAAGTATTGGACACTTTTGGATTTACACATTTTTTTGATAAAAAAGATTCGGACATATCACATTTCACAAAATGTTGATTATGATTAACAACTTTTAAGAATGGTTTTGACTGCTGAGCGTAATATTTACGTGTATTTTCTTATAAGTGGTACACATAATTGGAAAGATATAAAGGATTTGAAAAAAAAATCGAAATTTCTCGCATGTTTCACCCAAATCTGCCTGTTCTCCTATGAGGAGGGTTTCCTCCACTTTTTTGGAATTTTTGTGCAGGAATTGTAAATTTATACAGTGGGTTGGCCAATAAAATGGGGACACTTCAAAATTTGCCTATTTTTTCGAATATCTCCAAAAAACCTTCATGGATTTTCCTAAAATTTCAAACATGTAAATATTAGGCTTGGACTCACATTTGGAGTGAATATTCGAGCACGAGAGTATTTAGAGGACAGACCAGAAAGTGATGGGGACAAAGAAATTTCGATTCATCATGTTTTAAAGAAAGCTGATAACAATACGAAACTTCCATCAATGGTTATGTTTGACATGCATAATATTTATATGCATTTTCGTAAACATAGCACAAATATTCGGGAAAATATAAAGGTTTCTTTAAAAAAATCACAAATTTTTCCACATGTTTTTTGCTTGTAACTTGCAGAGTTTAAACATGTATTTTTATTCTGTTTTATAATTAAAGCATTTCTTTCTCTATGTAAAAGATTTTCATCAAAAAACTTTTTAAAAAATCCCCGTTATTTGCAGTTTAAATTTCGACGTTCGTTGACGAGAACGTGCTAGTTTCCTTAAAAAAGTATTATTTTGTGGAAAACCCCTCATCATTTATCTCCTATTACAGAACAAATGAAATTCAGTTTGCTGTTAGGCCAATATCTTTATGATTCTTGAAGGTATTGAAATATATCTTTTATATAAGTTGCCATATATATCTGTCTTTGAAATAAATTATGAAAGTAAAGCGATGCTATGCTTAGCACTTCCGCAATTTACTACAAATTCTGATATGTAATTCAAATATCCAAAAAATTTATTTCAAATTTTAATATAACGTTTCTCCAGGAAATTGTCATTCATTTTGTAAGTTGCGTATAATTTGGTGGGAACCTCTGGATATTATAAACGAAATTACATGCAGAACAATTCTGAGATTTTGAAGAAAATCTTTATATTTTCTCGAATATAAATGCTATTTTTACGAAAGTGCTTATTATGTCTAGTGAAAATGCTCATTATCGACTTCTTGTGAAACGAGGTATACCTAAATCCTTTCTTCTCTACCAATATTTCGTCAAGTACTCTAAGTGCCCGCCCGACTGAATTTTCATCGCATAATGGGAGTTTAAGCATATTTACAAAGTCAAAGTTAAAAAGCAGTTCGTCCTGACTTTCAGGAGAAATTAAAAAAACATGTGTAAATTTAAATGTTTCATTATGCATTTGATCATATAGTATACATTTATCAGCCACAAAATAAATTTTTTACTAAATTATAAGCAATTTGAGGTCGTATTGTTCAATAATTATATAGAAAAGTATTACAAAAATATTTTTAGATTTTTTCAATGCTCTTTCAACTTTATGTTAACCAATGCTTTAATTCTAAAATAGATATTTTTTCATAAATTATTTTGCATACTTTCGATTCCTATAAAAATTATAGTATATATGTCAAAAAACCGAGTTGATTGGAACGATATGCGGTATTAGGATGTGCAACGACTTATGCAAAAAGTTTCATTAATGGAGGAAATTAATCACTAATATAGTCTCCATCATTTTACCTAACATTGGTCCATCTCTAACAAATTTTAAAATCTTCTAAACAGAATTGTTTCAGCTAATTCAAAATATTATTTATTTCATTTGCTATATCCTGTTGGACATGGCAATTTTTTTCCATGAAAAATACTGCATTGATCTAATAAATCGCTAATCTGATGCCAAACGATGGGTTGGAAGAAAATGAAATTTCTTCTGGAAAATAAAAAGATTTTCTTGAAACAATCGTATCCTATGCAGGGGAGCCGAAGTAACACATTTAAAAAGGTGATAAAAACTCTCGTCTAATTCACTATAACAGGTGTCAACTCTAGTGGTTTGATTATTTACTAACAATTTCTAACAATCTATGCCTTCTATATCCTACTATATACAGAGGAAAACCTTCTTTGATGTTGTCTTGTTTTTTCTGTGCGAAAAAACTATTCCTTTTTGTTTATAAACATTGTTTCCTGCAGTATGAAAGTGAATTATCCACATTTATACATGTCAACATTCACTTTAAATGAAGGCTCTATTTTTATTCTTGAAGCCATTCAATCCAAGTGATGTTCGGTGCGAGTAGTTAAGAGCTCATGCGGGGCACATAACCCAAAGCGAAAGAACCTGTATTTTTGTTTCAAATGTTCCATTGTTGTTGATTGCACACTTCGAAACCTCACAACTATTCTTCTATAAGTTGTACAAATATTTGATTCTACAATTGTCCTCAATTCATCATCATTTATATGATCTTTGACGATACAACATATAACCCTATCTTGTAGATTAGACCAGTTATTTTACATTTATATTGTTTTTTTTTGGAATTTGAATGTGTTTCCCTATCTTTTCCCCTTAATAATTCACTTCATTGCTTAATACCATTCAAATGTTCTTATGGATGTGACTAATCTTGTAGATTTGTTTCGTATTTTTAAAATTCTTTATGGAATCTGCGTTTGTATCATTTCATTTTTCATAAGGCAAAATCCGTGTGCAGGTGAATGTTTGAAGCCTTGTTTAAAAATTGAAGTGGTGAAAGAAAGGCTATCAACTGAAGATAAGAAAACTTATCTAATATGCTATAGCAGACTGAATTTAATGGTATTTCATCTATGTAGTTCATTATAACCAAGATAACGGTATTCCCGTCTTTAAACTGCACTGAAATAAACTATCCGAAAATTCGCTATAAAGTATCGTTTATACTTGATTATGCAAATATTTACAAGATAGTTCCGAAAAGATTTCCTACAGAATTACGAAAGCCTGCGAACAGATGACCGATTTGTACTATTATTTGTAATTGAATCTACATACACAATCATACTTAAGTGCAGAAATTTCCACTCCAACCTCAGCGCTGTTGAAATTCTGTTTTCGTCTGACTCTCCAATACAACCGACCTCAGCCGTTGCCCTCGGTATCCAGGCCCCACAGCTTGTTTGTGACGTCACTGTAGACGATCGTCGATAGCCGAGATCTGAATTCGGCTTTCACCGCATCGTGATGTTTACAAATGTGTTTTTTTAATTCACTTTCGAAAAAGCGATTTCAGATTATGTGATATTTTTCTTACACTAAATTAGAATGTGATGAATTTAAAATGGTATTAAATTAAATTTAAACCCTATTCTTATATGAAACCTCTTTTTCCATAAAATCTAAAATGGTTAATTTCCTATAGCTCACTAAGTATATTTCTTTTATATTTTCATTGCAACAGCTTATATAAGTATAGCTTCTACAGCTTATATCAGTATGTATACGAATTTATAAAATAGATGCTTTGTGATATTATAAAGGCTTTAAGTATAAAGGTAACTGATTTTTGTAATTTGTTAATTAAAAATTTCAGAACTATTTTTAAAAAAATCATATAGTACATACAGATGAGCAAATTTTATGACAAGTTATGGAAAATATATTCTTTATATGTAAATAATATTTTACAGAAGTTCTTTGTTTAGTGAAAAAATGACAACGCCTCAGCTTCGTTCGATGTGTATGGTTCTTTTCTTCACACCAATTTAATTCCAAAGAATGGGGGGAAAATGACTACTCTTTTGCTGTTTGACGAGATTAAATTTATGTATTATAAATGCTTTATTTATAAATGCAGAAAATTAGTTTGACTATTTTAATTTTCCCTAAACTATTATCAAAATTATAATTTTCACAGGACTACTTTGTTAGTACTATATTTATTTGATTAAGTTCGGATTATTAATTCTTACATCCTTCTAACATTTTTCATATTTAATGTGTCTTGCTTGCTTTAAGTGATAAAGAAAACCTCATTGAATACGTCAGAAGAAAGGAACTTAAAAAAGACCCCGCATATCAACCAGATTCCTTCTTATATCAAAGCAACGTCTTCAAATACGACGTACCAAGGCATCCTCTGAGAAAGAATGAGGTTTTACGACACCAGTTAGAGAGTTCTAACTCACCCAGCTCTCTCGTAAGTCAGAAAATATTCCACTGAATAGAAAATCAATGCCTACTCTTTTGCTTTTTGACGAGATTCTCGGGAAGTTTCCCGGCAACAACAGATGCTTTGCCTGCTATTTCTCAGAACCCATCTAACCGTGATAAAAGCAATTAGAAAGCTTAAAGCTGTACTATTCTTTTACTTTTGAAGGCGATTGTTGCGTAGCAGCTTTAAGTAGCATGTTTTGCCCCCTCCGTTTTAAAGATGAAGATGGGAGAGGCACTTTTCTTCAAGAATTTTATTTAAGATAAAAGAATATAAACCCTGTTTTCTATGTTGGCATCAATCACTTTTATTTTTCACAGGAAACACTTTGCAGTGAATAAATTGAAAATGTTCTTGTCAGGAAAGTTAAAAGCGATGCTTTTGCTTTTGTTGAAGCAAATAAGTAGGAAAAAGGAAGAGAGAAAGGCTAGTAAACGAGATAAACGCGAGGAAATAAATCGAAGATCTTAGCAAACGAAATTTGCTTCTCATATTTATGTTTCTGTCCAGTCAATCAAGTTTTTGAAAAAATTATTTGAGATAGAATATTACAAAATGGTATATTTTCAGTAATTCGTTACATTAAATAAGAGGAAGTGTTAATTTGTATTACATTGGCCATTTATTTTTACTGTGACATCGGAAGTCTATCATCAATTTATGAAAAAAGCATAAAGAAATTTGTTTTAACTGCTGCGTTATTGTACTTCATTTTGAAGAAAATTTAATTTTCAATTCTCGTACTTATTTTCTATACACCAATATGACGATACTATAACTTCGCACAAATTATTTATGTATAACAATATTATGCAAGAATTGATAGAAAAATTTCTCAAAGAACTTAATTATGCAATTTGATGATAATTAGATTATATATTAAATTTTGCGCTTTCCATTCAATTCATAGAATCAATTTCAGCCTAGAGCATTAATGAATATGTATGTTGATATTCTTCAATCATTTTAAAAAATTACTAAGTACTTGATAAATTACTACTTTCAAATTAATAAGAACATTACTTCGTATTATTAATTTTGGAGAGTGTTTTAAAATATTTATATGAAAATATTTGATAATGAAATTTTTCAAATGATGCATTGTAACTTTTCGTTGATAATTAGATTTTCTATTTCATATTACTAAGTTGCATTAATTTTAATAACATTATGATTAGGTTTTAATTTGTGTACAGCTCCATTATTTTTAATATTTCGGCATCCTAGTTTCCAGTAAAAAAATTTCGATGTTCCTGCCTGGAGAGTTAAAAGCAAGGCTCTAACTTTTAATAGGTTTAAAACATAAAAATATGAGTATAAGATGAATTCGAGAAAATTTTGAATAGCAATGTTAACACAACAGGTCGTTTTTTTCAGAACATTAATTATATATACTAAATATTAGGCAAATTAAATTGTATAAAGTTTTTAAATTGTGAAACAATTCAGTTTGTCGTTATTTGATAATCGATCGCGAAGAAACTTATTTAATAAATCCACGTTGTCATTGAAAAATTTTTTGATCATGGATATTTATTTTCGTCTTCATGAAATATCTTAATGAAATATTAAAAATGTAATACAAAAACTTGATTTGATCATAAGAATGCAACTCTTTACTTCCTTCAATAGCTACACGAATACTTCATTTTATTATTGTTTATTTCTGTTAAAATAAAAAAAAAATGTTTGTTATTTCCTTTTGCTCTTGCAATTTTTTAGAATATTTGTACATCTTTATATCATCTAAAGTTAATTCACACAAGTAAATTCTAAAATTGTCTATTAAAATCAGTCATTTCTCGAATGCTTTAGCTTCCTTCGCTGGGATAGGAATAAACCTTCCTCTATTCCAGGAAAAGGAGTGAATATTTCATTTAGAATTGAACAAAATCCAAAAAATATCCAAAAAAAGTCCTTGTTTTAACTGCTAGTTGCTGATTATACGAATGGCAAATTTTAACCCTCTCACATCGAGCGAGGCGGTGCAGGTCGGTCTAGAAAGTTCACCTTAACAGCGATGAAAGCCGGTCTGAGGCAATTAGCTTCTTTTGAGGTGCTGGGAGGTGAGGTTCTGGGATCGCTTCGGAGATAAGCAAGGTAGGGAGCACAATTATTCTTGCCCATCACAGCCCATTTCCGTGCGCCTTAAGGGAAGGTTATAGCAGTTCGTGCATAGTGGGGTTAATGACGACCCAAATTGGAAGAGTCCAATTCATGTTGCATCCTCCCAAAAAGTCCAGATTTTAAAGGGGTTAGGAGAAAAGTCACCTCGAGATTGAAGAGTTAAAGAACATCTGAATACTGATACATCATACTATATTAATTTTTAATTTTGGCAGCAAAAATCGAATTTCAATTTTTTTTTAAGAAAACCATGTGCAGTTTCTTATTTAGATATATGTAATTATCTACCGGTATTCTTATATTTTATGTAAAGAAAATTTCTATTTTTACTATGTTTCTTTACACCTAATAGAATTTTTAAAACAATAACTCGTCAGCCACATACAGTTGTTAGCTTATTGCATCCAAATGAATGAATTCGTTCATTCACAATGGATTAAAAAAATTATATCCTTTCTGAGTGTTAATGTAAAGTAAAAAGTGATATTGCGTTTAAACTATAAATGTTTTAACCTCTCAACAAACTTAAGAACTGAGAAGGTAGTATATTATCTAATTCTATTTTTTATATCCTTTAAAAATATCAAAATAAAAGGAAAAAAAATTATAAATGCTTTTGCTGCAAATTTATTTCTCACAATTTCATGCGTGATATTTATCAATGAAGAAGAATTATTTAGTCACAAATACATTATCATCTTTCCGGCGAGGAAAAGAACAAAAAGTCTTATAAAAAGATAAAATTGAAAAGTTTCAGTGTTGCTTTCAGTCGGCATATTCCAAATAATTAAATATACAACACATAACTATCAATGTTGAAATATGCTGTTATAATAACTATTTATTTTTAATACAAGCAAGACCAATTTATTTTTATTACTTCTCTGTCTAATATTCTGTGTGGCTGGATATAAGAGGACATAAATTTGATAGATACCATAATCATATAATAGTTTCTGATTTACGCAAAAGGTACCTGTTCGCCGGGCCCACTATACTCTGGGGTCTGGACATACGCCGGTTTGACTGACCATAGGGGCGCTAGTAACTGGCTTTAAGTTTACGCTTACATTTTCCACGTGTTTAATATCGCTTTTCATGAATGCTGATGTATTAATCACTCGTAACACTAGAATTAAACGAATCTGAATGCTTTTTTTGCTTGCTTTAATAGTATTCTTTTAGAAAATGTTTAGTTCAGTTATATTAACGTCTCATTTTGAAGCAACATTAGGGTTATTTCGAACCGCGGTCGGATGGCGAGGGCGACGTCTGAGCTGGCACCACCCTCTCCAAACCTCCACACCACACCAACGGGAGGGCGTTTGGCCACTACGCATGATTTGGTATGCAACAGGTCCCATACACGGCGGATCTTCAGTAGAATCGGGTTTCGAACCTGGAACATTCCGGCCCCAAAGCCGAGACCTTACATTTAGGCCACCGCGGCCCTTCGAAAATGTTTAGAGTAGGGACACATTACTGAATCCTGGAGGGTAGGAAGGCAGCATTAATAGCCTTTTATAAGTATAACATCTTTTGTCGGAAACCCCTAAATACATGGATCCCAATACCTTTGCCTGTCCTGCCACCCTATTATTTCGGAATTGCCCGCGATATTCTTTGCTCAGAAGCTATGGTTTGAAGATCTAGGAATAGAAAATATATTTATTTCAAAATTGAGGGGTAACTGATCACTGTACTTGGTTTCCCAAGCGCTAGTTGCCCCTAATCAGTTTTTGATCCGCGGGCAACTGGGCACCATTTTAAGACTATTTTAATGCTGGAATAAATTGGAAATTAAAACTCCTTAGTGAATTTTTTTAAGTTATGTAGTTATTTTCAATTAAAATATAAAATTACCTTGGCCAGGCTAGTGTTCAGAAGTGTTGCATGTTATAAGTAAAAATAAATTCTTCTTTTCATGAATAGCCTCTTTACTCAAATGTTTTAAAGTAATTGGTTACCTGATAATTGTTCCTAAGGGAATACGTATCGAGTTTGTCGATACTTGATTTGGAATTTTTTAAATTCATATTTTGAAAAATACAAACGGGTTGACCAGTTGTTCCGGATACCTAGTTAGTTTGCCTTATGTTACGATTCTTTAAAGTTGAACAATATCGTTTAAACTTATCAATTGTTTACAATCGTATTTCTTAAAAAAAATTTACGTCTGCGTAGAGAACATCGGGTGAAATCGAAATTCAAGAAACGAGTATAAGGAGGTAGGAAAAAATTAATATGACATAAAATCGTTAACTTTTTTATAACATTTCTTTCTTAATTTTTTTACACTTTAATTAAATATAATTAATTTATTAATTATCTGTAAGACTTTTCATTCTTTGATTTAAAAAAGGTCAAAATGTAACTTCTAAAAAATGCACCATTCTTTAGTGTAGGATTATCGAGGGTTTATTCACGAAAGTTAAAAAAATCCTACTAAGCTCATGGAACTAAAATAAAATAAATCAGTTTTAATGTCATACTTTGAAGGAGAATAATGGAAGTGTATCGCTTTAACGATTATATGAACTGACTTTTTGTATAGAATAAGATATATAATGATACTTCTACACAATCGTTTCTTCGCAGTGACATCAGTCCCATATATTTTTCCTAAGAACGCAAAATTTTTATAATATGAAAAAGGGGGGGGGTGAGATGGAAATAAAATTGAAAGAAAAATATTTCCTTCATCTCTACAGAAAGAAAATATCATTTAGTCAGAAAAAATATGCGAATTGTAATTATCTGAATTATATAAGATAGCTATATTTTTTTAAAATGTAATAACCAAATCAAGATATATGCAATAAAATATGCACTTCAGAAATAAACTTTCCTGAAGCAATTTTTTTATTTGAAGAACAGAATAAAATTGTTGAATTAGGTTTTCCTTTGCTGACAATGCTCAAAAGTATTCTAAATTTAGACGCTGTATAAAGTAGAAACTGGAGCTGTGAAATCGCCTTGAAATGTGCAAATCGTATTTGAGAACGTCATTTTCAAGGCTATTTTTAGATGCTTCCAGCGACTATTTCTTTTCCGTTAAGGAATCTAGGTGTGATTCGAAGCAAACGTGTATTTCTAAAATAGAGTTCTTTTAAATTTTTTCAATTTATTCTTGAAAGAAAACAATACAAAAACAATAAATCTATGCAAAACAAATCCATTAATAAATGTGGTTTACAAAATTCATTCACTTATTTCATTAATAAGTTAACTATTTCAAGATTTAAGATCATTTGTAAAAAGACTTCTTTAATAAATGCGGTTATTTTTAAAATTAAAGAAAAATAAATTCTTCAATGATTGCAGCCGGGTGGGCGAAAATTAAAAATTTAAACTCATAAAGGAGAAAAAGAAATAAAACGCATAAAAATATGATTTTATTTGTACCAGCAATTAAATGAATTTTGGCTATCTGCAACCAGTTACCCTTTGACACATTTCAGATTCACCGTTGCGAAATGTAAATGTGCAACTAATTCCGTTTAAGCTACTAATTTTGTTACTCAATAAGCTTCTTATAATTTAATAAATTGTGGAACATCATTATTTTTCTGAGGTGTTCTGCCAAGAAAGCTAGTAATCAAAACATATAATTAAGAATTAGTTAGTTTAATTTAATTTTTATTTGTTAAATCCTTTTGCAAAAAAAGTAAAAACAAATTCTAGCTTTTTTATTTGGTATTTTTGAAAATAGATTTTCTAAAATATGCATATGCCTAATATGTCTATTTTAGAAGTCGTAATCTTCCAAAATTTGAAATCAAAATAGAATGACTGAATGTGAAGGTAATTTATATGTGGAAGAAGATTCAGCAGAACTGCTTCTGTTTTCCGAAAATTTATGATTAAATTATTTTTCTAAGATGAATGTGAAAATAATAATTATGTTATTAATAATTTTGAAAAGTTCAAGCTTAAAGAATACGATCGTTATGCTGAGAATGATCCATTGTAATAAGCGTTATCATTAGCAGCGCTTTATTTGCATTGCAAGTTCAAATATTCAAAATCGTCTTAAGCTGAAGGTCTAAGAAATAATATATTAAATTACATGAAACATATTGATTTCCTGAGATATTCAGCTTCTCCCTCGCTTTACCTCATGCAAATTATTTAAATGAATTTGGAGGATAAGATTTGTTAAGGATTCACTAAATAACTGCCTACCTTGTGTTCATGGCAAAGATTACGCTTGAAGTCTTATAACGAGATTGGAGTTCGAGAGTTCTGAAGGCTTCTAAATTTGTCTGGAGCTTCCAACGACATGTAAATTTTAGGACTGAATTTTGATTCCTTTAAGCATAGCACTTTAAAATATTGGTTAATTCTTGATATAACAAAATATTTAAATTGTCGAGAAGGAATGATATGCATGGTTAGAAAACTGGAATGTGGAAAATTAAGGAAACTACATTTCTCACTAATATTTTACCATTTTCGAGCATTTTTGTATAAGAAAACCGAATAAAAAATTCACAATTCTGAAAAAAATATTAACAGAATCAGAGAATATATTGTCTCAAAATCTTAGTTGTTTTCAAGAATTATACAATGTCTTTAACTTTTAAGAATTGGAAAAATCTATGAAATTGAGTCAAGAATAAGTAATATAGAGATATCAGATATGGGATGGAGATAGCACGTATTGTTATTTATAAATTAATAAATATTCAAAGGAATTCCATGTCAAACTAATCTAACATAAAAATTTAATTTTCATAAATATGCAAGTTTATGAGAAAAATCTTATCAAATCTGAAAAAATTGCATTTACTAATAAATATGCACATGATGACTTTTGATGATTTGTATCCTTTTAACCCTCTATGTAATAATCCTTTAATGTAATTTTTAAAATAAATATTTACATACAATGTTTACAAACGTGTTCAAATACAGATGAGACAATCGAGTTGTTATTTATATGCAAAGATTTATTAGTATAATATGATCCAGCGCCATAAAAGTACTAAGTAAACATATTTTTCTGTGAAAGTCGCATTATGCAGCAGAAAATAGACTTGCTTCCAACTAGCGGGAATTGTAGGATACGCAGTCAGAGGATTAATCGCAAAATAAAACAAATAAAAACAATAATTGTTGAGTAACAGAACATAAATTTCTAATTATCTCTCATAAAGTGTTGGAAGTTCAGATTCAATTGACATTATCAAAGAAAAGTAATATCCATTATGACATAACAGAGCGAGGCAGATCCATATTATTCATTAAAATGTTTAGTGACATTTGCGATAAATAAGAAAACTAATTTATACAAAGGAAATAACCGGTTAAAATGTAGTTACAAGAATTTATGCACAATGGCAAAAAATGGCAATACTTATGAAATAGCTCAAAAGAGTGTAGCATATTTTAAGTAACTAAATTAATGAAAGTAATAATAATATGTAATAATTGACGAAATTAATCATTACATATCGCCTTATGTCCACTTATAGCACGCAATTAGCAACTAAGTAAAACATATTCTTTAGTCGACCACTGTTTCAAGGCAAGCTAAACTCAACACTTACCGTAGCTTCACAGAATTTAAATCCAAAAGCAATTTTATGGTTTGAGGAAGAACCTCCATATTTAACTATCAAAAGCATTTTTATTGCTTCCAAATTATTGTAAAATGAAACAAATTGTAAATAAAATGTGCAACAATCTTATTTTATGGCAATAATATTCGGTTCATTATATATCTGTTAAAATATAAATATACGATTAATTGTTCTCTATGAATGTAAATATTTTAGTACCAGATTAAAAGAATATCTTGAAATAAATTAATGCTATGAAAAATTTAAATTACTATAAACACATCGACACAATTAACATTTAATTTTATAATAGAAATAATATTTTATATCATCGACATGGGATAGCATCTCCGATCTTACAAGGCGTTTTGGGAACAAAAGTTGAACAATCTGAAATTGATTTCATCCTCCCGCCATCCGTGAATTTAGCTGACAATTTAGCACCTGAAATGACAGTACATTGCAAAGCTCCCCAAATTTTCTCACTGATATTAGGTTTGCTCGGTTTGATTTGGTTGCGTTTGTTTCCGAAATAAATCGGGTGAAATCTTATTCACATCATTTGATCATTCCTGATAACAATATTACGATGGCTGTAATAATCATCGTCTTGATGGACATGCTTGAAAGTAAGTTCCTCTCCACTCAGAATATAGACATCATTTCTTCGTGATGGTGATGGCCCACTGCCTTTATTTGAATGTTGATTTACAACGTTGATCTTACACTAGTTGCATAAATACAGGTTCAAAGCAGCAAACTTTAGTTTACACTGATTCACGGACACAGTCAGGATGATGTTCCTCTCTAGACCTCCGGATCACGCTCTCACTTACGGCATTGCAATACAAGCAGAGGAGAGATTCATCTAACCATTCAACACCTCCAATCGTCATTATCTCTTTAAACTCGAGGCGACTTTTTCTTCTAACCCCTTTAAAACCGGGACCTTTTGGGAGGAAGCGACATGAATTGGACTCCCCAAACCTGGGTGGTCATTATCACCCCAACCCATATTGTAACCTTCCCTTAAGGTGCTGGACTGAGGTTTCCAAGGATAATTTGACCCCTTACTGCGCGTATCTCCTAAGTGATCTCAGAACCTGACTGCCACTCAAAAGAAGCCAACCGCCTCAGACCAGCCTTCTTCATTGTTAAGAGGAAATTTTTAGACCACCCCGGACCGCCTCACTCGATGTTAATGTGCTTTACGGGTTATGTTAATGTGCTACTCGGGGTTAATGTGCTTTAACTCATTAAGTCTTATTTTTAAATATTGTGATAGGAGGACATCGCCAAGATAATACAACGGTTGAAGAATCCCAAGCGTTGCTACGTTCGGAAGTATGCTCACCTGGTTAAATTCTATCGCAACTTCATGATACCAGTTAGTTCCAGCTTTGATAAATACTATTGACAACCATACACCCCATGAAGATAATTTCTAATAAATAGTGAGATTTTTAGACTGGCATATTATCTCTGACATTGTTTTGCATCGGGCAAATTGAATATGCACTGTACGTACGACCGTTGATGTAGCACTTAAAAATGCAAAACTCACGTCAACTTCGGTATCATGAAAAAATTTCTTAACATTTTCCATTAATATTTAAGTGACACTTACAAAAGTCAAATTATTTTAATTTATAATTGACCTTAATGTAGTTACTCTGGTGGCCAAAAGTAATGCACAATTTTGAAGATGTAATAAAATTGGAGTTAATATGGATACTATGGTTCGTAATCTGTTGCTGAGAATTGTGGGGCATACCAACGTCGGAATTTACATTTTATAGTGACGATTCGGTCACGAGGGCAATTAGGGGGCCACCAGAAAGAGATGAAGGCGTAAACGGAGACCCATCATGTTTCACAGAAAGATGATAACGACATGTAACTTTCATTAATGGTTATGTTTGATGTGCATGATATTTACATGCATTATTGAAAACACAGCACCAATATTCGGATAGATATAAAGATTTTCTCAAAAAATCCCAAATTTTTCCGCATGTGTTTTGCTGATAACATGCAGAGTTTCCACCAAATTGTACGAAACTCACAGAATATTTGACAATATGTAAAAGAAGAATAATATTAAAATTTGAATATTACAGGAGTATAAGCAATTGTAGTAAATATTTTTTTGCTGCGCATGTGAGACACGTAGCGTACTTTTTCCTTCATAACTTCAGAGTGAAACATATAGGGCAACTTGTATACAAATTCCAGTTTAATACCGTTAGTATTCAGAAAGATATCGGCAATGCAACGAGGTGAATTTCGGTAAACTTTAAGCGAAGCTAAATGATGAGGGTTCTTGCTCAAATTGATACTTTTTAAACTTGAATCTTCGAACAGTAATATTGAATTTTATAAAAGTTGAATATCCTGAATACCCATGTATACTTATAAGTAAAATACATAATCTAAATTACAGTTCGACGATTTTTTTTCGAAGTTTAAAGTTTATAAATATTTGTTTGTGCAAGAACCCTCATCATTTAGCTTGTCTTGGAGTGTACCGAAATTCACCAAGTTGCAATGCCGATATCTTTCTCAATACAAATAGCATTGAACTGGAATTTTTATATAAGTTGCCCAATATATCTGGATCTTAATTTATGAAAAACATTATGCTACGTTTTTCACATGCGCAGTAAAATATTAATTTCTAAAAATGCTCATATTTTCTGTAATATTCAATTTTTTATTTCAAATTTTAATATAAAGCTTCTTTCACATATTATCAAGTAGTATGTAAGTTTCGTACAATTTAGTGGGAAATTCTGCATGCTATGAGCAAAACGCATGCGGAGAAATTTGCGATTTTTTAAGTTAACCTTTATATTTTCCCGAATATTTGTGCTGTATTTACGAAAATGCATTTAAATATTATGCACATCAAACATAACCATTGATGAGAGTTACATCTCGTTATCAGCTTTCTGCGAAACAGGACGAATAAAATTCAATTTTCGCCTTCATCCCTTTCTGGTAGCCCCGTGACCGAATCTTCACTGTAAAATGTGAGTTCCAACGATAGTATGTCAATCGATTCCCAACAACTGATTGCGAACCATAATATCACATTAACTCCAATTTTGTATTATTTAAAAAAAAATGTGCATTATTTTTGGACACCAGTGTACTTTCATTGAATATTCACTATTTTTATGCTTTCTTCTATTCTGCTATAGATTTAATTTATAGAGAATAATATTATATTTCCCCTTTATTCTAAGTTCAACATATTTTTGATCATATCACAGAGTTAGGAATATTATTTAATGGGTTAAGAAATTAAAACACTTCTTAAATAAGAGATCTGGCATATTTCACAATAAAGGTTAAACAAGGGATTGACAAATAAATTATTCCCTAAAATATATATGGCAGAAATTTGTCGTGAACAAACTGACGTTTATCCCAACTTATATCTGTATCTACAACGTGAAATGCATGATATATTAAGGAATTCCCTGAGAAATTTTAATTTAAGTAAGGAACAACTATCATACAACTTGAAGTCTTCACTTTTCCTAGAGACGCATTCGAATTCAAAATTTATTGGAAGGGATGGACCGTACCAAAAACCCCAAGGGTGCCATCTTGACACATGATGATTTGATGAGATGCACGAATCGTTATCAAACATTAATCAGTTGTTACGCTCCGAAGTGGCGAGTAATGACAAACTTCGTCAGTCACGGGAAACTGTCGTTTCAATTTGGTGACACTATCTATCAACGCGGATATGTGACACATTACATCAGGGATGCATACGCCGGCTGCTATTGCATATTTACTTTCAGTGTCGAGATGTAGTGATGAGTCCGGGGATATTTACTTAGCGTGAACGGCTATAACTGATTTATGGGGAAAGTGAACGGGGACATGGTAATTAATGCTGAAACTCCAACAGTTACGGAGTAGGTGTAAATTTCAACCACGAGAAATCAAACGCGAGCATGCATTTGAATACCAAATGTGGCTGCTGTATCACTGTAATGCTAGGAATTCGGACACAGAATATTATGTGAAAATTTTATGAATTGAATATTTTAAAGAAAATTGTTACAGAGTATTGTTATTTGTTATTTACTATAATATATTATTAAAAATACTTTTTGGGCATGTTTCGAGTTAATTTAAAACTCTTGTAGGTAGCGAGGGAAACTGACTGACCAGGATCGAAAATCACGCGCGAGTTCGAGGTACAACTCCTCTTAAAATCATCTACATCTGTAGATTTGGTGCTCATATAAACATCAATTGGTTTTCAAACCATTATTTGTTGTTGTGGCGTGAAAGTTTGGATAGTGAGCTGCTGGCTAGAGTGTCGTCCTCTTAGGCTAAATATGATTTTAAAAATAATCTGTAATAAAATTTTGCCTTGTAACTTTAAGAAGAATGTAGATCAAATATATAACACAAATTGAAACGATATTCAAGTCTTCTGCTTCAGCTGATCCCGACTACGGATATAAGAAATCCAATTATACATTCTACCCGAATGAACCAAAAGAAACATTATTTATTGAAACGACTTTTAAGATTTGTACATTTTACTATTCTGCAATGTTTCTTGCTTAATCTATATTATACTATTCCATAATTTACAAAAGAAAGAAAGGTGTGACCCGTATTTTCCTTTAACAAGACCTTTAAAGTTTATATTCAAGTTTAATAAAAAATTAATGATTACCAGAATTATCTTAGTGATCTTCCTGGTGTGATTTCACTAGCTAAGTATGATTGTAGATGAGTTAAAATTGGTTTTAAATATTTCAGTTCTGAAAATACAATAGAGACGTGAAGGAGGAAAATGTTAATTTAAAATGGGAACAAACTGAAATAAGAAAAAAAATGTTTTGCATTATGTGAATTTATTGCAAAAAATAGGTAAGTTAAATAAACTTTTAATATGTGCATTTTTTGTTAAAAATGGGTAGTATTTTTATAAGGAAAATGAGAATGCATAAATATTTTATAAGACTCCTCGCAAATATGAGTATTCATTTTTATTAGGTGCCTTGAAACGAAAATTAGCTTAAAACCTTTCAGCCCTAATGAAATTAGGAAAATTCCCTCCGTGAAATTAGGCTTCATTCCCTATTGGTAAATCAATCCCACTTTTACATGGGTTTTATGTTTCCAGTGTACTTATGGAATTAGGGAATAAAATTATGATTAAAGAAATTTGGAAATATTCTCAGATAGCCGATGATGGACTTATGTTTTTGAGCAAGCACATTATTAAAGTTTCAAATTGTGTATTTATTTTATTTTACAGTAAGCAGAACTATATTTATACCGTGCTTAGTGCACAATCGTTCTTATCAACTTATAATTTAGCTTTTTTAATGGCATATATTGTCCTATTTGTATTTAACAGTGGGGCAATATATCCTATCAGTGATCAAATTACTACAAGATTATAGTTACGAAGCTTTAAAATTGTTTGCCTGATATGCTAATCTTATGACAGAAAAGATGATTTTACTGATGTTTTGCTGTAATATTCGCAGATACGATTGGGGCATAATCTCCCAGGATTAGTATGTCAACATAGAATTAAAATATTTGTCACAGATAAAATTTTAATCATGCAAAAGTAGGGTTAAATGTCAGTGAATATCTAAGCAAAATGTTTTGATTTTTAAATTATATGCTTTTAAAGATAAAAACTCATCGCCATAAGAAAAATTTTCAATGATTTCTTTTTATTTAGTTAAGCATTTCGCAGAACACGTGCATCAAGAAATTTTAACATAAGAATTGGTTCAATACTATCCCAAATAACCGTCACAGATATGAAAGTTTATTGATTATAAACGCGAACTTATCAAAATTAAGCTTAAAATTAGGTATGCAGACATCTCTGCAATAGGCATTTGAAATGCTTGCTTCAGTCATAAGTATTCTCTTACTCTAACACTGCGGAGTTTGGTTTATGAGATTAGAAGCGTATAAATGATAATTTATATTGCTAAGCAGAGCATGTATTTCCATTAATTCGAGATCAAATTCATCTGGAGTCATTACAAACATTTTGAAAGATACAAGTTTACTAAATATTTGCGATTTTAAACAATTTATCCGAATGTCATGATTCAAAGTTTCAAATAATCCTTTCATTAGATTAAAATCGCTATTAGATGCAAATCATACATTGATAATTATACAAAAGGTTTACATATTCAAAAATAATTAACTATAGAGTTGGTCTTGCAATCTACCATTTTTAAACTTTTCGAAGCTAAATTTAAAATTAAGACTTTAATCATCAGTATTTGCATCGGGAGTAATGGAGGATATTAGCAAAATGAATATTGTCTTAAAGACATTTCTTTTAGTCATTAAAAATTATGCTTATAAAAAATTATTCAAACGAAAGCAGACTTTATTTTTATAAATAAAATACAATATATTTATATATATTTAAAATACGAACCTTCCACTAACAGCTACACAGTCATTAAGAATTCTGTATCGTTGAATTATTTTATTTGTTAGAATATGACTTTCAAGTAACCTTCATTTCTAGACTTTACATTTATTACACTAGCATACAGAAGTTAAGGAATATTTCGTAAAATGCGAGAAATTTTCAATTAGGGGACTTGGCACCCTAAGAATTCCGGAAAATCAATGAAAATATCAATTTCAAATTTTGAGTGGAAAATTATCCTTGAACCTTTGACTTAGTAATCTGGAAGTTTCAAAACAATCCGACAAATATTTAGTGATATGAAGTTATTTTGTCTAACATTTCATCACGTGCCTCGCCCACTTCCAATGTTTAAATCATGCATATTTCATGTGCAAGTTGCAAAGCCACCTAATTTTTTCCATAAAAGCAAAGCAAGATAGTTGTTTCAAACAGTAGAGGTTTAATCTTTGTTTGTTTACTGTTTTACTGCTTTCGCTTCTTTATTATTTATTAAGCATATCATCATCACAGCTTTCGCTTCTCATTTTGTTTGAATTTTTCACTGTTAATAAAATTTCAATAAAATGATATTAAATTTGTTCTCTGTTATAATGGATATTTGATAAATAGTACTGCAGATCATTTATTAAATATTTTGACTAAAAAAAGTTGAAAAAAAGTGAAATTTTTCGCATTTTTAAAAAGTTTTTCTGACATATAAATGATGATGCTAATTAATAATTATAGTAATAATAAATATTAATAAAATTGATAACTGTTAGATTGCAAATATTGCATTAACATCATTTTTTCGGCTTTGTCAGTATTTTTAATTAATTTAATTCTTCGCCACTAAATTTTCTTTCTTTTCTTGTGGCAACTTTGGATAATTTTGAATTTCAAACGTTAATTTTAACCGTTTCATTTAATTTCTAAATTTTACTTAATTATTTACTTTGTTTTCGATTTAATTATTATTTGTCTTAACTTTTGTTGTTGTTTCCATTAAGGTTTCAACTTTATTAATTTTTAAATTCAAATTTTGCTACGGGATTATTTCTTCGCCATCTTGGCGCGTAGGTTTTTGGTGTTATCAGGTTTTTGGCGTCTGTTACTGGAATCGTTTTCCGTTACGATTGGAACTTTCTTTTGTGTGCTTCTCTGAACGAGTGAGGGTATTGGCAGCTGCAGGTCCCAGGGCCTTTTTTTAGGCTTCTGGGGACCTTAAGGCCTTCAGAGAGTCAACCATTTTTATATATTATTATTATTTTTCCGTTGGAGCAAAAATGATGCAAGTGTTGTATTCTTCAACAAGATTTTTCGTGTGATGATGTAAGCTTTGTTTGTCTTCAACAAGATTTTTTCGTGTGATGATGTAAGATTTGATTCTGCAAAATTTGAAATCTTCTGGATTCTGCGAATTTTAAAACCTTCATGCAGTGAATGGTGTCGTCGAAGGGAAAAAGTTTTTTTCTTTTTATCTTTCTTTATTCAGATGAAAATTGGAGAAAATTGTGACAGCTTTTTGGTGCTAAGATTTTAAAATCAGTAGCTAGAGTGCTCTGAATATTCAAGCCCTGCACTGAAGATGATCAGGGTGCAATAATTCTTCAATAGCCTGCTCTGCAAAAATTTACGTTAACTGTGTGTTGATGAAAATGTGCAAGGAAACTTGTTAGTATACCAATTATGCGACTGTATTACCTCAAGAATGATAATGTAAATTTTGATATTACAAATTCTCCAAATTTTTCATACAACGTGTGCTTTGGTTAGTTTTTTTTATTACAAGCGAAACAAAGACTGTGATGTGCTCTGTAAATGTACCGCCTTTTCTGCAGAATCAAGATGTTTCTTAAATTTGTGGTTTCTACCTAATATCCTTATTAGTATATATTTTTTGAGCCTGCAGTGCGTTGTATTATGTGTAGCTACATATTTTTAATTTGGTTATTATATTTTCTAAAAATGTGCATCATCTTGTAAATGTGTAACTTGTGGCAGTGTTAAAGTAATTTAATTTAAACTATTCTAAAATAAAAAAGATTTAAATTCATAGATTTTGATTCTGTTTTAATTTCTCTGATTTGTTTTTACAACTTGTATTGTACTACCACTATATGCAAATTAACTTTTAATTAAGTAGCTAGGGTTTTCAGGTCAGTAAAGGTAGGTGAATTATTTCAATATAGCTTGAAATGCTTATTATTGTGTTTATGATTGAGTACCCAGAATTAATTAATTGTTCAATATATATTATAATTTAAATTTTATTTCTGGGTATCTACCTTACTTCAATGTTTCAATTTAATCCTAGCTACCCCATCCAACATATTTTAATTTTTAACATATTGATCCCCCAATATTTATTATTTGATTATTTACAATTTAATTATTAACAATAACTAAGGACTCGCAAATGTCAGGTTATTGCTCTGAAAAACCCCAGCTTGATATAAGTTGTTTTTATTACAATTGTATTGTGTTTAAAACTTTAAAGATCTTTTTCTCAGTTTGCTTTTTTCCAAAATTGTGTCTGCTACAAAATGCTAAAAGTCGATCTCTTTTTATTCTAATTACTTGACATTTTTTCTGTTCACTCACAAATGCATGCTTAATAGAATTAGGGATCTATTTGTAAAAATTTTGATTAGAAATTTTTTAAAAAATGTACAAATTGAAAAATTCTGATATTTCCGAAAAATTTTCACCAAATTTTGAACAAATTTTTTTTCTCTGAAACTAATGTAGATATCAAAATTCCTATCCCATTTCTGTTAAGTACATTTAGAGGTCCCTTTCAGAAAGATTTGGAGAAAAAATATTAGAAATTGTATGAGAAGAAGCATTTAAAAAAAGGCTTAATTTTTTTTAAAATTTAAAATTTTTAAATTTGTAATTTTTCAAAATGAAAAATATTTTAGAAATTTCAGTTTCTGCACAGTTTACATCTAACTACTACAAAATTGAGTAAGTTCAATCAAGATTGTAGAAAAAAATTTGGGGGTGCCAATTCCCCGTAATACGAAAACTATGTCTCGAAATCAGTTCTGGAGAATCGTGTGACATTCACTAGAGTATCATATACATATTATAGTGAAGATTCGACCACTAGAGCAATTAGGGTGACCACCAGAAAGAGATGAAAGCGAAAATGGAGTTTCCCTCATCCTGTTTCACAGAAAGTTGATAAGGAGATGTAACTTTTATCAATGGTTATGATTTAATGTGCATAATATTTACATGCATTTTCATAAGCATAGCACAAATATTCGGAAAGATATGTGTCTTTAAAAAATCCCAAATTTTTTCGCATGTGTTTTGCTTATAACATGCAGAGTTTCCTTCAAAATTATTCGAAATTTGCGGAACACTTGACAATATGTTACAAAAGTTTAGTATTATACTTTAAAGTAAATACGTTGAATATTACAGAAAATATGAGTGTTTGTACTAAATCATTTTTTACTGCGCATGTGCGCGACGCAGAGGAATTTTTCTTTCCTAACTTCAAAGCAAAGCATATAAAGCAACTTTAAAAAAATTCCAGTTGAATCCCATTAAAATTGAGAATGTTGTCGTCATTTCAGTGCGGTGAATTTCAATTTATCTTTAAGAGAAGCTAAATGATTAGGGTTCTTGTGCAAACTGATATTTTTTAAATTTGAATCTTCGAACAGTAACATTGAATTATAGTAAAATTGCATATTTTGAATACCATGAACACTTATAAATTGTATACATTATTTAAATTGCATTTTCTCGAATACCATTCGAAGATTAACGTATAGCCTGAAAGTGGCTGCGCACAATTCAAGATCCGGAAGATGTTGTACAGCTAAATGTTCTGCTTCTTCATTTATTGTCATAGAAAAGTTTGCATCGTCACCTCAGAAGTCGTCTGGACAATGCTTACGCACACTGCAAAGTTCAGTACTGCTACACAATAAATAATATTTTTTTGTTAAAGTATGTATGTATTTTTTGACGAACTTTGTAGATCAAATCTATTATGTTTTGGAGGTTATTAAGGAAGTGAAACTTGTTGGTATGATTTTAATGGAGAATTTTTTTATTGAACAAATAAAATAAAACAAATTAGATGAAAAAGCAAAGTTTAAATTAAATTTCTCATATTAGGGAAATCAGTAACTCAAAAAGGTTTCGATTTACAAACAAAATACAAAAATAATATTTTCACACAATTCATTTTAAGCAAATATTTTTAGAAATGGATACACTGAATAAAATCCGAAATTTTTCGTAAATATTATTTAAGAGAGTCATTATGTGTATGTGTTTCTAAAACCATTCCTTGGCGATAGCTTGTGTTTTAGAATGAAAGAAATTTCTGTTTGAGCACTAAGCCTTTTCGAATTGATGAGATTTATTGTATAAAATTAGTTGTGTATTCAGAACTTATGTGCTCATGTCACAAAGGGTATTAAACTTATGCGAACTGTGGTAACAGAATAGATTTTTCAATTCCATTTTATCAATTTAGGCAACAAAAATATTGAGAGACACTTTTCTTTCAAAACTCATAGGAATTCATACTGATCAGAAATTACATGAAAAATAGTTTAAACTAATTTTTAAGAGGATAAGTATTTTTAAATACTATCCTTCTATAGGTAAAAGACAATGCTTGTGTGTGTGCGTGCGATGTTCAGACGTAAAGTATTGCAATTACCGCCCTGAAATTTGATAAACAGATTGCACTAATGGTGACTCAATGCACCTTAATACCGAATTTTAAGATTCATTCTAGAAAATTTTTTATTTAATATTTTCAGGTATTTTGAGTAATTTTTCATACACATTTCGCCATTGCATTTTTGTAATAATCGCTGCTAGAAAATAATACACCATAAGAAAGAATGTATAATTTCCTCTCTAATGAAGTTAATTTTAAATGTCTAAAACTTTGTTTCAAGCGGAAAAGTTACCGTAAAAATATTTGCACTAATTTCAGTAAATTTTAAAAATATTTTTTTGGTATAATTTGCAATAATATTTTTCATTGCTATAAAGAAATTCAAACAGCTTTCATTCTTTAAATAAATATTTAATTGAGAGATTTTTATTTTATTTCACCAAAATCATGGGGTATCTGTAAACCAATCTCTCTGAGATATTACGATATATATTTATAAATGAAATATTTGTGTGTGTTCGATGTTTAGAGGAAACATATTGCACTCACAGCCTCGAAATTTGGCACGCAGGCAGTTTCATGGTGACAAAATGCAAATCGAAGCCCGAATTTTAAAATTTAATCTAGAAATTTTTTTATTTTATGTTATGTGTTTTTGGGTGATTTTTCGCACGTTATTGGCGTATCCATGAGAAAGAATGATCATAGAAAAACAATCGATGCATCATTAGCTAGAGCAAACAATTATCCTTTTAATGACTTTTGTTTTAAAAGTTTAACGTAATTTACTGAATTAACAAATAGTCACCTGGACTTTGATATAGCAAGAGCTGTTTGTTGGGCAAAAGCCACAGGATTGTCATGATTTGTTGGCAAGAGTCTTTCATCGAAAGCAAAAAACACTCATGAATCTTATCACAAAGGCAAATATTTTTGGATAATTTAAGTGTAATATGTATACGATAGAGCGGCAGAAGTGAGGACTTTCTCATTTGTTTCAAAGACTCATTACACGTTCAAAGAGTGGATGACTTTATTAGAGCAGAGATCTCTAATACTCAAGAAGATACAGATCTTTTTCAAATTGTAACAAAGCAGATATTGCAGAGCCCATGCGGAAGTATAAATCCACATTTCAATGTATGAAGTATGGAATTTGCACAAAGCTATACCCACGTCATTTTTTGAAAGAAACACAAGAAGAACAGGACGGATATCCACTATATTGTCGGATGGGGATTTACTGCAAACATCATTTTTCGCGGATTAGGAGTGTCTGTGGGTAATTCTTGGAATGTACCATAGTGCCCTTTGTTAACAAAAATTTTGAATGGATATTTCAACGTAGAGTATTGCAATTCTGTGAAGTTTATCAATTACGTCTATAAGTATAACAACAAAGGATCCGATATGACTGCGTCTGAACTCACCAGTGGAGAAAATGACCTAAATGAAATCAACGAGTATTAAATAGGGAGAGACATCAGCAGCAACGAAGCAGTATGGGGAATACTCTATTCTTCCCGATTCACGAGAGAAACCTCACCGTGATTCATCTAAGCGTCCACCTTCAAAGTAATCAGAGAGTCTACTTCACGACAGAAGAAGCTGCTCAACGTTCCCAAGCACCTTAGGAAACAACACTCACATATTTAATCAGAATTTGCACCCAAGATGAATTTGCACCTTATTGCACAATGAAGTACCCAAGTACTACATTTGGAACAATGCAACCAATACATGGCAACGTCGAAGACAAGGGTAGGTTGCACTATAACAAGCAGAAATAAGATCCAGCGATGCTCTTGGGCGAGAGTACACTGCTCATCCGATCCATAGACAAATATCAAAGAATTTTTTATCTTAAGATAAAGGCTTTCAAAGAAATCCTTTGTCTTTTCAGGTGTATTGGTCCATTTGAAATCATTCAAAACTTCATTCAGTTTCATTTTTTAACATTTTACGTGGATTATAGGAATCATTCTTATAAATCCAAATATTATTTTTTCCAAAATAATGATTTATTTGGTAATGTAACTTCAATTTTAAATCATTTCGTTGGATCGTTTTAATTCAAAATATTTAACTATTTGAAACAGTTTCCGAAGATTTTATTTTGTCAGCCTAAATGCATTATTACTCCATTTTAAACGGCAAACAAACTGGTTGTTCCGAGAATCTAGAATTTTTTTTTACTCAGTTTAGATTATAATATCATTGTTTGCACAAGCTTTATAATTTCATTGTTGCAATAAGAGGGCGAAATCAATAATTATATATATACTAGCTGATACACCCGGCGTTGCTCGGAATAAAAATATTTTCAAGTCCAAATACTTATAACACTTTAAATTTAATAAAAGAGTTTTTCGCTGAAGCGTCTTTCGTTGATTTTCGTTAATCCGCTGACCCTTTTAGACGAGCAGTGAAACACTCTTCCTCTTTTCCTCTCCTTAGATTGAGCCACCTGGCAAGCATCTCGTAGTCCTTCGTACTCCATTTTCATCTAAACATCAATGCTACGGCAACAACAGAAAAGCTTTCATATCTTGGATTTTATCGACATTATCCGAACTACAATTCTCTTTAGTGATTTTGTCACTGACCGGAAGAAACCGCATAGTGTTCATTCTTTTTCTCCTTAGGCCCCCTCCCTCCGGTAGGAGGTGGGCTCGACAAACTTGAAGGATTTTACACGCACACTATGATAAATAAAAAATTTTCAAAATTAAATGAAACATCACGGAAAGAGAAAACATACTGAAAGAGGTATATACTACGAAATAAAAGCTAAATAAAATTTCAGCCTTTCTTTTAACATTCAAATAAAACGAGATTTTTATCATAACTTTCACAATGGTCAAAATACCGGAAGAAAGGATTTGATAAAACGATCATTTGGTTCGAATTTAATTACAATAACAGAAAGCATTGTTACAAATTGTGCATGAAATATATTTGAAAGGTTTATTAAATTAAGGAAAAGAATACATGGCATTTAAATTGAAATCATTAAAAGGATAATCTTCTGCTCTTTAAGGTGGAATGTAAATAATCTACGAGCAATATACTTTTCAGAAATTATTGCCGAAAAACTGAAACAAAACGCCGAAAATTGGCTTAGTTTTTTTATTTAATTAAATATATTAGGAAGTAATTTTTTTCAAAATTTAAAAATGTAGAATTATTCTAGGAACGGGCCCCAGAATGACATGTGCAAATTTCTTGACAAGATTATTTACCGTTTAGGAGGAGTTCTTGCGATAGATAGTCAGTGAATAATAGTGATATCTTTTTATCCCTGCCTTTATTCTCTTCCTACGATAGCAATTGGAAACCGGACTAAGTAACCTTCAAGGCTTAGCAAAGACTCATTAGGATCATTTAAAAATTTGTGAAAATTTAACAAAACACCGAGAAAATAATTCACTAACGTCATTGTATTAACGTCATTAAAAAGATAATTTTCTGCTCTTTAAGATAGCATAAAAATAATTGTTGTGTAATAAATATTTCAGAAGTTATTGGCGAAAAACGTCTAAACAAAAGGCTTAACAGCGGCTAATTTTCGTTAGTTAATTAAATATCTTAAGAACCAATTAACTCTGAAAGTTGAAAATAGCACCGTTGACTTAAATATTTGCTCTAGAATGTTGTGTTCAAATTTCATGTCGCTACGGTTCACCGTTTAGGAGGAGTTCTTCTGACCGACCGACAGACAGACAGATCGACAGATACATTTATTTTCTGTTTTATATAATAGATATGTTTTGATTTTGTACCTAAATTTGTATTTTATGTCGTTCTGGGTTTTTTCACGTTGTTGAAGTCATTTTGCCACGGGCTAAGCCGTGCTTGTACTGCTAGTATTAAATAAGATAAACGAACTAACCCTGAACTACCCTAAGCCTTAACTAATCTATTCCTAACTGTGTTAATTGTTTGCTTTGCAAATAAAACAATTATCAGCAGTTTTAAATTCAACTATAAAGCTGCCGAGCCACTTTTTCCGATTTTTTTTATCAAATCTCCGAAGGGCCGAAATCGGCTTGACTTCTAGTGGGTAGGCGACAAGCCATAACAAATTCTAGAAATATGACAAAAAAAATGTTTTTTAAACAAGACAAATCTTAGAATACTCACGACTATGAAATCAATTATTAACGAAAAATTGTTCGAAGAAATATTCATAGGAATCATTCAATAGCGATATTCATGAAAACTATATGTCATTGTTTGCATTTAAAAAACTAGTAAGATAATGGCTTGTTGAATGTGTATGATATGTCTAATCTAATCAATATTAAATGAGAACAAAGTTTTATTTCAAAAATTTATTTTTGTGACAATAGAATTGTACTCTAGTCAAAATTGGAAACATGTTAATATGTATTTCATTCTATTGGCTTCGGAAACAGGCTACATTAAATTAAATTTTTCAACAAAATAAAAAACAGATTTGGCAAAAATGAATAAGCTAGCATTCACTATAATATTTTAAACAAGTTCAGGGCAATTCATAGAAAATATTTTTATTTTCCAAGATAAAAATGTTAAAAATTCCTTAATCACTCGAAATCTAAAAAGTGTACACATTTTTATGTTTAGTCTAAACTAATTATATATAGAGAGGAGAGTCACCGTATTTGAATCACCTGGACATTATTTAATGTGCAGTGAGATAGAAGTGATTTTGATTAAATATAAGTAGTAATTTGTATGTATTAAGAAGTATAATTTTTTTGCAGTTTATTTATCCTCAATATATTATAATTAAATTTTTATGAAATACACTTCATAGTGGGAAAAAAGAAGCTTAAAAAATATTGTCGTCAGTCTAATCAAGGAAGCAGGTTACCGAGATTGTGTCACCTAGCAAGATCAAAACAAAAAAAAAAATATTACTTGATTCGCCAATTCACCTCAGCACACAATGTATGCACTGAGTTTGAGATTTTATGATCTCCGTCCTTTTTTCTTTCCCCCTTTGTTTCTTCACATATGATGCGAAATTACGTTATCATATGCTTTTATTCTTTTTGAACTAACATTGATAGCTTTAGTGTCCTTTTATTGATAATTAGTTTTGACTTGTTCCGTTCCCAATTTCTGAGTGATACTGGTGGTGATAACTGCTTTCTAAACTATTCCTGTTGTTTAAAATATTAATCCATTGATTGAAACAGTCCAACTTCTTGTGATCCAGTCTAGGCAATCCTTAAACAGCAACAAAATTTCCTCCTATCCTTATTTTTAAATTATTGTAATAAAGTTATGATAGTAAATTGTAGCTAAGCAAATGTCATATCCGAAGATATAATATTATATTTTCCTACTTAATTTAAGGCAGATTAAGGGAATTTGTTTTTCATTAAAATAATTAATTGAAGATACCTAAATTTAAACACTTGTTCTCAAACTGTAACCACGTATCGCTTTTTCTTAAAAATCATTTCATACACCACATTTACTCAGTTCCAACATAATCTGTTTATTTTACTTCTTAAATGTTTAATAGAATTCAAGTTTTGATACCGGTTTAATATAGAAGCAATCAAAATTTGTTGATTTTCCCCTATAAGAAGCAATGTAAAGTAATAGGTATGCAGAGAAATGGGAATTCTAATTCTGAAAATTAAAATGCCTCTGAAACTTTAATGCAAGTATTATTAATTTGCATTTGAAATCAACGAAACATGACCACTTACACACCAATTACAATGAAAACTAATAATATCTAATACAGTATATTATGTGAAATCCATTTCATTGCTAATATTCCATTATTTAATATTCCAATACTTAACTTTTCAGATGTCAGAGATCCTAAACCGTGATTCCTTCGACTTACAAATTCTCAGTAATCATAATTCAGAATAACTTGCTTTTACATTGATTTTAATAATTAATTTCAATTTCACAGCTTAAAACAAGAATAATCAAATGAATCTCATAATAGAAAAAAAAGAATTGACCAATTATTTCATTCATGATAATAAACACTAAGCAAACGAAATTTTTGTTATCTATACATTACCAGATAATAAGTACGGTTTCTTAAAAATCAAAAATGAATTCTTATACAGTAATATTTTAAAGAAGAAAAACATACCTTTAAGAAATTCTACAATTTTTTTAGGTTACATTCAATTATTTCGTTTATTAACTTCAATGTGAGATTTTCCAAAAAAATAGAATTATTTAACGTTATACTTAATTAACTTTTTTGGAGAATCAAATGATTATTTTTGAAGGAAATGGAGAAATGGAGAATGTTAGAGTTCCAAAAATCAAAATTTTTAGAATTTATGTGTTGCCATTCTTGCATTGAAAGGTCCAGTATACAAAATATTATTTGAAGTCTAAATGCTATAGCATTTAGACTTCAAACTGATGAGAAAAAGCTTGAGACCTCAAAAATTATTGATAAAACATCGATAAAACTGGACAGTTTTTCTGCAAAATCATCCAGATAACATTTTAAAAGCTGGTAGATAGGTAGGTAATTAAGATCTAATTAATTATTTTGATGTTTCGAATGAAATAAAAAAAATTACCGTCTTCCTCAAAAATAATCTTACTTAAAACAATAATTAATTTGCAATTGTTGTTTTTCTATGTCGTCAATTGCTTTTCTATGTTCTTTGAACTATGTCGTCTATATTTTTGACTTAAACAGAAATTTTGAAATTTCTTGACATTCCTTAGAGTCGTTTTAGAATACTGAATTTTCTCAGATATATACTATCTGCATTTATCAATTTTCTGATGTTTAAATTTTTAAAATAATTGCAAATTTTTATCATGAAAAAATCAAGTTTCTTCAAACTGATGAGAAAAAGCTTGAGACCTCAAAAATTATTGATAAAACATCGATAAAACTGGACAGTTTTTCTGCAAAATCATCCAGATAACATTTTAAAAGCTGGTAGATGGGTAGGTTATTAAGATCTAATTAATTAATACAGTAATTAATTTTTTTAAATAATGATATACTTCTTCTCTTTGAAAACTTCAGGAGAAAAAAATGTAGAATGTTTTCTTTAAGCTCTCTCATTAAACCAGATACTTTAATTTATTACTTAATTAAATCACTTGGAAAAACACCAACGAATTTTTACGGAGAACTATTTCTAAGTTCGTTAAAACAATATACGCAAGACTTTGCAGTTTTAAATTAATGAAAAAATACTGGAAATTTTATGAATCTCATTGCAATAAGATTTCAAAGAATAAAAATAATTCATTAAAGCTAGTATTAATTAAATATTTAACTCGATGGAATAATGAAAGGCCGTTTTTAAGCTTTCCTCGAAAAGAAATGTTATACCAGCATCACATAATCGTCAAATCAATAGTATCTTACTATGAGGTTAGATTAAATTTTGCTAAGAAATTCAATATCTTTAAATTTTAGAAATTACTGTTTTTAGAAACATGATTTGAAAAAGTTATATATTTTAACTTCTACATTTGTGATTTTAAAGGCTGAATAAATAAATATTAATTCATGCTTATATATAAATCTGTAAAAAAATTTTATAAATGCAATTCATATTTGGGTTCTTAAGAAGACTATAAGTCTATCCTCAGCAATTTGATAAAACTTGTATCTTTTAAATAATTAACGTTTAAGGTTTTCATTTCTGAATATTTTTCAGTTTTAATGTAGGAATACAAAACATTCCACAAAGAACGCAATGTTTTGGCAGAAAATATAGCGAAGGATCATGATATTAATGTGTAACCGAGGATTGCATGAGAACGGCTATTGTAGAAATGAAGAGTACAAATCGGACGATTAAAAAATTGTTATTAAGAGAAGAATGGTTATTCCAAGAATCATCTATCAAAGAGAAAGATTACCAAAGGGATTTCCCCAATTTAGGAAAATGAGCTCCCTTAGCTGAAGCATTTGCTAAAAATATCCGTTTTGCACACTTATTATAAGTTTATCAACAAGTATTTGAGGCAGATACGGAAATTCCTTAAAGAGTGTTAGATTTAGCTGCGAGTTTTTGCCGGTGGATCTGGATTTGTAGGATGATTTCAAGTGTTTCGTCACATGCTCGATGAGATTTGCATCAGTCAAGCACTCCGACCAATCAACTTCAGCGCTTTCCATCCGCTCATCCATAAAACGAGTCTGATTTAATTTGGCATTTCCGTTCCTAGAACGCTAATTATGTCCAATGACACCTCGGAATACTCGGGCATGGGTAAGCTTACTGGTTCTGGCTCAGGGGTGGGGAATCTTTTTGCACTGAAATGCCTCATTAGACTTCGGCCAATGGGAGCAGAATCTTAAGGGTTATTGTTCTGAAATTATTATTATATTACAGACAATTATATTATTTCAATTCAAATTGTAAAGAACTGGTAAGACCGCATAGACAAGTCAAAAAGGCCAGATGCGGCATTAAGGCTGCATGTTCCCCACTCCTGTTCTATAATTTACCAATGTTTGTATTTCCATGACAAATTTGAATATTAGTTTTACCATTCCGCAAAGTGTTACTCCACATGGGAACTCCAACGCAGACGAAACGAATAGATGAAGAACTTTATAAGATGAACTCATCATAAAGACACTTGTTTATAGACAGTTACCACAATTTACTTTCATTTCCCTTATATAACTACTGTGCAGGTTTTCTTGGGAATTGAAGCAATTTCCTTTCGTTTGCAAAGCGGTCATCATTTTGTGTTCAGTAACAGCGCTTGAAAAGGGTATGCATGCAGGGGAAACCACGCTGTGGGCGAGGCAAAATTCTCCCAATATTCTTTTCAAGAAGAGCCCGTCTTTAAGCCTATAAATAATTTTCCTTCCATAAATTACAGAAATGCCTTCTGATGTCCAATTAACGCTTTAAGTAAACTTTTGCTTTCAGCTAAAATATTTATTATTATCTTCCATGCTCCTTTCGCATAACTACCTGTCCAACGAATAAAAATCAATTACCAAATGAATTGCTCTCTCATAATCTGTGATGTCTTGTTCCTAAAATTTACATACGCACTCCTTTATACCATATCAGAGTTTCATATACTCGCTGTTAGGTTTAAATTCAGAAATCTCATGGATTTGTGATTCTTGTCATTATCCGTCTTTAAGTTAAGAGCTCTAGTTAATTGTGTTAAAAGATTATATGAAGATCTGCAGAAATCTCAGTTGTGCATCAAAGCAGGAAAACAAACATTTGTTACTTCTGGAAAAAATTGTATTTAAAATTAAAATTATTTGAACAGGGTTTTACTAATATATACTTAAAATTCATTTACAAGAAATTACATTTATTTTTGGAGAACCACAATAAACTTTTTCCATAGCCAACTTACATATTCTACAACCATTAAAAGTATATATATATATATATATATATATATATATATATATCATGAAAGTCAAAAATGTTGAAATAAAATGGGGAGACTGTAGTAAATCGGTAAAAGCGTATAGATGCTCATCAGGGTAAGTAAAATCTATACGAACCGCTAAAAAATTAGTGAAATCATAATGTTTTCTGCGAACAGTGCTGGCATATAGCTAAAAACACTGTCCTTTACCCCGAACATTATGATAAACCAAGAATTTGAATGAAATACAAATAAAAGAAATGAATTTACGAACCTAAAACTAGAGCAACTAGAACCTAAAACAAGAGATGCTGCCAACGGGAGACATGGCAAAGGAAATAACTAAATGCGTCATGTAGGGACCGGATGTTTACGAAAATATAAAGTTACTTCTGAGGTTGGGGGAGTTTCGATGAAGATTAGGAAATCGATGGAAAAAAAGATAAAAGCGAACTACATTGAGGATATATATATATGTGTGTGTGTGTGTAATAATCTAACTTAATTTTATTTCAAATTCTAATATTATATATTTTAAAGTCTGAATGTATTCCAAAATCACTTTTCTTAAACTACATTTTCATTTTATTTCCTGTGCTGGAGGTATATTAAATCTCGCGTTTGACATATTTATTACTAAAAGAATATTTTAATCGCTTTCACGTGCCCACAGAAAATCATGACGGCATATCCTTGCCGCCAGACTTTTCCCTAAACCGCTTACGTAATTTACTAAAAATAGCTATTATTCCCTTCACTTTGATCACGTGTCTATATGTTAAATACCTACCTGAGGAAATGCAGGGATTTTCTGTTCGCATTTGTACTTGAAAGTTCAACTAAGATGTACGTATGTCTGCCACTTTCCCATAATAAATTGAAATTACTTAATAACTCGGTCTGTATTTTTATTTAACGATTGCAACAAAGAAAAAAGAAATCATTATATATATATATATATGTATGTATATTTTAATTTCTTAACTTGCTGTAATTATTTTAAACGATACCTGATTTTTAATTTCTTCCACTTTCATCGTAATAAGCGTACTTTCACTTCCACTTCGAGTCACGGATCTTTCGGGAAAATCTCCTTCTTCCATTATATAACCTTTCTGCGCATTATTAACTGCCCTTTTTTGCTCTGACTTGAACTGCCAAGCGACACACGGCCGATGTTGCTCGTCAGTAAGATCATGGCGGGGACTTGTAAAAATGATCCATGATAAAATCATTGCATCTTTGTGGTACTTCAATAAAGAAGAGATTCCGTTAATCGTCTATGAAAAATTCTTGCAATGCCTCTACAAACACCCAAAATTTGAAGAACTTCTCATATATATATATATATATATATATATATATATATATATATATATAAATATAATATAAATCCAAATATAACTAGTATATAATCATACAGAAATAAGGTAAACAAGAATTAAATCTTATATCAAAAAGTCATTATTTGAACAATACATCAATTTTAAATAAAATCTAATAAATTGAAATTACTAAAGAAACCATAAACAAAAATCAAGTTTAAACATTATATTTCAACAAGTGAAAGAACACTGTTGTTATTAAAAATAATGAAATAGGCAATCCAAGTAAATGAAGTTTTCAACAATTAAAATAGCAGCTTGGCTGTGGACAAGCTTTAGGCAGGTTAAATTAATTTTGCTGTACAAACTATCCCTGTTACTATTGTTGTTGAAAAAACAAACAGGGTAATTTGCCCTAAAATGAAAAAATTTAGAAAGAAAAGTCTTATACTAACCCTAACTATAAAGCATGACTATATAGAAACGACTAATATTCAGGATAAAATATGTAAATCTCATTATATTGCACTATATATATATATATATATATATATATATATATATATAT
>BGPR01000270.1:819790-833081 GCA_013235015.1 Araneus ventricosus | reverse complement strand
AGCTGTTTTGAAGGCCAAAGGAGGCGCAACGCGTTATTGAGTAGGTGATCATAATGTTTTGGCTCTTCAGTGTATAAAAGAAATGAAAAGTGAGCTATTTGCAGACTTAAATAAAAGTGAAAACCTTAACTTCGGTTCAAAAGATAAGAACTAAAAACAATCAGTCATTTATATCGAATCACATTTCCACCGATCTGCCTTAAGTATATACGTCCGTTCTCGACGTCACAACCAATGAAATGCTTTGCTTTCAGCATACATTAAGACGTCGGACCCGGAAGTATACAAAAGAAGAAACAATTTACATGAAAACATGGATTCATTTTCCAACACTACTGCAATCAAATTTGGTACACGAATGCCCAATACTATTTGATAGCTAACAGTAAAATAACACGTTAAGAAGGTGTAAATCTTTTCAAATATTTAAATAAGACTTATAAGAACCAGAACATGACACCTGATATTTTCATAAATGTTCGGCTGTTAAAAAGTGTGACCACCCTCCATAGAGTTAGAGAGCGTCTATATGCTGAAAATGAAGTTATTGATGAAACCTTGTGGCAATGAATTCTATTCTCTAACAGTGAAGTATTAAAACCTTCGAAGACCATGAAGGGGTTGTTGACGTGTGATGACGGTCCCAGGTGTCTACGCTTTGTAATGTTCTATGTTGAGATTTTAGCATGCGAAAATCGTTTGTCATATTTTCCGGCCTTTCGGCCACAGTTAAATAAAGGATTTTGAAAATCGTGAATATTACTTAAGACTAAAACGCTTAATTTTATACTTCAGTAAAACCAAATTAAGCAATATTTTAAAATAACCATACATGTGGTGCCAGACTAACGGCAGCTCCCTTCATTCCCGCCAATTGAGTGGCGCCTCTAGCGGATCTGACCAGAATTCGTCAGTAGACGCTCTGACATCGAGACGCGATATTGGAAAATGACGCTTACTCCAAAAGACGATTATAACGACGAGAATATGTGTAACCCTGCAGCTATAATTTCTCTGTGTTGATCTTCTGTAAACAGTTAATTATTTCATCATAATTAGTCATCTAACTGTTATTTTAAATCATCATTAAATATTTAAATGGAAAGAAGTTGTGTTTAGTCGGCCATCCCATCCCCCACATACATATTATAAGAAAGTTACTCATTCCTTAGTATGATGGCACATAACTTCAAATCTTTGCCTACTTACAAGATTGACATCGGAATTTTAAAAATCCACCCAATTTCAACCCTCTCCCCATTACCACTCCCTTTCAGCTGGATGGCACATTTACGAAACCAGCAAAGATTTTCATCCCCAACAACAACGTATTACTCGCCGATTCAAATCCAGTCAAAATTACTCCGTAGTGTTCAAAAGATCACATGGCACAGACAGCTGGAAAGCGGCTGTAGAGCTTTTATTACTCGCCGATTCAAATCCAGCCAAAATTACTCTATCGTGTTTCACAAGATAACATAGGATAGACAGCTAGCCGGAAAGCGGCTGCAGCGCTTCTATTACTCACCGATTCAAATCCAGTCAAAATTACTCTATCGTATTCACAAGTTCACATGGGACAGACAGATGGAAAGCGGCTATAGCGCTTTTATTACTCACTGATTCAAATCCAGTCAAAATTACTCTATCGTGTTCACAAGATAACATGGGAGAGACAGCTGGAAAGCGGCTGTAGCGCTTCTATTACACGACGATTCAAATCCAGTCAAAATTACTCTATCGTGATCACACGATCACATGGGAGAAACAACTGGAAAGCGGCTGTAGCGCTTCACGGGTTCCGAGCATGCCTTGTGTGGTAATTGGTGTTTGTATAGTTGTGTTCTGTAACCTCTTAAGGTAAGGGCCACGAGTTATAAAACACCTTGTATACACGAGTAAAAGAAACAATAAGTAGATATTTAACTTAATGAATTCAGTTAACAGATTCAACAGAACAATGGAAGATTTTACCTGCTGAGATAGCATATTGATGCAATGCTCGATACCGTCAAGTGCTGATCCCTCTGCAATAAGAAATGTGCTAAGTTAACAGATTTTACTCTTATAATTATTTTTATAATGATATGAGAGGTATCACTGTTATTTTTTATTACATGATTTTATTAAAGTTGACAAATCTTCGTGTTCTTAAAAATGGAATCAACCTGTTTTCCACTCATTGCCTGACGTGCGAGAGTGTTCAAATTTTATAAACTTGTGAATTCCCGATGACAATCCACTCTTTTAATGTTTTCAGATTTCGATTAATTTCAACCAATTTTGATTCCATGGCAGTGGTGTAACAACCGGGGGGGAAGACAGGTATAGATGTCCCGGGTGTCAATCTTAAGGGACGCAATGGGTAGAAACCATCAGCGCAGTTGTGTCCCTTTCTAACGCGCGAGAATGCGCTACAAAGAGTAACGCGAAGATGCGCGAGAATGCGCTATAAAGAGTAGCGCGAAGATGCGCGAGGACGCGCGCTACAAAGAGTAGCGCGAAGATGCGCAAGGGGGGGGGGGTTGCGACAACCCATTTCGTTATTTCGCTATTTAAGCAAAACTAGCAACACTTTTATGCTATTTTTACTCCAAATGATTTATGCAAACAGTTTTAGTTATACAAGAACAAATTTTAGACGACGATTTTAGATGGTAAGTAATCAAAATTCAATTTGAGATCAATTGTTTCTCAAACTCACTGTCAGGTGGCGCTACTGGTAAGGGGGATCAAAATTGAATTTAATTAATGATTAACTGATAATTATGGTCTTAAAATATTAAAATATTGCATTGCCAGCGAGAACGCACAAAGGACAAAAATTTCCAAACTTCAAAAAACTCTATCAGGAAGGAAGTGGAAAATCGAATTCAAAATTCCATCTTTACAAATATTAATCATATGAAATTAAAGAAAAGTATTTAAAACAATAGAAAATAAAAATATTTATACATTTCAGTATACTAATATAAGCGTGTTTTTGGATATTTTTTTTATTAAATATGTCTTATATATATAGAAAATAGTATGTATAAATATGAGTCAAGAAAAAGCAATATGGTTTACCTGAAATGCATTCGGCGAATGTCCAGCATTTGAAATATTGATCGAGATTATCTGGTTCCGGTATTTGACCCCGAATGATGACCAACAAACTGAAAATGCAAAGAATCGAAGGGACGACTTTGTTTAGCATTTTGTACTTCGATTTATGCAGCTGAAATCGATTTTTAGGTCTTTCCGACCACTTTTATACTGCGCCAGACAAAATTACGCCATAAACTTTTACAATAATGACATTCGTTTGTTTATAAATGGCAATCCGTCATTTTATAAATAGCATCATAGATTTTTTTTCACTTCTTTGATCACTTTTATTATATCCGCATTTATTAGAATGGTTTCATTGAAAATTGATTTTTATTGTTTACCAAGGAGGCAGGTTTCAGGAAACGAAATTACGATATATCTGAGAGCCATAACTAAGACTGTCATTTTACAACTTTAAAACAGAGTATTTCCCAACGTAATTGTAAGTGTTATAAATGATCTTTCTTTCTAAAACCACACTCATCAACATAAGATTAAGTTTACACAACTGTCCGTTGAATAATCTTTTGCTATAATTGAAAAACAAGTACAAATTTTGACGTAAATTTAAGTCCCTCCATTTTGATCTAATGGTGTGTCGGAAAAGGAAAACATTATGACGCTTTTCGTGGCAAAGTTAAACGCTTATAGCTTCTCAACCAAATAACACAGAAAGTTGGTTTTAGTTTCATTTAACAGAGAAAGGCGGACATTGAAGATTGCAAGAAGAAATTTAGAATTTGGAATTACGGTTTAGTCACAGTCGAGCTGCAAAGTTGGTAAAAATCACGAAAGATTTTGATGCCGTCATAGCGACCGATGCGTGCGCCCGCAGTGACCAACCTAGCTTCCCGCGCTTTACTACCCAATTACATTAGGCAATTCATTCATCGATCTTACGTTCACGCGAAATATTACTCCAGAATTGTTGAATTACATTTGATATTTCTCGTACCATCGTCCGATTTTACATAGGATTGTTACTAACATAAATTGTATCCACTATTATTAACATGAATAAATATATTACATTTGAAAACAAGAATTTTTTTCGCGGGAAAAAAACAAAATCGCGAATCAGTCACATAAACTGATAGTTACAAAGAGCTACTCCAGTCACATAATCTCAGAGTCACAAAGAGTTACTCCAGTCACATAATCTCAGAGTCACAAAGAGTTACTCCAGTCACACAATCTCAGAGTCACAAAGAGTTATTTAAATCACATAGAGCTACTTTAGTCACATAGAGCTACTTTAGTCACAGAAAGTCACTGTTGAGTAAGATAAGTAAGTTTAGGCCCCTAAATCCCAGCAGCCGTTTCGCAGAGACAACCTCCCGTTGAATATTTTTTTTCGTACAAAATTCTGCAGTGTAGAAGATACTTTTAAATGTAATAATAGTTACAATTCATAAAATTTAGCAAAATTAATTAATTAAATTTAAATAAATTAAAATAAAATAAACACATATTTTGCATTAAATAGAAAGGCGCATATGCAGCCGAATCTAATAAAATACAAAGACAAATAATAGAAATTTAAATTAAAAGGAAAATAAATTAAAAGAAACAAAAAGTAAACAATAATAATAATGAAAAATAATGAAAACAATAAACGTTTTTGCGCGCAAACGCATCAGCAAAAAGTAATTGCTTCAACAGAAATTCTTTTAAAGATAATACAACAAAAACTATAGAATAAAAAAACCAAAGATTCTCTAATACTTAGAACACTTTAATTAGAAATTATTCAAAATGGAAAGGAACTAAAATGGCGCACTCATCAGAAACCACACGCCATTTTTAGTTAAAAAAGAACAAAATTTTCTGTGGAAAGGAATGACAAAAAGTCAAAATTTATTCCTTCCTGTGGTCTGAATTTTTAAATGTAAGGTATTCAAAATCTTCTGGCCAGTATCTTCGTTCAAGTCCCATCCCTTCATAATTTTACAATGAGAATGTTTATAGGCTGGATACTATCTGTACATTGCGACATGCACGGTTCAAAAATCGTTGAAACGCTCTACAGGGCAGACCGTTGAACCTAGAGCCACCAAATTTGGCAGGCAGGGACTTACTGGGTAGTATGTGCTCATTAAAGGAGTTTTTTTTAAATTTTAATTACCTTTTTAAATTAAATTAATAAATTAGTCGAAATGTTAATTTTTATCTTCAATAAGTTCGGAACATATTATTGCACATAAATCCTCTTTACACAATATTTAAATTTAAAAAAAATTAGCTTCCCAGCGATATTTCTTTACACCCTACAATTTTTTCCTCAATTTTAATAATTTTTTTAAAAAAATGTTTTTAAGTACTATATTACACAAAAATACTTTTTATTGTATTAGTTGCTACACGCGTGTTGCAAAGATAGCAAATATAATTTTTATGTGCACGTTATTGTTCACTTTTAGTTACATTAACGTGACTTTTTGAAGCAACACGAGGCTATTTTGGGACGCCATTTTTAAGCGTGACGACATCTGGCAGCCACCTCTCTAAACTTCAGCATCACGCCAGCGGAAGGACATTTGGCCCATTACGTATGATTTAGCGTGCAACAGTCCCATGCACGGTGGAATCGGGTTTCGAGCCCTCCGGCTCCAAAGCCGAGACCTTACCACTAGGCCACCACTGCCGTGCATGTTATCGGTGCTATGTAATTAAGAGCAAATTTTAAAAAATAATATAAAGACGGACGAATAAATCCTGAAACATTATCATGATTCAATACTGCGGACTAGAGGTTCGAATCTCCTTTTAAATTGTTTTATTCATCGGAAGAATCACTCTTTTTATTTTCTCGTAGATAAGGACGAAGTATTTTAACCTACAAAAAATTAAGTTTAACCCTTTGGGTACATTTGACGAGTGAGACTCGTCATCTGCTTACTTGGGCGAAGTTACGGTGGACGAGTGAGACTCGTCATCTGCTTACTTGGGCGAAGTTACGGTGGACGAGTGAGACTCGTCATCTGCTTACTTGGGCGAAGTTACGGTGGACGAGTCTGACTCGTCATCTGAATTTAAGAAGAATTATTGGCGCAAGTGACCCTGCCAAATTATAATATCCGTGGGCGTCCTACAAGTAGCGATGCGCCACATCGTTTGCAATCGAAAAATTGGGCACATTTTCCGGAGAATATTCCGACAACAGAATTAAAGAAACACCCTACAAAACGGTGTCGCGTATGTTATAAACAGAAAATAAGAAAAGAAACCACTTGGCAATGCAAACAATGCCAGGTACCTTTGCATTTACCTACATGTTTTGAAAAATACCACACGGTACAAAATTATTAGACTTTAAGTTGGTTCTTGTTCTATATAAATATTTATATTTTGTAACTAAAATGCTGTTTCAAAAATATATTTATATCACCAATATAAGTATATTCCAAATAAAATGTATTACTTTCACATATTAATCCATATAGCGACAAATTAAATCCGTCCCATGGGCATAAAAATCTTCAAATAATTCAGTACTCAAAGGGTTAAAGATGTTGTCGAATCTACACGTTTTACACTTTCCTGAATGCGAAAAACTTATTTTGGGAATAATGTATGTCGGTCTGTCCGTGAGCAGGATAATTTAAATCATAAAAAAACTAAACTAATTAAATTTGGTATATGGTCTTAGAAATCTTCCAAGATTGCAGAGTTCTCACAAATTAAAATCGGCGAAATCAGAAAACGGGAAATTTATCAATCCGTTCAACTGCACGAGAATAAAATAAATCAAAAACGCTTCGAGCTAGATGCATGCAATTTGTTTAGCATACGATTTTAGTATCAGAATCGTGTATCTATATTAATTTTTTGAAAAAAAATGTCATCGGATTGAGCTAGAAGATACCTCAAAATATGCCCCGCTTCCTCATTGACTCAGATCAGTTAGTTGCAAATGATACTCCAGGTAAAAAGCTCAACAATAAGCATTTATTTCACAATTCAACAAGGTATTGTTGCAAAGGTCTTACTGTGGGTGTATGGTGTTAACAGTCCAACACGCAGGATAATGGAGAATGAAGGTGTATTTAGAAATATGCGGGAAAACACGTAGCACAGTACAAGGAGCAATAGTTCTTGCACAGTTTACCAATGTAAAGAGACAACAATTCGCAGGTAATAACAGTTCAGCACTTTGTTATCTAACAACACAAACAGTCAGCAAATAACTAGTAACGACAATAACTGCACTTTCAAAAGCGCTCAGCTCACCAGTTTCCTAGTTCAACTTCTAGTTCTTCTCCAGTTCTCACTGCGGACGAAGCTCTCAAGTCGTTTCCAATGGGTCAACACTCCTTCGTCGTCCAAGAGCTCTCCTTATATAGTTCCACGGGCAGGCCGTGACGTCACATGGAATGATCTAGAACATTCGTGGCGTATCTTCTCTCCTAATAGAGATATCGAGAAGATTCCAGCACCTTTGAGATCCCATATTTCGTCGCCAAAGTCGCCAAATTTCTCGCCAAGTTAGTCGCCAAGGTCAGGGGTCCAGACGGGGCTGCTGTCGGTCATCTCATACTTACTCCTGTAAAACTCTCTTCCCAACCATAAGACTCACATTGCTGGGAAGCGACTTTCCATGTTTGTAACAGTATATTGTGCAAAAAGAACATGCCAATTAGAGTATTAAGACATTTGAACATTTAAACAAAAAATATCAGCAGAACAAGAATCAGTACGATGCATCTCGTATCGAAAGTTACCATGTAAACACAAGAACACGTGGTGAGTAGAGGAACACTTTCAGTGAGGAGCGAAGGTACATCTGGATTACTGTGCAGCTGAAGATTAACATACTGGAATAAGCTGCATCCTTTGCGGAAGAAGAAATCTAGACCAGTCGGGTAGGCTCATGCTTCGCTGAGGCAAGATGGCTCACAAAGTTCGCTGTACAGTCAGTCAAGAAGACTTCAAACTTCGCTGAAGTGAGATAGTTATACCGTGTTGCTGCTATGCCGAAACTAAGAAGATGATTACTGGGGCGCCTAGCCCCCCAAAGGGGGGCTTAATCCCCGATCCGGCTGCGTTTTGCGAAGACTTGGCTTTGCTAGGGGTTGGCCTGGACTGGATGGAAGAGAGAGCAGAGAAGCGACTGGCAAACATCAGAGGCAGGTGGGAAATGGACTTTGGGAGGTGGTATTCGTATTTGAAGCTGGGCGAGGAACCAATCGTGGAGAGTTCTAGGTGGTGGGTGGAGCTATGGTTTGTTGCTGGAATCAGGAACAGTCAGAGAGGAACTTTTTAATTAATAAGTTGGATAAGAAGATTTAATTTCTCGAATTTGTCTTTGGATTTATTTAAAAGTTTACTGATTTCTAAAAGGTTAGAAAATTCATTTAAGGCATCTTTAAAAAACTGACTGCCGAAACTGACGCAGGTACCCGTATAAATATGTGGACCAATAGCGCGTGCGCAGAACATTAGCGTCTTCTTCCGTGACCTTCGAAAATACGCTTGAAAAGTTGATAAAGGGTTTTTTTGGGTGGATTTCAGCAACAAAGGCTATTACCCCCAATTCATTCCAAAGTTCTTTTCAATCCGTAATAAAAAAGAAACGAAAATTGCCATCAGAAGATGCGCGAAATTATTGCCGATCTGATTCGGTCAAGAGAAAAAAAAATGGCACCCTCCTAGAAAGGCCTCCATATTGTTTTTTCGAAAATACGCTTTCGAAGGTCACGCTTCTTCGCATCTTGCATGAAAGAATAACGGGTCTATTCCTTAGAGTATAAAATGCTACACTAAACAACTAAAATCTCACTCTATGGTCTATTCTGGTACCCCGGTTGGGCTGGGAGACGTCACTTTTTCCGCCCGTTAACGACAAGTGCGATTCTCGTACCCGTTTATCCATCAGGTTGGAATCTCGCTCTGTCGAAAAAAGGACTCCGATTTCTCGCCAGCTCTGTACCTGGCGTAAACGCTATTCGCTAGCGAGAAGTGTTGCTTCGATATCAGAACGTATAAAATTTTCGTTTAAAATGGAGGCTGCTAAGACGTTAATTGTGTTTTGAAAGGGTTTATCGGGATAAATGTAATCCATTTGACCAATCTGAAGCAGAATTTATCAATTACTTTAGATTTTTTATGAAGTAGTTAAAACTTTTATCGAATTTAAATAATTTAATCGAATAATTTAATACGACAGTCTAAAGTAATTAAATCTTTAAAAGTAGTTAAATCTTTTAATACTCCATCAAGATAGTCAATAATGATAGTTGATAATTATCTACATTTAAAGATTTAATTACTTAATATTTTCTTATTAAATTAAATTTTTTAACATTGAGTGTGAAATGACTTTCCTCATTCCGTATATATCATTACATTTTTTTTATTCGAGTTTTAATTCAAAGAAATTTGTCAACTATTTACAAAGTAATTGCAAAATCTGACAATAAAAGAATTTTTCTTGTTCCTTGATAAAGATGTAATTTTTTTAATGTTGGGAAAACTTGCTGAATTTAATAAATTTTATTCATGCTTTATTTTCTTATGTAATTGGAAAAATAAACAAATGGTTTGTAATATTAATTTATAAGATTTATTCATGTTAAAATAATTGGCATGGAAAAAAGTTTATTACTTTTCCTCTCTCTAGAAAACTGGTAAAATTACATCAATATATTGAAAAAAAGACTCCAATTTATGTTCTATAAATGTATAATATTATTATAAATGTATATTTTGTAAAAGATAAATGGTTTACCCCCCCCCTTAACAACGGACTTATGAAAGCAAGAAAGATGCATTATAATGCATCTTATAAGAGCAGAAGTTAAATCTTCCCACCTCTTACCCTTGGCGTCTTTTGAAAAGATGCGATGAACTTCCCCACTTAAAATTTATGGATATTTTTCAAAATAATCCGACATAATTTCGAATTGGGAAGCAAACGTACGCTTCGCCATAGTTCCTTTGGCGTTTCAAAACTCGAACTGATCTGAAACCATAAACAAAAATATCGCATGACGATCGCTTGATTTGCTGCGCGCAGCAGAAATACGTCACTTCCTAGCGTAAAGCGAGATGTTCGAAACGACCGAGGTACGAGAATCAGACTCCTTCTTTCGGTCGAGAAAAAGCCATTAACGTCCCGCGGTCGAAAGGCGAAATGCTCCCAACCCAACCGGGGTACGAGAATAGACCCGAAAGAATAAAGCTCCTCCACCTGCCGCCTCATCACAAAGTGAGAGGTGAAATGCAAGGTAAGAGTTTCGAGAGGCCGCCACAAGCATCTGTCAGTCTGCATAGCATATTTACGGATCCTACTATGGTTTGGATTGAGGTCGCTTTTCATTGGCTCTCAGCGTCACGTGACTTCGCTTGCTTCTGAATGATGTCATAGGAGCGCGCTTAGTTTGAATTTCGATTTTTGTCTTAGCTATTGTATCATGGAAAAACCAAAATTATGTTTTAATTACGATTATTTGGATATTTCTAAAGGGAATGATGAATTCAAGATAAAGATAATTTTGGTTTTTTCATGATACAACAGCTAAGACAAAAATCGAAATCCAAACTAAGCGCGCTCCTATGACATCATTCAGAAGCAAGCGAAGTCACGTGACGTTGAGAGCCAATGAAAATCGACTTCAATCCAAACCATAGTAGGATCCGTAAATATGCGGAGAAAATTGGCTTACAAAATCCTATTTTGAAAAGACACTGATTTGCAAAATTGTGAGGCGTTCATCACAGAACAGGTGTCATTTTAATTCAATTGTATTATTAATTAGGTATTTCCGTTGGGTAATCCCTAGTTACGGTTCTGATGGGTCGCCAAATTATCCTAGCCCAGGGCGCTTAAATTTGTTAAGATGACCCTACATATCCCCGGACACGTGATATCTGTAACTCGAAAACGCAACCACTCAGATAGATGAAATTTGGCTTGTGATCTTTCCAAAACAATTTTAGATCTGCATCAAATGTTAGGTCCAGTCGGTCGAAAGGAAGAGGTCCGAAATGCATGCTCGGTACCATAGACTGAGGATTGTAGTTCCAATAAGATGGCGCCACAGCCCACACAGCCGGAATATCGATGGAATTGCTGAAAGAAATGCTTCCGAAGCGTCTTGTCTCACTACGAGGTGACATTTCATGGCCAGCACGTTCTCCAGATCCAGTGGCGGACTGGGTCTGAAAATAATGGTTGCCAGGAGTCAGTGAGGGCCCACACATATCTACAATCATAATATTAATTCATATATATATATATATATATAATTTTTTTATTTAATTTTATATTTAATTTTCAATTTTTTATATCTAATTATATTAATTTAAATCTATAATATTTAATAATTATGTATTAAATTAAATTTTTTTCATTATATATTTAATTTTTCCGCGTCTTTAAAATAAATCCCCTTTAACACCCCTTAATTTTCTGCGTTTAAAATAGCGGAATTAAGATTAAAGTTATTTGATTTTAAATTCCGGAAGTTAAATATTTCGTATACGGTTTAGCGACAAAGTATGAAGGAGAAATGCAGCCCATTAGTAGGGCATCTGTTGAAAGAGCCAGGAACCTTTAAAACAAGCTTCTTTGGATGATTTAGAGTTTAGTAATTTGTACTGGTAATGTTTAAGTAATTCGTAACTAAATTGGTATCATTAAAAAGACATTTTTGTATTATAAGTAATTCAAAAATTATTTTGTTAGATAGTATTTTTTGAAAATATTGCGAAAAAAACGCCAAAATCTTGCTTAATTTTTAAGTAACTGAAATTTTAATTTACTTTTGGACTCCTCTTTTGCCGCCCTCTGTGTTATGTAAGCATTTATTTCAAATGTGTGCGAGGGATTGGGGCGTGGTTCATCGAGGAAATCGAAGAAGGTGTGTGCAGGGGATGGGAGTCACTGGTATTGCATAGATTTGCGTGGCATGGAGTGGTCGAGAATGACCGGTTTCAACCAGAACATTAAAAAATGATATACCGATATCCGCTACAATAAATTATGCCTAGTTGCGATCCGGTTGTCTGTTGGAGGTTTAACTGATTTTCTCTCCAACAAATGTCACCAAAAACTTTTCCAGGAAGGAAACTGACCCCCAACTACTGCAGCTAAAGCCAGACATCTAGGCCAGGAAATATTATTCAGACCCTCCAAGATTACTCTGACTATCAGAAATTGTCAGCTTTCCCAGTTATCACGATTCCTAGACCCATAGTGAGATGAGATGATAGGACAGATGAATCAAGATGACTAAGGATGGCGGTTATTGCGAAAATAACCGGTTTTCGGTTATTCAGGTGTTTTCACCTCCGGTTTAACCTGGCGTTTATAACCGCTCAAAATAACCGGTTTTGGGTTATTCAGATTTTTCCACCTCCGGTTTAACCTGGAGGTTATAACCGCTCAACATAACCGGTTTTCGGTTATTCAGGTATTTTCACCTCCGGTTTAACCTGGCGGTTATAACCGCTCAACATAACCGGTTTTCGGTTATTCAGGTGTTTTCACCTCCGGTTTAACCTGGTGGTTATAACACCCCAAAATAACCGGTTTTCGGTTATTCAGGTTTTTTCACCTCCGGTTTAACCTGGTGATCATAACCGCTCAAAATAACCGGTTTTCGTTTATTCAGGTGTTTTCACCTCCGGTTTAACCTGGTGGTTATAACCGCTCAAAATAACCAGTTTTCGGTTATTCAGGTTTTTTCACCTCCGGTTTAACCTGGCGGTTATAATCGCTCAAAATAACCGGTTTTCGTTTTTTTCATAAAAACAAACATACGCCGTTTGTAGACAAAATTTTTTATTAATATTGTTTTTACAGGAAATCAATTCACTGGCAAATATTTATCTGTTCATTCCTTTCAGTAATCCGCCAACCAACAGACAGCTAGAGGAAGCATTTGTCGGTGATTGACCTAAGATAATGAAATTCCAAGCCTCATAACTTGGCAAATTTTAGTCTAATCGAACCTAAAATCGAGCCTATCTTCTGATCCGGTTTTTTCTACCCGGTTATTTGAATTCAAAAAAACCTGTTATAACCGTGACAAAAAAGAACCGAAAAAACAAGGTAACCTAAACAGAAAAACGGTAGGTTTTTTCCCATTCCTAAAGATGACAAGAAATTCTTTATTAAGTGAATTCTTGAACTGCTCGACCATCCATTTGGCCATAAACTTACATTTCTAATAAAACTGAAATGCTTTCCCACATT
>BGPR01000270.1:778751-798500 GCA_013235015.1 Araneus ventricosus | reverse complement strand
TGCACTAAATCTGCTGTGCAGAAACCATTTTTTAACATGATTATGTTTATATAGTTTATGATAAGATTAAGTCATGCTATCTTCAAATTGTTTAGTCCAGTTTAGATAATTAACGTTCGGTTTGGAAGCAACACGAAGGCTATTTTGGGACGGACCTCACCCTTTTGAACCGAGGTCAGATGACCCGAGTTGTCCCACCTCTCCAGATTTCCGCACCGCACCGGCTGGGGGGTGGTTGGCACACCTTGTATGATTTAGCATGCAACAGGCCCACATACATGTCGGGTCTTCTAGGGAATCGGGTTTCGATCCTGGAACTCTCAGGCCCCGAAGCCGAGACCTTACCACTAGGCCACAGTGGCCCTTATTTCTTTAATTTGTGTCATGCGCTATCTTTAAATTATATACGCGATGTGACAGGCATGTTGCAAAAATCCTTCAAAAATCTCTACAGGCACACTGTTGGTTCTAAAGCTACTAAATTTGGCACGTAGTTAGTTTTTGGGTTGTATGTGCTTATAGAAAAAGGGTTTTTTAAAGTTTAAATTAGATATCTAATTTTAAATAAATCGAAGTTTTATTATTAAAAAACAAAGCTTACAAAACAATTTAGAATTTCTAGAAATGTACAGAATTGAAAATAAAAAATACCAATAATAAATGAATAATAAAATAAACCTTAACATTATCGAAACAACCTATATATAAAAGCAGTTTTATCTGTTCAAGATGTTTTACAATAACATTCTTATTTAAAAACAAAAGTTAGGTGAATAAAAACAATTTTTTCACTATTCAGTCTGAAATATATTCAAATCACACTAGAACAATAAGTTTTTGCCACTAGAACATATAATTATTGCCACTATGAATCATACTCGAACAATTAGTTGTTGCCATTATGAATCACACTTGAGCACTTAGTTGCTACCACTACGAATCTGCTTTGAACAGGAATTCATATTCATGAATATGTTTGATTATTAATTTCCTCTTTTTCCTAGAAAGTTGGTTATTGGATACATTCTTAAACCATTGATCTTCAAGTTGTATGGCAGGAGGCTTCATGTGCCATGACAAAATAAATATTCATGGTGTAGCACAGTGCAACCGCCACAATTTCGTCATCTGACCGCGGTTCAAAATTAGCTCTCATGTTGCTTCAAAAGGGGACGTTAATATAACCAAACTAAACTAAACTTGATCGTGATGGCACGTGGAAGAATACACGCGCCATCACGACGTAATTTAATTCCTCGAAATTGATACGTTTTCACATTCTTGGGTACAGAGAGAAAGGGCAGAAAACCCCAGACACCAGATATATCGATGGCGGTCGTTATGGAAACGGGACATTCCACTGCATTTTGGGGGGTGAAGTGCTTTATTTCATTTGGTGCATTTAGAACCGGCGGAAGTTTCATTTCGCTTTGCACTTCGGTCGAAAACGAAATCCTCGCCTAACGAAGCGCGCTTAGTGTGCCAAATGTTGCGGCTGATTTTATACCCGTTCCCTCCTTTCTTCGACTCGTCTACTTGAGGCAACCCTGTTCAGGGTTTCGTGGCGGTAAAACAGTATTGTAATCGTAAAAACATACAATTTCGATATGATCGTTAATCTGGACGTTTTAAAGTTCCTAGAGTTCGAAAAATGCATTTTCGGCATAATGGATGCATAGTGAACGCTATACCTCAGAACGCAACAAACTAGACGGATGAAATTTGGCAAATGCTCTTAACAGGTAGCACAACATGTTGCCCGATATTGTGCAATATTGTTCGATATTATATAATACTAGAAAACGTCCCGTCATGGTACGACGGGTGCAAATTGCCTCTTCATTCGAGAGATTTCCCGTCCAATTTGACGTGTTTAAATAGATAAATATGAGAGAGAAATGTTTAACATTGATTGAAAACAAATAAAATAAACATAAATTTTATGACAGGAATTTTTTTTATTTACAAATTTCTTTAATCAAAAAATCATCGTGGCCTCCAAAAAATCCATCGTGGTATCCATTCGTGAAATCCCTCGTGCATCTTGGCGTCCAAACTATATCACGCGCATGATATACCACTGACGTAATTTACTACTTTCTATTAAAAAACGGAAATTAATTTGAAATATATGATTAATATAATTTAAAAATTCGCGGGAACTATTGATCATAGCGAGATAAATTTTTTATCCATCGATAGAAAATTTTATTCGATTATTTTAGAGCTATTGAATTTGAAATTAGAACGACAATTACTCTTTTAAATTTAAAATGACTGAAATTTAGGTTCTCTAACAATGAAATAATGCTGTTTAACGCCTCGCAGTGCTATGGCGCGAGTTTTATTGTTGGTGACGTCAGAGCGTTACCGGAGGATCTGGGCTATTATATTAGTAATTCAATGATATTATACAATATTGCGAATATTGTTCGATATCGTACAATATTGTGCAATATATTTGCGCTACTTGGGTTAACGCGAAGATTGTAGCTTTCTCTTATATTCTGGTCGAAATCCGCCTTTGAGAAGCTTATCAGTTTGTCCAGATGCATGAAAATATCATAAATCAAGAACGCGTCGGGATAGATCAGAGGTCCACAACCTGTGGTACGCGTACCCCTGGGAGTACGCGAAAGACCAATTGGGAGTACTCAAAATCAAAGACCGTAATGGCGGACACAAGAAAACAAAGAATTTAAAAAAGTCACAGAATTTTGTTTCTCCAAGCTCGTGTGAAAAGTAAAAGTTGTGCAATCTAAAGCCTACGCTCAAAATAATAAGAAAGGAAGATAAAGGAAACCTGGTAATTAATTGATACATTGCCTTCACCAGCCCCGATTATGCATGAATCATCAATGTCTTCGCAAAAGCTGTAGCTTTACTAGGCACCACTCTGTTGTATGCTTTTTATTATGTTTCGTCTATTTATAAATTAAGATTATTAATTCGAGTAAATTGACTCTTCAGCTTAACTAAGCTCTTAAAATTATTGAAAACATTCCTTTGCATAGACAGATGGCTAGAGGGGGGTGACAGTAGGGGGTGGGCGAAAATAAAAGGACGAATAAAGGGGTACGCAAAGGGAAAAGAAGTTTAGGAATCCCTGGGCTAGATTGTTGAAATTTACCATATGGCTTCAAGGCCACTCTGATCATCAGAAGGTATCAACTTTCCCAATTATCACGAGTCATATACATGGCTAGTTACACTGGAACAAGTGAGATATATCACAGAAACAAATGATTGGACAGATGAATAAAGAATACAATCGATTCTTTATTCCACTTATTTCTATGCCATCCATTTGGTAATTAACTTGTATCTCTACTAATAATAAAGGAAAATGTGAGTGTCTGTGTGTTGGCGCTCTAAAGGGCTGACCTCTCGACTGAGGAGCTACGAAATTTGGCGCAATCATTCTTTAGAGGGTGGGAATATGCACATCGGAGCCGTTTTTTGAAATTTTAATTTGAATATTAATTAATTAAAAAATGATCGAAATTTTGGCGTTTTCCTTTAATAACTTTCGAAAATATTACAGCAGAAAAATCATTCTTACACCATCTTAAAACGCAAAAAAATTGTATTTTCAATTATATCAATAAAGTTGTCGTACGATTTTTTTCTCTAATTTAAATAAATTTAAAAATATCTTTTGCCATAATTTACAACAATGTATTTCATTGTTTCGACGTCTTTCAAAGCATTTTCGTTGTTTAAACAAATATTTAATTGCGTGTTTCTCTTGCATTGTTTAAAGCTTAGAAAATATCCTTTGAATTTTACTTTCTTCTTTTATTTGATCAATTTTTCTGTGAAATCTGTGAACGAAGTGGTAAGCATATAATGAAATAATCCAGTAAACTGAAAGATTATCTTTGCTACGTTTTAATTCTTTTTATCAGCGTGTTTTAAGCCAATTAACATGCTCCTGGACGTAAAATATGCCGCACCAATTTAACATTGAAATAAAATGCGTAGTTTACGTTAATGTAGAGAAGGAAAAGTGCAATGCTACAAAAGGTATGCGGATTAAATGTCTATACCAATTTGAATTTAAAAACTAATTTGTTAAGGGCTGTTATGAATATAAAATTATGCATAAGAGATTCATTTGAAATTTTATTTCCGATGATCAAACTGGTCGCCGAAGGCGGCTAGTTTCTAATAAAATTGAAATATTCTCCCACATTTATTTTTGAGTTTCATACCAAATTTGACTTCTTTCTTTACTTTTCTGTCCAGAACATCTTTTGAAAGAAAAGTCATCATGAGAGACAATCCATAAGAGCCAATGATATTTCCGGGGATATATTATAAGAGACAATCCATAACTCAAGTCGACCCACTCACCCCAAGGATTTAGAGCCTTTACCAGCCGACAGGCTGTAAGAGTCAATGTTATTTCCGGGGATATATTATAAGAGACAATCCATAAACCAAGTCGACCCACTCACACCAAGGATTTAGAGCCTTTACCAGCCGACAGGCTGTAAGAGTCAATGTTATTTCCGGGGATATATTATAAGAGACAATCCATAAACCAAGTCGACCCACTCACCCCAAGGATTTAGAGCCTTTACCAACCGACGGGCTGTAAGAGCCAATGTTATTTCCGGGGATATAAAACATAACATTTGCAGTTTTATTGTGAGGTTTAAAAAGAAAAACAATATTTTATGCATGGCCACCACCTGTGGAATCTGAGTGAATAACGATTCCACGTGAGTAAACACGCGTTTAATTTCCTTTGATCTAAAAATATACCCCAAGAGCACAAGAGGCTCTAGAAATGGACAGTAGACAAACTTCCCGATTTCCTACTTCTGAGCATGTGCATTAACAAAACGTATTTGATTCCACCACATATAAGGATTTTTTTACCAGGGATAGAATAAAAGAAGGAACTATGGAAAATAATTTCCAGACATCTTAAAAACGAGTTAGCAAATGCTAATGCAGTTTTCTAACGGAAAACTTCTTTCTCGAGCTCAAACTGTGAATATATGGGAAAAGAATAAATACAATCTGTGTCTTTAAAATTCAATTACATATGAAGCGTGACATAGTGTCGCTTACCAAGCAACACCACCCATCTCAATTTTTTGAAATTTCACATAGCAAGAAAATACTCAATATTTCGAAACCAATAACGGATATTTCTGAATTTTTTTTGCATCTGATACAAACTTGAGATCGCATGTTCCTACCAGATGTGAAAAAATTCAGAAATATCTGCTATTGGTTGCGAAATATTGAGTATTTTCTCCCTGTGTGAAATTTCAAAAAATTGAGATATGTGGTGTTGTTTGGTGAGCGACGATATGAAAGTGTTATCACTAGAAGAATTTAGAGAGAGGCTTTCTTCTTCAATCATTGTAAAAGGGAATTCTTTTCGTCCTTTAATCATTCAAGATTCACTACTGTAGAAGTTGAAGTTGATTTGAATTTCCCTGGCGCAAGATTCTCGAATGGGATATTCACTACTGAAAATTTTTAGTGTGGCGAATGTTTTAAACTGAGCCTTTCCAGATATCGAAATAACAAAGCAAAGATTCTAAAAAGCAATAAAGCATATTTTTGAAAAGCAAGTAATGAAAAACAGCAGATAATAACAAGTTTTGCAAAAACATTGATTAAATCTTCAAATCTGACGAAAGTTAAATCAAGCAAGCATCTTCTCGAGAGTATTTATGATAGTTTAGAACTATTTATTTAATATATATATATCGACACATCTTCAGTCCTAACTAATATAATAATAACATGCCTTAAACTGCAGACTGGTGTTTCAAAGTATATTGGCATTCACAAAACTGCGAGATTTAAGATTCGTGTTAAAACTGATAATATCCATTACGTGATTTTTTTCCCTTATATCACGAGAATTAGACAAACTTTTTAAATTCTGGATGGCAGAATATTAAGAAACTCCATTTCGAAACTTAGCAGCAGGATTTAAACTGCAAAAAGTTAGCTCAGTTTAAAAAATAATTTGCCTTTTAGCATGGGTGCGGTCTTTAGCTCTAAGAGAATTTCAACTGAAACAGAGGAAAGCGAGAAAAAAGCTTGGTGCGAGTTGCCTCTCCCTCCGTTAGAAAAGATCTACTCTTACCTGAGTCATGCCGACCAAGTCAATATGTCAGTTGTATGTCACAACTGGTCTAAAGGGTACGGTTCGCCATCTCTGTGGAAAAATTTCAGATTCGAATTGTGCGAGTTGCAATTATCGATGGACACCTGCCCTCTGACAAAATTTGTGACGAAATACGGCAGCATGTTCCGACATGTAGAAATCCTTTACCGTCATGCTCGGAATAATTACGCTTGGTGCAGACATCTAATAGCGTTTTTGCAACAAATGAGCAACAACTCGCAACTTACCTCAGTCAAGTTCAGGGGTTTCATGTGGTGTTTTCCGCACATAGACGCTTCGTTCCGTGGCGATTTCCTGGGATCGCAGGATCACCTGAAAACAATACAGTTTACTTATTGCTTTTGTAATTACGGGGAGTGTCTGGAGCTTCTGAAAGAGCTGAATGTAAACAGCAGGAACTCCATCGAGCATCTCAGGCTTCAAGTATTACGCTGGTTACACACACAGCGAATTTTTATCGCGCGGAACATTTCTCGCGCCGCCGTTCCAACAGAAGCGCACTGATGTGAGTTGGAGCTTACACACTGAGCGGAAAAATGAACGCGCGGACAATTTACCGCGTGCGGTAGATATGCAGTCGCGGACTGCCACTATCGTCTGCGGAAGTTTTTCCGTCGCCACCCAAGTAGAGGCGCACGTGGCCAAATGAGAGCTTACACACACGGCGATATTTCTACCGCGTTTGTTTCGCTCAGTGTGATTTTCATCTTTGTTTGTATAAGTTGGTTTGGAATCTATTGGGTTTTTTTTCTATTGTGTCTGACCTTATAGATAATGAATTTTTAATTGCATTAATCCAAAAAAGGCATGTTTTGTGGAATAAAACTCTCGACATTTTTAAGGACAGAAACGTCTTGTTTCAGCCTGGAAATTCGCAGCGACTTTGTTGTATTGAAATAGAAAGAAATGATTTTGATAAGTTCATACTTTCTCACTATACGTACTAGAAAGTGTAAAAGTCATAAAAAAAACGTTGAGATTCTCGAAGTGCCCCATTAGCACTAGAATATTAAAATATTTAACCTGTATAAATATTTTAGTATATAATATAAATATTTTAATTATATATTTTCCCCTTATTTATACTACATAAAGAACACGCCAACATTATTCTTTTTAAGCAACATATCAGATGCGATGAACAACTTTCGTTTTACAGAGAATTATGCATATATATATAACCTTTTTTTCAATATTGACTACGTAATCTAATAAGTAATATAATTTTATTTGAGAAAATAAATAGTATATTATTGAAACTAGGTTGAATTATATTGTACAATATTGACTCGATATTGTGCAATATTGAACAATATAAAAAACTGTTATAAGTAGTAATTCTAAATTCTGAAGCAATTGAAGAATTTCGTATCATCCTTCCTCAACTCTTCAAACAACGTATAGAAGACTCCAAGCCCCTCTTTTTTTCATTAATTGGATGAACCCAAATAAACGGATTTTTTCTTTTCTTCTTTATTCGACGACGGAATAATAATAAAGCTAGAATTTGCTCTCAGTTCATTTCAAACAGCACCAATAAGTAAGTAATTTAAATAACTCAGTTAAGCTAAACTGAATTTATTTGATGATGAATCCACGCTGCCAATAGTCGAACAGTCAGCAGCTGATTTTTGTTGAACGGCGCGATAAATTTTCCGCGCGATCAGAAATCCGCTGTGTGTGTAACCAGCCTAAAATACTAGATTTTCGGTGAGCGACGCGATAAATTTTCCGCGCGATAAGAAATCCGCTGTGTGTGTAACCAGCCTTAGGTTTCTGTGAGCCCCTGCAAGCCAAGGAACAAGACTCGGATGTAACACAAGGCCTACTGACGCTCACAGGACTCGAAAGCTTAACAACAGCTCTTGAAATCGAATATTCATTGATTTTTGAGAACAAGTTCGCACGTCAGTGTGCTGCCATCAAAACCTTAAATTGTACTCAAAGACTTATACTTTCCAAGCTGATAATTGAATAAGATAGTTCATTTAGAGATACAGATATAGACGATTATGATGGGTTAAAATCATTTGATTGGGAGTTTCTGACTAAACTCTATCCGGATCTGCAAGTAGAATTGAATATCAGCAGTTATTCACTATCAATGCGAGAGGTGGAGAGCTTAATTGTGCGAAATATGCCAATTACGCAGCTGAATTACACTATTGAAGACTCGCCTAATCATTCTTCCCTCATGCAAATTGAAGAATTTTTTTCCCATCTTCTTGTATGCAAGACAAATGATCATCTCATAACTTTATACTTAAATTGGGAAATTCCGATTCCTAACTTAGCCTCCACTTTCATCCCGTCTCTCCAAGCCTGCAAGAAACTGGAATTTTTGGATTTATTTATTGCATCTCCCGTCAATGGTCTCGGCAGCCTACTGGAATCCTGGCTGGAAAATCGACCCGAGTCCTTAGAGAAGGCGCTAATATTAATTTTTGGGATAGATGACGAAAATGACCGTAAGACTTTGCAGAATTCAACCATCGAATATGTCTCTCGTTTAAAATCGATAGGACTTAATGTTAAGGTAGATTTTTATTTTTAGAGGATCATGATCTGAGTACAAAACCTCATTTTAATCCTACTTTCATTCGTATGTGTTGGAGATAATCGGTCGTGCCGTAAGGGAAATGAAATCTCTGAGTGTTCCTGTGCCGCAAGATGGACATTTCCACGACGTCATTTTCTGTATGATGGTGGCGCATATAAAAGGCCTGCGGATTCTCTGTGTATATAGGTGAATGGGCGGATCGAGAAGTAGATCGAGGCGAAATGGATATGCAGTCGATTCGAGCATGTAATCACTTGTGCTCATCATGTTGCTACTAGAACATAATGTTTTTGTATGTAATAATAATTTAGTTATGTTTCTTTTAATGTTTATCGAGATGATAAAACCAACTCAAATAAATGCATCTTATTAAAAGGAAAATGGACTCTCTCGTCTTTATGCGTACTCTGTTGTTTCTCTGTTTTCCAACAGTATGCATCAATAATATTTTTCAATAAAAAACAACAACTCCCAATTTAAAATTATTTATGTGATATCAATGAATAAAATCTTCATTTCATCGTGTAGAGTGTAAGAATAATAAATGCAAATATAGCTTTTACTAATGATAAAAATTGATATCAATTTGTGTACGTGTTATGATCAATATGGGTAAGGTTGAAATCTAATCTAGAAGTTGGTACGCACCCTTAAAATGGCACCAAGTCGCCAAAGTTAATGCAAGTACTATTTGGATTAACTTTGGCGACCTGGCGTCAATGAAGTGCAGCGGTCAACGTCTTGCTTTGGCGACTTGACACCAATTTAAGAATGGATCCAACTTCTGGATTTGAACCAATATTTACTCAATATGCTCTTATATTTATATTTTTCCTTTTCACAAAATCAGTCATTAAAACCATTTATGTCGCAGTATTAGATTGTCGCAGATTTAGTAGTTGTAAGTAGCGTCGGCATCCTATGGCCAAATTTTCGCAGTTTTCTCTTGTTGAACTGTTCACGGTTGAAATCTAGAAGTTGGTACACACTCTTAAAACGCCGCCAAATCGCCAAAGCAAGACGTTGAACGCTACATTTCATTGACGCCAAGTCGCCAAATTTAATCCAAATAATACCTGCATTAACTTTGGCGACTTGACGCAATTTTAAGGGTGCGTAGCAATTTTTATATTTCAACCGGTATTGCTTTAGTGATTTGGCGGCGTTGTAAGAGTGTGTACCAAATTCTAGATTTCAACCAAAAATTTGTATCAATTTGTGTGTATGTTATGATCAATGAAGGTAAGGTTGAAATCTAGAAGTTGGTACGCACTCTTAAAATGGCGCCTAGTCGCCAAAGCTAATGCAGGTAATACCTGCATATAGCTTTGGCGACTTGGCGTCAATGAAGTGCAGAGTTCAACGTCTTGCTTTGGCGATTTGACGGCGTTTTAAGAGTGTGTACCAACTTCTGGATTTCAACCGCAATACCTCGACCGCTGCACTTCAATGGTGCCAAGTCGCCAAAGCTAATGCAAATAGAATTTGCATTAGCTTTGCGTTATATTTGGATCCATATTTCTTTGTTAATTTCTGATAGGACTCAGGCGGCATTTTTATCTTCAGCCGGATAAGATTATACGACCTCCGCTACTCGATGGAATGAAATGATCAAATGTGAACACTACCCAAGAAAGTTGGTTTTATTCTGTATTTCGTAACGCCACCTTTGCACGTCCGACATTGGCTAGTGCTGGTTGCAAAAACCGTTCGTACGAAACCACTCGTCGCTAGCTTGGCGATTAAACCTAACGCGCCGCTAATATGGGAAATTACCAGAAAAAATTGTGCATTTGCTGTTTCAAAGTCGTATTCCGATCTTTTGTACGAAATGAGAGTAGTTAGAATCTAGAAGTCGGTACACACTCGTCTTAAAATGGAACCAAGTCGCAAAAAACTGTCAAGGACTCTTGCTTGGCGACTTGGTGGTGATTTAAGACGAGTGTGTGTGCCAAATTCTAAATTTCAACCTAATGAGCTGCCCCCTACTTGGTGCAGCGATGGCTTGATGCACTGGCTTAGCTAAAGGGGGTGGGGGAGGGGTCGAAAGGGGCTGCAAAATCAGACATGCAGGAAAAAAATTTTATAAATAAGAAGAGAAGCGGCAATATCTCAGTCATTTTGTACAAAAAAATTATTAATGCAATTAATTCGTATTTTTCTCCCTTTTTCCGGTAACTTGCTGATATTCGAAAAGACGGCCACTATAAATATGTCAGGCGCGTTGTTGAGTCAGTGGAGTAGTGAAAAGGGGTTGTCTGCCTCAGGCGGACAAAATCAGATTTGCAGGAAAACAATTTTATAACTAAGAAATGCAATGGCACTAGCTCAATCATTGTGTACTTAAAAAATAACTGATGTAATTTTGTCTGTAAATTGCCGATATGCGAAAGAAAGACTGGTGGTTGACACGCGATTTCGCAACTTACCTGTAGAGATAGAGGGCGTCAAACGACGAATTAAGTCACTAATGAATTTTCCCCCCAAGGGTTTAGTTCATTATTTTTTAGGTTTATGTGCCTTATGTAAGTTCTAAAGGAAGGGCGGCATGTTGCAAGTTTACCCCGGGTAAAAAAAATTTGCAACTAAGCCACGATGTTGAATGGGATAAAATATTTTTTGAGAACATTCTTAAGGAATCGTTGGGAAAATGCAAAGGAAATAGCAAAATCTGGAACAGTCGCGAATCATTTTATCAAGTCTAGTTGTAGATGTAGAATTTCTTAACAGAATTTTCAGAAATCGAAGGCCTCAAACGTCGAATTACGTTATTAATAAAATCTATTTTTTGTGGAATTTATTATTTTTATATTCCCTATGTATAAAGTTACCATCATTTCTTCAGTTGAAATCCGGATACACAGGATGTGAGGAGGCTGTCGAAGTTTGGTTTAAAATTCTAAAAGTTGCCATCAACGTCCCTCTTTGAAAACACTAGTACAGAGATTAAGGAAACGAAAAACGAGACGTCAGAAAGCAACGATTATGCAATACTGATTGGTAAAGTAATGAAAAACAATTAAAACGAAACTGTGAAAACATTTAATTTTCAGTTGAAAGTTGGCCTGGGTAACGAGGCTCATCCACTTACTCATGGATGTACACGGTGTAAACAAAGAATTTTCTTTCACTGACAGAATGACGTCAGCCTTTTCGGATACGTCAAATTTTTTCTATTACAGCCAAACTTCTCTGTCGCCGCATGCACATGCGTAAATTCGGACACTAATCCGGATGTGATCATGAAATACGGTCGTATGGTAACCCTACTTATGCAACTTGTAGAGGAAGGGCGGCATATTGACCCTACCTATGCAACTTGTAGAGGAAGGGCGGCATGTTTACCCTACCTATGAAACTTGTAGAGGAAGGGCGGCATGTTGACCTTACCTATACAACTTAGAGGTGTAGATACAACCCCAATTTCCCCTGTGTGTTTCCATAGAGGGTATTTGGGTTACTATTGTTATTTTTATAGCTTCAACGACACGAATTCGGCTAGTGTGCACCGGGCCTAAATTGGACGTTTGGCTCAATGCCACAGGGAATGTAAACATCTGTTCCCCACCACAAAGTCGGTCCGTGTGTATGTGTGAGGGGGGTCGTTCGTCACACCAGTCACAAACGCAACAGCTAATCAAAACGTTTCATTGGGAAATTCTTGACCAACCCGCCCCCTTTAACCGGATTTAGGCCCCCCTCTCCCACTGACTCCTCTGATCGTAAAACGTTGAGTCTCTGGGTAACAAAAGTTTTCCGAACGATTAAAAACTTAAAGAAGTTACACTGCTTATCTCAATGAACTGGACTATGTAAAAAAGTAACATAGGGTATTTAAAATGTAAAAAAAAAAAATTGGTTGAAAATTTGACTTGGTCTGTGTTTTATTTAAAAACGGGTATTACTTTCCGAATAATCCACATATTTAACTGGATGTCTTTCCGTTCTTGTGTTCTCTAATTTGGAAGGACGTGCGATAAAAAATCAGTGAATCGATAACATATTGAACTGCCAATATAAATGGACACAATAAATAAGGAGAATATGTTTTCTTTTATTATATGAAGCAAAGTGACGGAGCTTCTTCACTGGTCAATTATACATTTCTTCTGCATGTCCAACTCGTCCAGAAAGGGAAGAACGCAGTCCTAAAGAAATGAAAAAAGTTATGGGGAAGTATAAATTGCGTAATTATGATGAATAATGATAAAATTCCAAAAATTAAATATCTAAATAAAATACACATTAGTTCAATAAACAAGAAATTTTAAAACATTAGGTTTCATTCGCTAGGTTCCCATTCTGTTTCGAAACATCTCGACATCTCCCTTGCTTGTTTCTGAGCTGACTGCAAATATGATTTTTACTTTCTCGTGTGCGAAGTATACAAAGAGAAAGTATTGTAATCGTCAAAAAATTCGAACTCGATATTTTGACGAATCTCCACGTTTTAGACCTCCCCGAGTCCGAAAAATGCAATTTTGGAATTATGTCTGTATGTGTGTCTGTGTCTGTGAACACGATAACTCGAAAACTATTAGAGCTACGGAGATGAAATTTGGAATGCGATCTTTACACATAATTTATAGGTTTCTATCAAATTTTGGACAAACTCCGTCCACGGGAAATCTGCCTGCCTGTCTGTCTGTCTGTCTGTCCGCTTTCATGTGAACACTATAACTCAAAAACCTGAATAGATACATGGGTAAAATTTGGTACACAGTTTCATCATCATGAATGTAGGTCCGGATCAAATTTTTGTCCAAATCCGTCTAAGGGTTGATTGTCTGTCGGTCTGTATAATAACATATTTTTAATCGCAATAACTTCTTAACAAAATTACTTATATAAGTTAAATTTGGTATGTGGACTTCTTACCTTAATTGTGGATTTGTGTCCGATTTTTGTGTCAATCGGTTAAAAAAAGGCATTCAAATTGCATAATTAATATTTCTACTCCGATTCTCCATACGCATGCGTACTGTTAGCAATCTCTGTGCACGCGGAAGGATTGCGTCACTTTGTCCTTGGGCCGGCAAGAGTGGATGCAGTGTATGATAGATGCTTTTTAATCGGCAAAGCATCTCTTTCAATTTGATTCTTTACCTAAATATTTTACAATCACTATAATCTACAATGAAAAACCTTCTGATAGTCATTGGATTCTGGGTTACAGTAGGTTCGAATTTTTTTATACACGCGGGGGGAGGGGAAACAGCACCTTTTTGGGGAAGTATTCGAGAGAGTTTAGGGGAGACCACAAAAGCTGGTTTTCTCGTATGAAGAATTTGCTTGAGGGGCAACGGTTCTCGAGTTCCGAAGAAGTGCAGCGTTGAAGGCACAGGAGGATGCGGCAGAAGGAGGCTTATGATTTTTTTCTCGTATGAAGAATTTGCTTGAGGGGCAATGGTTCTCGAGTTCCGAAGAAGTGCAACGATGAAAGCACAGGAGAATGCGGCAAAAGGAGGCTCGCAATCCGCACTCACACCGCTGTATGAACGATGCACAAAATGCACAGTTGCACAAGGTAATTACTTCGAATGAAGCAGCAAATAAACAGGCTCTCTCTGTGCTCATTCTTAAGTAATAAAATAATTTCCATAGCTATTTAAATGTAGAAGTATGAGTAAGTTCTGTGGCCTTTGTTGCACTTACCAATGCATCGTCCAATCTGCTGCATTCTTCTCGCTGCGTTGGAGATGAACACGCCGCCTGAAAAGCACAGAATAATAAAAAGCACAGTTTCAGTAGTCATCGTTTCTCTTTTTAATATTCTACGAGATTTTGTCAATGACATTCTGGAATACGTAAGTGTGATTTAGTTTAGATATAGCCCAGTGGTTGGATAGTATTATAGTCATACAATCCAACTTTCTTACTTGAAAGAGAACTGGGAACTCTCATTCCTTCAGGGTCTTTCTTTAAAGTTAGTTGTATATTACTCTTCTCCATTCGTGGACATTTCGTTTAGAGTACTCTTTTTATTTAAATAATTTTTTTTTATTTCAAGCGCAGTTTATAATTTTGGAAGATTTCTTTTACAAGATAACCGGTAATTTATTTAAAATGCCGTGAATATACCTGAATGCCGAGGAAGTTTTGAGTTATTTTCAAGAACTCCCAACGGATGACAAATCCGTTGCTTCTAATTAATAAACACGCTCTCAGCCATTGTAGAAATTTTCGTGTGATATTTTCCTATGTTAAATCATAATAACAGTGTTTTTTCCCTCAAAATATACTAAATAAAGCCTTGAAATAATTATAAAAGCATCCTGAGCAAATTTCAAATGTATATATAATAATTGGAGGCAGTGTGAATCGATAACTTGGTCCGTTATGGCTTCAAGCGCTTGATTATCGATTTAGACAAAACTTTGAAGCGCAGTTGTGAGCTTAATTTTCATTGAATATAAAAAGTGTTGGTACTCATTTTATTCAGAATTTCAAGCTCTACAACTTTTGTACTAAGATGTTTTTGAGAGTATGAGTTGTTTTTGAGATATTGCTCGATTATTGGAAAAAGTCCTATTTTCTGGCTACAAATCTGCACGCAGCGGCTAAAGCTCACTTAACCAGAGGGGGAAGACTTTGTATGTTTATTCCAGACCTAAACTGAAGAGACTGAATCAATTCCGAATTCGGCCCTTTTTTACGACCCAACCACTGGGCTAATATACTAACGTCCCGTTTTAAAAACAACACGAAGGCTTTTAGGGGTTTGACCTCTTAATTTCGAACCGTGGTTAGATGATAAGGCCGACACCTGAGCCCTCATGTAACGTGTTTGACAGCCAAAGTCTCTGGGGAGGAAGGTCCAGAGCCAAGAAATACTCTTTATTTCATAGCACGTGCGTGCAAGAGTTTTATTGGATAATGATCTTGATTAAATAAGAGAAAATTATGAAATATATAATAGCATAATTGTTACAGTTCTGTGCAGTACTTTGTCACATAACCAAAACAGGCCCACTTCTACGAGTGGCCTAAAAGAATGAAGTCGGTCTTCCGTCGACCGGACTTCAGATCTCAGCGACCCAAGTCTATCTTTACACCACGAAGAAAATCGAGACCTTTCTCGTCTCTGTCCTCTTCCGAAAATCTCTCGTTCTCCATCCTCGCTCTTCCTTTTAACTCCCATCGTCCTACTACTCGGGGAACGCTCCAGAAAGCCTCTCCACGAATCCTGTCAATTCTGTAGGTGGACTCCACCTCAGCGAGTCATTATTGGCTCATTACCTTTTTGGGCCTTTCCTTTTGTCGCAAGCGGTTTCTCAGGCTGGAGATAAATTACCCTTTCAATCACTTCCACTAAAGAGTAGTCCGCTGGCGCCAGACTGGACTCCCGGCTCTCTTTGTCGGCGTTTTAACGAGGACTTCCCGCTGTGGCACCTGCTCTGTCCAGTGACCCATGGCGTGAGAAAAGAAAGTTACTGATCGCTAATGATCTTGGGGGATCTTACACTCACCTACTCTCCAAACTTCCGCGCTGCCCTAGCGGGAAGAGGTCTGACCCTATATTTCAGATTTGATGTGCACAAGACCCACAACCTGTTAGCACAAGATATTTTACTTTGTTCTGAATGCCGAAAACATCGTAAAGGTACCGTATGATTATTGAAGAGTATCTTGTGCTCATAGGGCGTACACAGCAAATCTTAGGGGGAATCAGGTTTCGAACGGGTTACCCAGCATCTCCGAAGAATCGAGACCACCAGTTAAAACCCATTTCTGTAGTTTTTTGAGAAAGTCAAGAACTAAACACCTGTTAAAAAAAGATTCATAGCCTTGGAAAAGAAGCAAAAAGCCACATCTATAAACTTCCGATACTAAAATAGCACGTCAAAAGAAAAACAGGCAACAAAAATAAATCCATGTCTATATGTACTCGCTAGTAAAAGAGTTCTTTCGAATTTCAGAGAATTCATTGCGTCCAGAGATGGAGATTCTCTGTTTTGAGTGATTATTTTTTCAATAATAGTTACAATTCAGAAAATTTAGCAAAATTAATTAAAATTAATTGTTTGGTGGCCGGACAAAATTCAGACCACAGGAAGGAATAAATTTTGACTTTTTGTCATTCCTTTCCACAGAAAAGTTTGTTCGTTTTTGAACTAAAAATGGCGTGTGGTTTCTGATGAGTGCGCCATTTTAGTTCCTTTCCATTTTGAATAATTTCTAATTAAAGTGTTCTAAGTATTAGAGAATCTTTGGTTTTTTATTCTATAGTTTTTGTTGTAATATCTTTACAAATTTCTACTGAAGCAATTACTTTTTGCTGCTGCGTTTGCGCACAAAAAACGTTTATTGTTCTCATTATTTTTCATTATTGTTATTGTTTACTTTTTGTTTCTTTTAATTTATTTTTCTATTTTTATCTTTTCAACATTTTCATAAATTTAAAATAGAAAACTGAGAGTTACCGCCAGGTCACCGCAATCCATGTATAGACGAGTTTTTTGGTTTGTTTACTTACATTAAAAACTTTGACTTTATCTGCTTCTATGTTGACTTCCGCTTTGGAGATCTTACCGTCATTACACCGGAAATACTTACGTAGTTCATGCATGTAAGCAAACCAGAAAACTCGTCCATTAGCACGGCATTTCACATAAAATAATAATTTTGTTAATGATATCATTTAAAAGAGGTAAAAAGAGACTCCTTCAGGCACTGTGTGTGTGTGAATGCGAAAGATTGGATAGAAAAACTGCATTCTGTAAAGGATATAATTCTCCAATATAATTCTCCTCGCCAATAGATGGCGCTGACTATCTCCATCCGCTTTTGTTTCCCAAGAACCCTGAGTGTCGAGATGCGCTAAAGCTGGACATTCACGGGCGTTCCGCTCGCATAAAAACCAATCCCACTATAGACGCCTATGGGGAGCGTTTACGATGCCAATATTTGGCGATATTACGCTTTTTTGGCGAGAAATGCTTTGTAAAGTTTTTCTATTTCGACGACGACCGAGAGTCGCAATCTGTTATGACGATGTAAACATTTCTACTTTGTAGGTTTTTTTTGTGTGTATGTGTGTGACATAAAGTAGAATGAATTTCTTCTTGAGAGTCTTAAAGTTGAAAATAATTTGTTATTAGTTGTTAATTGTAAATAAAGATGGAAGGGTTTTCAGAACACGATGAAGAAAAAATCAGTTTCGCGCCAATCAAAGTAAACACTGAAACCCTTCGCGGGCAGAATGATCAACTTGGCGTGGTAAAAGACATTACCATAAGCGCCTATAGTGGGATTGGTTTTTATGCGTTCCGCTCCACGCAAATTCGATCGTCAGTGCGAAAATCCGATGATAATTGACGTGGTGCGGTTGAAAGTTTGGAAATCTAGCTTCGCTTGAAATCCATTTGGACTGCGGGGCCATAAATGCTGAAATGCGACCGGTGTAGATACGTGGGGAGGGGGAGGCTCTCTCGTAGTAGCGGAAATTGAAGGTGGTAATGAAAAGTAAGTTCAGTAGGGGGATCGGAGTGCCCGTATTTTCACATATTTTTGCAACTTTCAGACCTTCCTTTCTGGCAAAAAGTTCCAAGATGCCAACGCTACAAAACAAGCTGTTGCCACCTGTTATCCTCGCAAACGGCAACGTTCTACGATTCGAGGGTACAGAATATGGTGCCTCATTATGGTAAGGGCCTTAACTCCGGTTACAGTTAATTTTAAATTTAGTCCAATGTATGTACCTCAGTTAATAATAAAGTGTTCTCTCCTTTTAATTTTGCGTTTTTTTCACTGGCCCAAGGAACTTGCTTTCTGATATCCTAAATACATTTAAAGTAATCATAACTAATATGATATATTTCAAATATGATTTAAATGATATAGAGTTTCATACTTGGTTTTATAACTAATTATGGTAAATAAGGAATTTAAAATAAAATTACTCACCATATAATGGTTTATGAGCCCTTTTGTAGTTCTCTCAAATGCATCTTCCTAAGAAAGACAAGAAAATTTTCGAAGTGAATATAAATTATCTTTACTAAAACTCAAAACGAATTTGTGTGTGTCTGTCTGTCTGCATATCAACGCTCTATATGGCAGGCAGTTAAACCTAGAGCTACCAAATTAGGCATAACATACTTTGGAAGATAGGAATTTGCACTCTGAGTGACTATTTTTTAAATTTTTATTCATTAAAAATTAAGCAAAATTTTGAGGTTTTTAAGCAATAATTTCCAAACATTACAGCACAAAAATGATCTTTACACCATTTATAAATTCAAAATATTATCGTTTCAATCATAAAAATTAAATTGTCGGATAATTTTTTTACTACTTTTAACATTTTTACTTTCTCGTTTACGAAGTATGAGATGAAAAAAATTCCATCTCGAGATCTCAATGAATCTCAACGTTTCTGACCTCCCCCAGTCCCAAAAACACAATTTTGGAATGACTTCTGTCTGTGAATACGATTCCTCAAAAACGCTTTGGGCTAGACGGATGATATTTGGTATGCGGTTTTTCAATCAAAATTATAGATATGTGTCTAATTTTGGACGAAATCCTTCCAAGAGAAGTCTGTCTGTCCGTATTCATGCGAACACGAAAGCTCAAAATTTTAGAATCTATCAGGATAAAATTTGGTACACAGTTTTATCATCAATATTTTAAATCCGTATCAAATTTTGGAACAAATCCGACAAAGGGTTGACTGTCTGTCCGTTTGTATATTCGCACGCAAGTGAACACGATAACTCCAAAACGCAATGACTTAGATAAATGAAATTTAGTATGTGGTCTTGTAACTCTAATTGTAGATCAATATCAGAATTTGGTTCCATCCCGGAGAAAAAAAACATTCAAAATGCATATTGGGTTTTCTGCATCGTACTATGACTGGCGGACTCTTGGCGTATTTTGCTGCCTGCATTGCTGTCCTTTCCTTAGCGCTTGTATTGTTGCCATTTCTTTTCATTGCTGTCTTTCCTTACCGCTTATATTGTTGCAATTTCTTTGCATTGCTGTCTTTTCTTACCGCTTGTATTGTCGCCATTTCTTTGCATTG
>BGPR01000270.1:689462-760971 GCA_013235015.1 Araneus ventricosus | reverse complement strand
TTTATTCAAAAAACCTCTTGGTTAGTAACAGTCTGTGTGAATTATTTTTCGTTGTTTAATAATTTTCCTTGTACTTCAGATGTCTTCGTGTAAATTTTAACGTGATTGGAAATACCAGACCTTGAAAGTGCAACATCGATCTGTCCATGTGAAAAGACAGGCTCATCGAGGTAAATTCCAACATGATCGAAAGTTTGCCCCTGCGATTTGTTGATAGTCATCGTGTAAGCTGGAATTAACGGTAACTAACGGCAGTTGAGAACGAATGGTAGATTCACGTCACTGGTGGCTAATTTAATTCTTGGCAAGAAAACAACATCGCCACGATTGCATTCAGATACAATTTGGCGTCCAAACTATATCACGCGCATGATATACCACTGACGTAATTTACTAGTTTCTATTGAAAAACGGAACTTAATTTGAAATATAGGATTAATATAATTTAAAATTTCTCGGGAACTATTGATCATAGCGAGATAAATTTTATATCAATAAATAGAAAATTTTATTTCACTATTTTAGAGCTATTAAATTTGAAATGAGAACGAAAATTACTCTTTTAAATTTAAAATTACTGAAATTTAGGTTCTCTAACAATGAAATAATGCTGTTTAACGTCTCGCAGTGATGGCGCGAGTTTTATTGTTGGTGACGTCAGAGCGTTACCGGAGGATCTGTGCTATTATATTAGTAATTAGTACTCAACATATGCAGTAAAGGAATGAGTTTTCTCACTTTTATGAAAAATGTTTAATTTTAGGATTTAATTATTGTTTTCAATAATATGTAGTAACACATACTAGTACTATCTTTAAAATTAGTATTTTTAAATGAATTTGCATTAGTAACATTATAATCAAAGTTGTTTAGTAAATAGTCCTTTTATTTATACGTCGTTTTACATTAGGTCCTTGAAAGACGTATAAACGATTTTTTACGTTATTTAATAAAAAGATTTTCTACTTTATAATGCACTGATAAAAGCGTGATTACAACTTTTTTCGGTTTTCATAATTACATATTTGAATGTGCATGAATTTGATATTAGAAAGTTTATCAGTATTACATTTAATTTCAAGACACAGTAATAATTATTGTGTTAATATTTTTAAAGTATAAGGCAATTTAAGAAAAAATCTTTTCAAGTATTAGCATATAGATATCAATAATCCCCATTTAAATATGATCCTGATGCTTTTACGATTTGTTCGGACTAGGGTAGTTTTCAAATGTCGAGTCATCAAAACCTTGAGGTCGAATTTTTTTATGATTACAATACAAGGTGGTCTTAAATTATTAAACTTATTTAAAAATAAAAAAAACTAATAATGTTACAACTGCGTTTCTTGTAAAGAGAGAGCAAATAAAAAAAGGTTTTTTTCAGTTAGATGGCGTACCATTACGGCTTTCTAAATTTTCTAAAGCGAGAGATTTCCATACAATCAGCAGAAGCCGATGCGCCTTTTCTGGTTTCCTTTTTCAGTTTTTCTTGAATATCTCGAAAACTATTCAGTTTAACACTACATGGGAATTAACAGATTCAAGAACGCAAAATTCCCTACAAATACATGCTTTTATTTTTCTTCTAGTTTTAATAGTTTCACAGATAATGACTCTCAAAAATGGGAAATGTCCAATAATTTACGACTCCTTAGACCATTGTAAGGGCGCGTTATCTATCTGGAAAAAAAACCCACCATTTTCACCCCCCTTGAGCTGGATAGCCCTTCTACGAACTCGACCGAGATTTTCACTATCCTTACAACATATCCCACGCTGTTTAAAATTAAATCAAAATTATTTCAGTTATCGTGTTCACAAGATAACATGGGAAAAAGCATTATATATCTGCACCATCTACCTATGTAGTATTTCAGTACATAGGTAGATGACGCTACTAGATTTAGAATAAGATTGCACCATTTAATTTTAAGTGTATTTCCGTATTAATATATATTATTATAATGAGTTTAATTTAAATTTACAGTTTAATTTTTTAATGATGTTTAGTATAGTATCTATAACCTAATATAGTAATAATATTTTCACTTTAAATGCGGAACTATATTTTGTATAAAGCTCATGTCATTACAATACCTAAGACTATGAATTGGTAAGCATTTAGTTATATTTTCTCATTTTTTATCTTGAAATATTTTGGAGATTTACTCCCATACTATCTGTTTTTTCCAACAATTTGCTTTCGCAGAGGGTTGGCGCCTTTAAATTCGGATTAATGCGACATATCAGTTCCCAAGGCTGATAAGTATTTGATTGTTGGAATTCCAATTTCTGGGTTGTCTTTTTCATAGTAATAATAATCTAACTAGTATTAATACATTAATTTATAATCTTTTTGTATTTCATGATATGATTATTAATAAGGTATAATTTTAATTATTAGTTTAATAAGTGTTTTTATTGAAAATGTTACTTGAATTTTGATTATTTAGAAAATATTTAATTATACTAAAATATTCTTGAATTCCATAAATATGATCACTTCAAAATAAATAAATCTAAAAGACTATTAATTTAAAGGTGTTAAACATTTTTTATTAACATGAGCAAACATGAAATTAATAGGAAATCCATATCTCAAAGCATTTTCAATAAATGTATCAATTTATGATCTCTGTTTTATTTTGTCAGTGATTAAAGTAGTGCTTCTATGAATATAATTCAGGACGATGTTTCTATAAGTTTGAATACTGATATTGCTGTTCCAAAAAGGAAGCCTATTTATATTAAACTGAAAAGTGTTTCTTTTATCATAAATCTCAGTGCTTAATTCATTATCAACTATTTTAATTTCAAGATCTAGAAAATCTGCAGAAGAAATACCCTCTTTAATTTTAAATAAAATCATAATCTCTGGGTGAAAATCAATATGTGGTGTGTATGCTTTTACTTTTGAACATATTAATAAATCATCAATATACCTATATATGATATAAAAATTATTGTAATTAATTTCTTATATATATATAAACTTTGTAACGAAGGGTGGTTTTGGATTCTAGGGGTCATGATGGGTGAAGATCTGCAGAAATTTTCCGGAAGTCGTGTTATGAGAACCATTGCAATAGGTAGACTTCCTATACGGAATCTACCTGAAAATAGTTTTTAAAATGAGCTCTCATTTTAGAAAAAACGTAGTTGTACCATTATTAGTTTTTTAAATTAACTTTTAAAATGCGTCCAATAATTTATGACCATATACTTTTTTTTCATTGCTTCGTAAACGAGAAAGTCATTCTTTCGTTTCCAATAACGAGGAATTCAGGAGTTATTCTCTGAAATCATTATTTGCGATGATACCAGCTGTAAGTTAATAAAAATAACCATTTTATTGGTGAATAAAAATAATCAATAAAATAACCTTCTGCAATGACATGACTATTTAACTACCATATTAAAACAGAATAAACTAGTAGTTCTGTGAATAGTAAGCCTCGCTTCTTAAAAAGGAAATTCTAAATTGTGTTCTCCATTGCAGTCTTTAAACGGTTTAGCCATTTTATTTTTTTCGAATGCCAATTATTTGCACGAGTCTGTGTTTTCATCAGTATTCACAAAATTTTAATTAAACGTCTGCTTTTATCAATATTAACAAAATTAGCAATAAATATCACATGCTATTATCAGTATTGTTGGAGGTATTCTGAATGAAGTTCCATTTGGCTGGAATTGTTGAAGAAAGCTGAACATTGAATGGTACAGAAACATTGAAACGGCAACCATCTTGAAACGGAATCAAAAAATAAAAATTCTTATAATGTATCGTTTTTAATGTAATGTTGTTCGGTATTAATCCTTACATTAATGTCGAATATTCATGTAAAATAGAACAACTCGTTTGGTCGTGACTGCGTAACAAGTAAATTTACAAACAGATGAAGAGTCGAATGGTCGAGTTGTTACTTCGCTCTGTCAGTAAATGTCTACATTTAAATTTATGTTAAACACCTTCAAATTTAAGAAGAAGCTGTAGTGCTGAAAAAATTACGAAGTCTAATTTTTTTTATATAGTCGACTAGATTTATTAGTCTTATATAGTGAAATAATTTTCCCGCACTAATTTTATACAAAAGAAGCGCAATTCTTCTGCGACCAAAACAGACCTAGTTATGGAGTTTTGAATTTTGTTATTTTACATCAATCAGTGGCCGTCTCAAGGAAGTAAAGCGCCTTGATTGGCAGATCTTCCTCGCGGCGGCCTTTGAAATGGTCTAAAATGATGATATTCAAACCTTCAAAACTCGTTGAGTTTTAGTCGCAAAAGTGTGAAACTCAAACAATATAAAAAATAGGGGTTCTTGCTTCCTGCTGTCTAGTGCTCGCCAAACCACAGGAGCTGGGAAAACCCTGCTCGCTTCACTCGCTACAATAAGGACACTGTGCATCCTTGCAAAAAAAACCTTTATGTTTGAGCTCAATACATCTGCTTCTGATGTTTTATATAAATCAGTGTAGAAAGAATGTCTTGGCCTTGAAATTCATTTCACTACAAGGTGGCGCTACTAGTACAGAATAAAACTTTAATTCAATTAATCAATAATTAAGTTCTTAATGATCAAGTAAAATAGCTTGTTTAAATAGGAAATACACAATTATACAATATTTCGAAATTCAGGCATCAAGTGAGTGAAAATCGATTAAAAAATTCCATCTTTACAAAATTGAACTATTCATGTTAAATAAATTTAATAAAAATAGATTTCAAGAACAAATATATTTTTCGGTGTGTCTATAATTTAGAATTTCTATTTCCCAAAAAAATTCTTTATTTTAATTATTACCTTCGTTTAGTCTTTAATTTATAAACCATTATTATAAAAATTATGGAATCTCGACACTCCTTTTTCTCAAACTAGGTGACGCCACTAGTACAGGATCAATCTTTAATTCAATTAATCGATAGTTAAATTCTGAAAATATCAAAATAGTGTAGTGTGATCGAGAATGCAAAAGTGCGCAAAATTCCAAAACCCTAGCATGTAGGAAAATTAGTGAAAAATTAATTACAAAATTATATCTTTACAAACATGATACAAGAAAATTTAAACGAAATAAAAACAATTTAATCCATGCGAGTGATTTCCTAAAAATTGAAGCAAATCTGTCAAGAAAAGCGCAGATAATGCGTCTGGGAAAAACGCATAGAAGAAACTAAGAATAAAAATCTCAGATTAAAAGCCTTTTATTTAACATGTTCACGCAGGCGCATAGTGATCGATTTTATAAATCTAACAAGACAAAAATAAAAAAAAACCACCATTGTTATTTCTTGGTACCAATTGCTTTATTGGCAGCAAAAACACCCATAAATCAATAAACCATCTCTAATTTAAACGGTTAGTTCCTGGAATTTTGCCTGTAATGCGTAAAAGTTTGCACATTGCGACAGTACATTTTATGATCTTCTACAAGGGAGATAAGTGATTTGTGTTATTTGTTGTTTGATTTATTTTGAAACAATATTTGTGTTAATATAGCCATTGTGTTCTCCAAGGTTAATATTATATCTAAGTTTCATATATTAAATGCGGGTGTTAAATATATTTTTAATATATGAAAAATATATGGATTTTATACCATTTCACTAAATGTTATTTGGAAAGCAAAAAAATTTCTTCGCAAGTCTTCGCCTCCTAAGTTATATTTTGATTGGTCGGTAACTAGGCAACAACACAATTATATAACCCACCCCCCAGGAGAAGCGAGACCATAAGTTGGGCAGCTTCTCATTCTCGTACTCGAGGTGCCCCACTCGAGAGAAAATTCCGAAGCATAGGAAAGGTTTAGTGGAGATTTTGTGACAATTAATTATATCGTTGATTGCAGAAACCATATGAGGCAATAATATCGAATTACTGTGAGCTTTATAAAAACTGATAAATGTTTTTAAAATCACTGATAATTTTTTTTAAAATCACTGATTAAATTTTTAAATCCCTGATTTAATTTTTTTAAATCGCTGATAATTTTTTTAAAAAATCGCTGATTAATTTTTTTAAAAATCAATGATTAATTTTTTTCCTTGGTAGATTTCATATACCTATAATGTGACTTTACATGACTCTTGTCATTTTATCACTCATTATATAAATACCTCTTTAGAATATGGAAAAAGCATGAACACAATTTGAAAAAAAATTACTCATTTAGTTTCTGCAGTCAACAATTCAATCATATAGATAGTTTTTTAAAAAGATAAATAAATGAAAGCATCTTCATCTCGAGCAGTGCCAGGAATTTCTTTTAAACTAGTAAGAAATAATAATGAAAAAATATTGCTTTAGAGAGATTTGCTCAAATTTATAAAATTTCTTTCTATATATATTTTGAACCTCATATCTTTACACTACTTATATTTTTCGTGCTTTAACTATATTTTTCGAAAAAAAATATTTTTATGTAGTCTGTTTCTGCTCCATTGAATAACCCTAGATAGCAGGTATACTTGCAGCAAGTTTGATTGTTCTTGATATTAGCTTGTCATGACAAACTTGATGTGGCAACTTTGCAGCAAACTTCTTGCAAAGTAACAAAGCATAATCGACCAATCCACTTGCAAAACAAACTTGCTGTGAAGATGATATAGCACACTTACAGATAATCTTTGTCTCTGATTAAAAAAACATCCGATTTTTAATAGCATCTCCTAGACCGTCCTTCGTTTTATTAATTCAATAAATCAATGATAATTTGTAAAAAAAACTAACTTCCTTTTACAAAAAAAGCAAACTGAAATTACTATCTGGGATGCCTTTAATCTCCCCCCCCCCCCGGTTTCCTCTTCGGTCAAATTGTAGTCTGAGGTGCGGTCAAGTTTTCTGGAATTTTTTTCTTGGTGCAACTCCAAGTGGCGTCTCCAACTTTTGTCCTGGGTGCGCAGCGGTCTTTTTACTGATATCTTGCGCACGCGATGCCTCAGGCATCTGAAGTGGGTACCGGGCAATTTTTTAATTTAAAAAAAGCGCCTTCGCTTTCAGCAAAGCGGGAACCTAGTAGCTTTGTTTGTTCATTGAATGTTAGAAATCTACGTTTTTTTCATTCCAAAATGAGTGTGTATCATCAAGTTATAAGAATGCAATTATCTAGTTAGCAATTTTAGTTTACAGTAAATTTGCAGAAATCTTGCTCTGCAAATCTGCAAGCTTGCAGCAAGTTTGACACGGCAAGAGTGCAAGCTTGAAACAAGTTAACGCAAAAGAGTTAGTTAACCACGCGTCAAACTTGTCACAAGCTTGCCGCGTCAAACTCATTGCAAACTATAGCAAAAACAGAGTACGAAGACAGACTCGGATTCGAACCCCGACATCCCGCTTCCTAAACCTGTCGTCCTAGCCACTCAGCCAGGTAGACTCTGAGAGGAGAAGATAGATTGCGCTAATAGATCGTGCATCTATATGATTTATTTCAAACTGTTTTCTTGATTTCATTAATTTTTTAAAATTTGAGTTGAGAATATGATTTGAAGTCAAAGAGAGAGTAATTTTCGCTAATAACTTCGTTCTGCTTGTAGAATAAATTATGAAATTAGGGTTCAAAAGTAATTACTTTTAAAATGGGACAAAATGTAAGTTATTATTTTTCAACAAACATTGACTGTTTTTTAGGTTTAATTTTGTTTATGAACGTTAAAACTTCAACATTAAGAAAGAGGCGATATTTAGTTTTCTTTAAAGTGCGAGTTCTATATTTAGGAAAAAGATGGAGCATTTTTACCACGTTTTTATTAACTCGCTTTCTTGTCTGTCTGTCTGTCTGTTCGGTACAAATCTTGCGATCGATTTTAAACTAACTTCCCGATGAGCTGGAGACTTGAAACTTTAAACATAGTTCAGAACTAGATGACAATGCATTATTAATTCGCTTTCTTGTCTGTCTGTCTTTCCGTTTGTCTGTCATTTCATATTTTGCATGACGCATCCGCAATACGTTTTTCATTATATCTCGAAAACTATTAACATTACAGACTTGGTTCTTGGGTATATGGATGGCCCATGGGATCATCGAAGCGCCCCCATATTTTAGCCATATCTTTGCGCATGCGCAGTGCGTTTTTCATTACATCTCGAAAACTATTAACATTACAGACTTGATTCTTGGATATATGGATGACCCATGGGATCTTCGAAGCACCCCATATTTTGGCCATATCTTTGAGCATGCGCAGGACGTTTTTCATTATATCTCGAAAACTATTAACATTTACAGACTTGGTTCCTGGGTATAAGGATGGCCCATGGGGCCATCGAAGTACCCCATATTTTAACCATATCTTTGCGCATGCGCAGTACGTTTTTCATTGTATCTCAAAGGTCTCTGCGTCACATAACTTGCTTTTTCAGGAAAATAACAATTTTTTATTTATGATCAGGTGAAGAGAAACTGAAATAAACCTGAAATTTGCCACATGTCTCCGTCATAATCTCATCAAGATGTTTAAAATCGATTGCAAAATTTCACACACAGAGGACTAAAAAACAGAAAATAATTATTTAAAAAAATAAAAATTTTAATAGACCACGTTTTTAAAACGGACTAAAAAGTATAAAATAATTTCTTCTAGCCCCATACAGATTTATAACCCCATACAGATTTAAAATGAAAAACGTGGGGCGCATGCAATATTTAATAGTAAGGAGTGTAGGGAGTAGCTGTCGTTGAGAAAACTCACACAACAGTTCATATCATTTCCATTGCAATGAAATTGTTAGTGAGTGAAATAAACTATTTATACATCAATTATCTATTACATGCGTCCCACGTTTTTCGTTTTAAATCTGTATGGGGTTATAAATCTGTATGGGGCTAGAAGAAATTATTTTATACTTTTTAGTTCGTTTTAAAAACGTGGTCTATTAAAATTTTTATTTTTTTAAATAATTATTCAAATTTTTTTTATAAAAATGTTATTTTTTTACAAATTATCATTTATTTATTGAATTAATAAAAAGAAGGACGGTCTAGGAGTTGCGATTAAAAATCGGATGTTTTTTAAAACAGAGACAAAGATTATCTGCAAGTGTGCTATCATCTATGCAGCAAGTTTGTTTTGCAATCGTGGTGTGAAGCGTGTCATAACAACTTCATAGCAAACTTGTTTTGCAAGTGAGTTGGTCGATTATGCTTTGTTACTTTGCAGAAAGTTTGCTGCAAAATTGCCACATCAAGTTTGTCATGACAAGCTATTATCAAGAAAAATCAAACTTGCTGCAAGTGTACATGCTATTTGGGGAAGACTTTGAAGCCATGGATATCAAATGGAAGTCTTGGAAAAGATTGCAAGAAACGAACCGAATCAGGTTCCTTCGTCAACTCGAGAGAAGAAACAAATTAGACCAAGAAAATCGAAGAGAGCAAAGAGGAGACCAATTAACTCCTTAACTGCCATGGGCGTATTTATACACCGTTGTAAAATACCTCCCTTTTAAAGCTGTAATTATACATATAATTACTCCCGCTGCATTCAACTGACCTTGAACGGGTGTTTGTATGGGGCATTAGCATTTCTTAAAATTGTGGGGAGGGAATTTTTTCCAGGGGAGCGGCAGGATTAATGGGAGGGGCGCTTCACTAAGCGGTGTCACTGGGGAGCGACTCGCATAAGATTGCGATGGAAGGTAAGGGGTTAAAACAAGGTGTTATAAGCGGCGATGCGCAAGAGACTAATGAAAAGATCGCTGCGAACCCCACACAAATCAGCGTGACAGTTGAGGAGTGCATCTCTTGGCGATTAATAGTTGGCGAAACGAAGTGGCAGGAAGCAAAACCGCACCGTACACTACAGTTTAACCATCAAAAGGTTCCATTTGGTTGAAATCTACTAATTGTCCAGGTAGCACATGATATTGTCTTATATCATAAAATTCGAAAAAGTAATATTGTACAATATTTTTCCCAATATTGAAACAGTGTAAAACGTAAGACTTTTTCAATTTCTGTACAATGTTTTTTCATAATATTGTATAATGTCATATAATACTGTATCCCAGATAGCACGTAAGTTTGCACCAAGTTTGATTTTGACTTGATATTCCCTTGTCACGGCAAAATTTGACGCGTCAAACTTGAAACGAACTTGTAGCAAGTTCGCTGTGACAACTAGCGCCACCCTCGCTTGCAACGCATTTGCTGCAAATTCGATGCCACAAATAGCGCCACCTCTCTTGCAAATCAAATTTGCAGCAACTTTGCAAAACAAGTTTCATGCAAATATAGCACAATAAAGAGATAATTATCTTTGTCTCTGTTTTAAAAAAAACATCCGATTTTTAATAACATCTCCTAGACCGCCCTTCTTTTTGGTAATTCAATAAATCAATGATAATTTGTGAAAAAAATAACTTTTTTATAAAAAAAATTCTTGAAACATTTTCCATCTTTTTACTAAATATATCACTCGCACTTTAAAGAAAACTATATCGCCTTTTAATTAATGTTGAAATTTTAACGTTTATAAACAAAATTAAATCTAAAAAACAGTCAGTGTTTGTTGAAAAATGATAACTTAGACATTTTGTCCCATTTTAAAGTAATTACTTTTGAACTCTAATTTCATAATTTATTCTACTAGCAAAACGTAGTTATTAGCGAAAATCGCGCTCTCTTTGACTTCAAATCATATTCTCAACTCAAAAAATTAATGAAATCAAGAAAAAAGTTTAAAATAAATCGTATACAAATCGAATCGAACGATGTATTAGCGAAATCTATCTTCTCCTCTCCGAGTTCAGCTGGCTCATTGGTTAGCGTCTCCGCTTCGGAACCGGAAGGTCGCGAGTTCTATCCCGGGTTGTGTTCGTACTCTGTTTTTGCTATAATTTGCAATGCAAGCTTGCAGCAAACTTGCTGCAAGTTCGTCCTATGGTGACTTCGAGGCTTGCGTTAACTTGCTGCAAGCTTGTTTCACGCTTGCACACTTGTCGTGACAAATTTGCAGAAAGCTTACAGACTTTCTCTCTCAGTGCAAGTCTGCTGCAAACTAAAATTGCTATCTGGGATAATATTATACCATATTAAATAATATTGTACTATACTGAATAATATTATATAATATTGTATAGTATAACAATATAGTGAATATTTTAAAAATACATTTTAGAAGCATGAAAAAATGTTAATCACTTAATTCCGAACTGCTGGGCAACACTTTGTTACTTTTAAAACACATCTACTTAAAGTAAGCTTCGAACCCGGAACCTTCTGCATACCAACCCTGAACGTTACCACTAAACCAGCTAGACTTGCATCAACGACCGTAAATGATGATAATAAAATATAGTTATAAAGTTCGGATCTACGAAATTTCATGTTCATTCACAAATAATTTGAATAGTTTTCTTAATGAAATTATCTTTTATCGTTACAGTTCCGAGTTCAAAATGAAATTAGAAGTCAAAGAGGAAGCAATTTTATCTCTTATATCTAAGTTTGCTAATTTAATAAATTATGGCAATAAGCTTTAAAAGCAATTATAATAATATGTTTGAAAGGTTTAAAAATAATTTTGAAATTTATTTATTCCTCTTTTAATGTATTACGAGACGCCTTTAACTTTTATAATTACAGTATATACAGTAAATCAAATACAAGATTCGCGACAATAAATCACGTGCATATTTTTACGATATGAGAATAACACTCGAAATTTTTTTCACAGAACAATAGATAATCCATATGCAAGAGCTTTTTTATGGTTAATTTCCTTAGCTGAATCTGGCCTGCCTTTTATATACCGTAAAACAAGATGATTGTGTAAACTTTATTTAATATCAAATAAGCATTTTGTAATATATTTTTTGGGACATATTTTTCAATGTTGATTAATATAGAGTTAAAGTATCATAAAGCTGCCACCTATTGACGGAAAGAATAACTTCATCTTAAAATATTGAATAATACAGATAAATGTAAAACTCATAATATCTTTTTCGCTGTATTGAATAGTATCATATAATATTCAACATCTTTAAGAATAATTGTTCTAGTGGACATTTTTGAAATAAAACCTCCAATCGAGTGATATCCTGAGTTAAAATGAAGTTTTTTTTATAAAAAGCATTGTTTTTATATTATTTGTGAAAAGTTAGTATCTCGGAAACACTGATACATACAATACAATAGTTTGTTACGTTATTCGGTGTTCATAATATTGTATAACATTGTGCAAATATTATATAATATTTCTGTGCTACTGGAGTGGTACCCTTTCATATCGTCGTCAACGGATGCCAAGTCGCCTCGCCACAAACAAAAAGCAAGATGTCTACTGAGGTAAACAATGTACTGCGCCGAAACTGAATTGCAATGGCGAGTTAAATATCCATTGGACATTCTATCCTATTTTTCATTATCTGTACAGCATTCTTGTTCAATCTTCGTTCCAGAGCGAGAGATTAATGATGCGTAACGTGTATCCCTTCCCTTTTTAAAAATCACATTGCAGCGCCATCTATAGATATTACCCATCGAGTTCAGAAGTCACATTCTTGATCGTGCCATCGTCGGATGTTACCTCTTCGTACATTAACATATAATCATTCATTGAAGCATATCGTATCGTGCTAGGTGGCGCAAGGTGTTTTTCAGTTCGTCTGCACTGCAACTCCAACTTAACATTGTTGCAATTTTCGTTTACCTTGCGTGGCACCTGTGAAAACTGAAAACAAAACCGACATCTAATAAATTATTATTCGTTGTTCCACATTTATGGCTAACGTGATGAATGGTGTTCAACCCAATACGAAGAAGGTAAGTCTTCGTTTACATATAAATTGCAGTTCTTGAATTAGCACGTGGCCTATTAATTACATATTTTATGATTAATTACAAATTTTCTTTGATTCTCTTATTCTGCGGATTGTGATTGTTGCCTGAATGTAACATATGAAATACTATTTACTATCGTTATTCGAAATCTCATTAATATTATTTTAACAGATAGTTATCTATTAATAGTATTACTTAGACTTCAAATGTCAAGTTCGCGTTGCTTGCATTTACTAATATCACAGCAATTTGGCTAGAAATAGATCAAAATTTTAAAAAATAATTGTGATAATTTTTAAATCTAATTCTCCATATATATATAAATCCTGTGTTCTTTATATTGAATTAAACACTGTTTTAAAATTTGTTTATGTATTCTAATGAGTTTGATATGTTTGTCGATATCAATTATATATTTTAAACATAAATTTTTCTCATGATCCGATTTTTAACTGAAATGCAATTAATAGTAACACATTATTTTGGGTTAAGAAAGTTCAAGGTCTCGCATAAGATACCCGTCAATTTGTCAAGACCTTGAAGTAGGATTGCATCACATTAAGATCTGAATCGTCTTGTGGTGATGTAATATTTACCGTTTTGTATCGATTAAAGTTTGAAATTACCTAAATTAACAAAATTATAAAATAGACAATAGTCAACTAGAGGGCTATAAACTTGTCACATTATAGTTTTGCTTTGTAGTTAAAGTTTTGAACATATTGTTAGTTTTTTAAGTTTTGCTGATCACATATATACATCCTGAGGTATGAGAATAGTTAGGGATGCAATGTACTTTAATTGTGCATTCAATAGTTGTAGTTAAATAATTTTAGACTGTGTCATTAATGTATGCATTTTATGTTTTTAAATTCTATTACAGTTATTAGTTTAATTCAAGAATTTTCTTAATTTTTAGATCTTGTGAATGGTTAACTTCTTTTTGATTAAGTAAACATGAAGAATTTGATGATAGTGCCCCTTCGATATCTATGCTTTCGTAAATCGTCAGTTACATCATTTACTTCCCATATGAGATCATTATCTGCCCTTTCTATTAAGGTATTGAATACCTATTAATTACTAACATTGTTTGTTTTGCTAGTGTTTTTGTGTCATGATGTCTGAAAAGTTTTTAACCTCTTAATTTCTGTAAAACCTTGATTTATTGATAAGCAAAATTATATTTTTGAAACTTAGTTTCATTTTTTCATTTGTGTTTGTGTTGTATTACTGCAGAAGCTTCATAAGTCATTGAGAAATGTTACATTTCTACAAGCTGACAAATTTTTGTTGACTTTTTTTTCCTGTCCGACTTGTAAGTTCCGCCATTTAAATCGTATTTAGAAATTATATTTAGCTTTTTATTCATTTTTGTTGCACTTTACATCCATTTTTGAGTGAATGAATCTTAACTATTGGGTTAAAATATTTATTTTTTAATATTAAAAGATTAATGAAATTTTTATATATATTTTTTAATATTTTATTCATTCCAAATAGACAATTTGAAGTTAATTGCGATCTGCAATATTTTCCATTCGTATTTAATTATTTCAGTCAAGTTAGCAAATAACATGTCTTGATGTATATAAACCAAGCGATTTAAAAAGTTATTGTAATCTTGTTTATTTTCTTCAGTTGAAGCTCTAAATTTTTAAAGGTCATTTCAAAATTTTATTAATTTCAGATGTGCAGGTAAATCTTTTCAAGATGTGAAATCTCTTGCATGTTATGTAATTTCTTTTGTGTATTAAAAAAAATATAGATATGTAATTGCATATAGAAGTCTTAATTTTTCTATGTAGGTGGTTAATGTCATTCATGTATAAAAGGTAGGGAGTACTAACTGTCACACTGCAAAAAGCTAATTGAATCATTATTATACTGTTGGTTCCTTTTTGATATTGCTTGTTCAAGTGCAGTTATGCATTTATAAAGCAGCACTTTTACATAAATACATTGTTATATGCTACCTTAAAAGCTCTGGATAGTTAAAAGTAATATATTTGTTTTGTTTTTTATTTTAATACCCATTTCTTGTGAACATGATATTTATTGTAGGTAAATTTAGTATTTCTTATAAATACACAATGTAGGAAGCATTAAAGATGCTTAACTGGTGAGAATTAAGTATCTTGGTAATCCTATAAAAGATTTAAATCCTACTGACCTAAATACTAAGCTGATGAAAGCATTAAGTAGAACAGGGTGGAAAAAGTTTACCTTTTTTCACTCCACCCAGGAAAGATCTGTAATTATTCATGAAAATTGATATGTCCTTTACCGAATACTGGTTACTTTCTTCCAAAAGTCGTATTCAAGTTTCACCAGCATTCATTCACCTGTTTCTTTTCCTCCTTAGGCTCCAAAAAAGAAGGCTGCACCAGGTGCTAATTCTGAACATGATGCTGAAGGTCAACACAAATTCATACTTAAGACTGCAAAGGTAATTTATTATCATGTGAATGCTGATAATTTGTTAGTAATGTTTAACTAAAGTGACCTGATTTTCTTAACTTCAATATAGAACACTCTAGAAATGGGTTTCACAACCCAAAATGATGGCAGGAAGGGAAGGAATAGGACATAATGGACAAAATAAATAAAATGTTCAGAAATAATAAGTGTAAAAAAATGTAATAAATTTTGCTATTATTGCTACTATTTTTTCTTCAGGCTGGTTCATTCATATTGGTCATTTAGAATGATCCTATTCTGTGTATAGTAAAAATTAGGTAGGAGAATTTTCAAGAAGCTAAATATTTTAAAGATTAGATCTACTGATAAGCAAATAAAGTATTAATATTAAACCTAAAAACATAAATCATTAACAGTATGATTAAAATAAGATATAACCAAAGTATCTGGAGCACGCAAAAGGCAGCAAACAACCAAGAAAACATTGGAAATACAAAAAAACACCTAACAAAATGAAAACTCTTTAGAAATTAAGAGTGAACAATGAATAAGTTTAAAGAATCCACCAGATGAACTTTATCAAGGCGTTACTCATCTGAGAAGATTCAAAATAACACCAGGAATACTTTTCTGTATGAGATTTTGACAAAAGTCAAGAAAAATTCACCAAAAGAATTTTACTAGAATCTTATGAGACCCAAAGCATTGTATTAGATCTACTGAAGTCTTTTTATCAGGACTCCCCTTTTTATGTGAGAAATATTCAAGTTTTATTTCATTTTAGCTACCTAAAACTTGGAATTATATACAAAAAAAAAAAGTATAGTTTCCAGGAAAGCTAGCAAATTTTGTAGCTAAATTTTAAAATTTTGTTGCCTATTTCCTATGCTCCTGGGTATTCTTAGTTGTCTATGTACATTTTTTTGTCCCTTGTTAATAACTCCCAATTGCTGCTTCCGGTGACTTACGGCATTTGAATAAAATATGCTGAACTACAATTAGTTTACTAGCTCATATACCTGGCGTTGATCGGGATGAAAATAAGTTCATGTCTTTTTCAAAAATGTATAATATTTTTGATATAAAAAGTACTTATTTAAAATGTTATAATACACAAAATCCTTTTATTGTCTCCAACTTTATTTTATTAATTAAAATGAGAAAATCAGTTGAACCCAACAAGTTTCAAATCTCATGGCTTTTTGAAAAATTACAGATTTTGAACATTTTTTTAAAAAACCATCGTATGCTAATTTGTTTAGAATAAGTAATTAATAACTTTTTAAGAATAAGATATTTAATTAAATATTGTAAATGGTACCTTGAAGGCAAATTATTAAAATAATTTTAAACATACAATAAATATGGCCCTTAGATATAAAATCTTTTCTAAGTATGGAATTTCAATTCGTAAAAAATTAACTATTTTATTAATTGTCCAAAAACTTCACTAAAACCTTCCCTATACTTCATAGTATTTGTGAGGAAATTTTGTAAATCTATTCTGTGATTTGGATTTCTATAGGTTATCAACTATTTATGAATTTTCACTTTTATTTGTCCAGATATTGTAGTATGGAATTTAGTGTAGTAAAATGAATATGAAATATATTTTGAAAGTAATTTAAAAAAGCAAGTTATTTTCATTATATTTGTGTCTCTAATGTTCTTGTGTTTTTTTTATACAATTATTTGCTTTGTTATCATATGTTTTAGCATTAGTTTTAGCATTTTAAGTGGTCTTAGTCAGAGGCAGCCCGGGCAAACCAGGCAAATGCCCATGGCGCCGAACTCCAGGGTGGTGCCAAAGCGGTAGTGTGAAGGAAAAGAAGATTTTGAGAAATATAGTCATATGTTTTTTAAATAAATTTGTTGTATATATTATTTTAGTTTCTATAAAACCACTATATAATCTTAAATATATCTGAAATTTTAAGATTCTTACCATAATATTATTAAGTCATATTATAGAATTTAGAAAATAACTTGGTAATGGGGGCATCATACTGTACCCGATTGGTAAAGTTACTTCGGGCCACCTCTAGTCTTGGTTTAAATTTAGCTGTTCAGTTCCATCAAAGCCACAATGAAATTCTTTTTTTTGTGTGTCAAAAATATAGCCTTTGTACTAATCCTTACTAATTGCAATTATATGATGTTGTAAGATAATTTCTTATATTGTGAACCACCTTTTCAGGGAACTCGGGATTATGGCCCTGTTCAAATGGCTGTCAAAGAAAAGGCCTTTTCCAAGATCATTAAATGTTTCAAAAGACATGGTGCAGAAACTATAGATACACCTGTATTTGAGCTTAAAGTAAGTCTGTGGAGTAATTTTTTCTTATGCATTTTAGTTCATAGAAGTTTAAGTTTCTAATTCTGTTATCCTTAAGCATGGTTTGGTTGAAGTCAAAAATGAGTTTGTGTCTTGTTTGTGAAAAAGCTGAATGCACTCAAATGTATTAAAAATTATATTAGTGGATTATTCTGTGATCCATGATTTCCAATCAACTGGTCCAGCAACTGTGGAATGTTAACACCAGGACAACCCTCTCTGAAGAAAGGCATATTGTTTTTTCTGCATTTCCACTGAATGCTAAAAGCTCTAAAAGGAAATTTTTGTTAGATTATAGATGGATTGATATATTATATCTAAAATGAAATAAATTAGTAATTAAATTTAAACATTGAAAAAAGTTGAGAGTGCTAAGTTCTCTAGTGCCTATATACAAGTTGCCATGATAATATCCATTAAGTAAATGAAAATAAATATTTTACTAAGGTCAGTGGCGAATCTAGGATTCAGGTCTGGGGGGGTGGCTGAGGTCATAAAAATTTTGTATCGTCGTGACGAATGTCAAACCTCATGGCTTGTGTAAACCAAAACACTTTGACAATAAGAATCATAAAGAACAGTACAATGCTTTCGATAATTTGATAAAGAATACAATGAAATAACTAGACAAATGTTTTCGATCACATCAACGCTACAAGTACAAGTGGAATGACTAGAAAAGTAGGAAAATTTTCGAGTCTGTCAAGCCAGAAAGCAATGTTGTCACGTTTTTATTATTTTTTAAAGAAGGGAAATTAAGAACAAACAGTTGTAGTGATTTTAAATAAAATCAAGAATTCTGGTTTATCTCGGGGGCGGGGGGTGCTGCAGCCCAATATCCCCCCCTGGATTCGTCACTGACTAAGGTTCATCTAAAAGACTTAGAATACATTAGTGTTGTCTTCATTAAATAATGAAACAGAGATTAATAAATGGTTCTTTCCAGGAAACATTAACTGGAAAATATGGAGAAGATAGCAAGTTGATCTTTGACTTGGCAGATCAAGGTGGTGAAATCCTGTCTTTGAGATACGACTTGACTGTTCCCTTTGCTCGCCACCTGGCAATGAACAAAATTACAAACTTCAAAAGGTATCATATAGGGAAAGTGTACAGGAGAGACAACCCGTCCATGTCCAAAGGCCGTTACAGAGAGTTTTATCAATGTGTAAGATCCGACTTTAATTTTAACTGAGAATTGAAGTATGACAAATGTATTCAATTTTTTACACATAAATGATTGGTTTTCATTTTACCTGTACTTCATGACATGAAAATGTATTTTATTTTTTATACATAAATGCTTAATTGTTTTATATTTTAAGTGACAAGTTCAACACTGTTGGAAAACATTTCAGTTATCAAGAATTTGATTCCTTGTTGTATTTTTTCACCAGTGTTTGAAAAAATGAATTTGATAATTATAAAAATGAATTTCTTATCATACCCTATTTCAAAATATACTGAAAATTTGACAGTTTTACTCTAGAACAAAAATGAAAGAAAAAATATACATTTTAATAAATGAAGAGATATTCACTGAAACAGAAATTCCTATTTATGGTCATTTAATTTATCTTATAAATTGTAAACACTTTTCTTAAAAATTAAATTTAACACAAGCAGACATTTCATTCACTATTCATGTGTGTATGTAAAGGTTTCTCTTATTAGGTAATTCTATTTTTATGCAGTTAGTTATATTTAATGTTTCAATATTCTTCCAGGATTTTGATATTGCTGGGCAGTACAATGACATGGTGCCCGATGTAGAATGTGTCCGTATTATGAAAGAAATCCTCTCTGATCTTGATATTGGAGACTATGTTATTAAAGTTAGTATTTTATATACCTAAGACATGCTTCTATCTTATTATTAACTTTATTCACAACAGTTATTAAAAAAAAACATCTTTTGGAAATTTATAATGTATGTTTTTGGATTTTGAGATCCTCTGCGCTTTTGCGCATGCGCCAGTTGGAGTTGATGTCGCTGTTAGCTTTGCTACAAATACTGATTGCCAAAATGTTCTTTTTGATCAACCTTTTCGAATCATGGTTATTGTTAGACGAGATCTAACATTAATCAGTCGGTAAAGCAAGCCAGTTTGGGTTTATGCTAAATAGCTTCTATAAACGTCGCATCTTTTACCATTATAAATAAGGTTAGAATTGTGATAATGTTGGTAACAGTAATGTGTAGTAGTATTATTAGAAATGACGAACTACTATCACATCACCCTTCTGCTGACCCTGGCTAATTCTATTTCGTGAGTATGTTTAATCGAGGATTAAGATTAAATCGGTTGTATTTATATATACTTATATTTTCATCATCGAATAAAGATGTCTATTTTAACTATTATTAGTCGTCGTCAATTATCTTGTCATTGTCACGAATGCATCTAAATATAAATTAAGTAAACTAATTGGGTTACTCTGTTTTTATTAGATGTATTACTGATCGTGTTTTCTTTGAAAACCAATAAGAGTCACCAAAATAGGTGTGAAGTGAAAAATTGAGGGGGAGATGTTTACATTTTACTTACCGTAACCTAACAAAGAATCCAAGAAATGCTCTCGTCGTACTCATTGCCTGTCGCCCTTTTCCGGAGTAAATCATTCAAAATTGCTGGTCGTGGCATTTTGAAACGATCAGTATTTGCCGATTAATTCATGTGCTTATTTTTTAGTATGCCCTTTTATCATAATTTTGCATCTGATTAATTTGCATCTGTACATTCAAATCTAGAAAAATATTTCTTAAAATACATGATCCTTTCTACTTCTTTTTCTTAATTTTTTTTATTAACTTTTTTGTAATTTTATTGGTTGCTTAATGTACTGTTATTTTATTCTAAAAATTTTGAAGCTGACAAATTGTATTTTTTTCCTTCCTTACTTAAATAAAATTCAATTCCAAACTTGTCCATCGTATATAAATTTGTCAACATCTTTTTTGTTTCTTTCTTACACTTCTATGTTGAAATGTTCTTTAAAATACTCATATAAAATACGATTTGATTTTATAAGACTGAGATTATTAAGGGCAACTGTTTGAACCTGTTAGGGCAATGTCATCTTTAAAAAATTGTTATTTAACTTTAAATATGACAAGGTGGATTGTTCTGTTTTTGATTATACTGATCTTTTTTCTCAATGTATTTTTTATTTAGTATGTTTGAACTTATGTTTAGGTTAATCACAGACAGATTCTGGATGGTATGTTTGATGTTTGTGGTGTTCCTGCCGACAAATTTCGAACAATATGCTCTTCAGTTGATAAATTAGATAAGGTAAGATAGACGTTTTATTGAGAGTAAAATCTAACAGCGCTTTTTAGTATAATAAATTCATGCCTTTTACTTTTTTATATTTAGTCTATATTATATAAAACGCTTATGTGTGGCGCAAAAAGGACCTGTATTTCTTTCTCCCTGTTGGCAATGATCAGTTTGTTTACCAATCTCAACTCTAACGCCGAGCATTCTGCTAGCTGGTTGAGCTAATTGCTGACACGTTATAGGAAAATTTGTTACTTTTTTTGAATTTATTGATTTAAAATTAGTTTTTTTTGCAAACTGTTGAATACAATTTGCGTAGAAGAGAGCAGCGTGTAAGGGAATCTCTGGATGAAAGATTTTGGCAAAGATTGTCCAGAAATGCCACCGACAGGCTTGGGCGACGAGCAACAAATGGCTAAGAGGGTGAATTCCCAAGTCGAAACGAACGTTTCTGAGCACGATTGTGGTATGATGACAGAAATTTGCAGTTTTTGTCGAGCACTTTATTGGCGAAATGAATTGAACTCCAGCAACAAGTATACCAAATGCTGTTGTGTCCTCGAACTCTGAAATTTATAATTGTGTGTATAGGAAAGTTTTGTGAATTTTCGAGATAGTACCCTTTTATGATACTAATGGTGTCTACTATTTGCTATGTCTAAATATAAAAATACAAATAAGGACCAGAGAACTAAATATACTTCAGAAAAGTTGTCTTGCACACTGTTCTCAGAGAATGATTGAAGTTGCATACTGTTTGCAACGTGTATATATATAGATTTTTTTCGCACCGTGTTTGTACAGACTCTATTATCCCAGATATATAATTGAATTTACTTCATTCTGCTTATGGTGAATGATGAAACTGTACACTGTTGCAACGTGAAATTAATATAACCGCAACAGTGATTCCCTCTTTAAATGCATGTAAATCAAAGGTTTTCCAAGTTGTTTATGTTGTGTGTTGTTGATACATTATTAAGTCAGAGTAATAATTCTTTCTGTGATACTAATAATCATACCTAGACTAAAGTACTTTATTATTCGATGAGTGAGCAAAGCGATTCGAATGGAACTGCGTGAGCAGGTTCGGGGGTTGGCGTGCAAAAGCGATCAGGGGCGGAGCCGCCTATTACTTCAGTGATTCAATAAAATAGTCCTTTTACAATCACAATGAAGCAAAAGTATTGTATGATGGAATAGTTTAGAAGATATATAAATTGCTGATTGTATTGGTAAATGCAGTAAAATCTGGTGTGTAATAAATATCGGAATAGAATGTTTGAAAGTTTATTCCTACTTAATTTATATCTATATGTATTCAGTTATAGCAACTGGGAATGTAAATTTTGATCATGTCAAATTTTGCTGACATTTTTGACTAAACGTATTTGCACTGCACACACACAAAAAAAAGCTTTTTGAATTTTGTACATTTTAAATGAAATGTGTAAATAACCCCCCCCCCCTTTTCCAACTTATTCCAGATTAAACTTGACATTCTTTTGTCTGAAAAAGAGAAGTTCATGTAATGCTGTAAATCAGCATTGTTAATGCATTTCATGTAAAGGCATATCTTATTTTAGCTATATCAAGACTAATTCTTTATTGCATGAGAGGTTTTATTTACAATATATTCAGTGACATGTTTATGAATTTCATTGCGATAATTTATTTAGCATTATATTTATTGTATTGTAACTGATAAGCTTCTATAAAAGAATTTACATTGTATTCTTTCAGTGTTTCAGCTATTTATTTTTAATATAATTTATGGTATCAATTCATTTAAAATATTTTTGTGTTCACCATCATTTAGTGTTTTCTATGAATAAATCGGTTAGTTTTCTGTTCACAGACTCCTTGGGAAGAAGTTAGAGAAGAAATGATAAATGAAAAGCATCTAGATGAAAGCGTTGCTGACAAAATTGGAGACTTTGTCAAGAAACATGGTAACTATTTGTTTGTGTTCTTTTCTGGCCCTGAGATGACTTTCACCAGCATTAATGTTCTGTAATTGGAGGGGGCCAAAAATTAATACAGTGAAACTTTGCTAATTCAGACGTATTTAATTCAAATTTTTTCTGGTCCCTTGAATTTCCTATTAACATAATGTTTGAATATCATCTATAATTTTATTGTATTTTGGTTGATTTGAAGGCAAAACTAAATTCTTTTTTTATATACAGTAGAGTCTCCCTACAACGAAGTCTCCCTACAGCGAATTTCTCCCTATAACGAAATTTTTAATCGGAATGTTAAATAACATTCAAAATATTCTCCATATAATGAAGTGGTTGTCTCCCTATAACAAATTTTTTCAGACCTTTATCTTTTCGATTTTAGTTATTTTTGAAGAAAGTTGCTAATTTCTGCGCAAACAAATCACTCACACGTGCCTGTTTCTGGAACCACTCTCATTGTTCATTCCAGCAATAACACATAACAATAGAATGCTATGTGAAGGGTAATGCAGTTGTGGGGACCTGGGTTTCTACTGAGGGAGCAACATTTCTACGGGTCAAGATTCCAAGAATCGGGGTGGAAACAGCAAATGGATGTGACAATACGCATTTTATGTTTATCCGTACTAGTACATGTTATTCTCTAAATTGGTGAATTGTCTTCACTTTTGAGCATTTTGTTTATACAATAAAAATTAGTATAATTTTAACAAATTTATAATAAATATTACTTCATTTTGAACTGAAAGCCATAATTAAATATTTTTGAACTTATCGTACATACTAAAATGTTTGTAACATTTACTTAAATTACTGCAAAAATCTCTAATCTCCGTATAAAGAAATTTTCTCAATAGCGAATCTTTCAACTGGAACCAAGCGATTTCGTTACAGGGAGATTCCACTGTATATATTTTACTATATTTAAAGAATTTTTTAAATATATATCTGCAAAACAGTTTATTTCTATGATTTTCTACTGATTTTTCAATAATTTTTCTAAAAAAATATTTAAAAAAATTTCATTTTTTAATTTAAAAATTATTTTTCAACTGCTGTAAGGTAAATGCTCCAGTAGTGGGCCACTTAAGGGTATTTCTTCAATTATCATCTAAACTTTTGAGAAGTTTCGCTAATATGTATTTTTTTATGGTTGTTCAAACTTTTATCTAAAATAATAATCACCTGAAATATCAAAATAATTGTAATATAATTTTTTAAAAATTAAAAACTTAGATCACTCCTATGCACCAGAAGTGGGCATAGCAAACTTTTGATGTACCAGTAGTGGGCATACCAAAAGTGGGCCACCCAGATTTGTCAATTGTGCCAAAGAAAAAAGAATAAAATCATTATATATAGTAGTAATAACAATACATTAACATTATACACTATAAAAAATGCAATAAAAATGGCTTGATATAGGTGAAATCTTTTATTTATAAATTCTAGTCGCACGAGATTTACATTTTTTCTCTAACAGCCAATTTTTTTAAAAAAGATATATGCTAATTATCGATCTTTCATTTTAAGTTCTGTTTGGGGCATTATGGATATTAAATCTTGATATTTTATGTTGAATAAATCTTTTTCTTTTCTTTAATACTCTTCCCTCTGCAGCCAGAAAAGAGCCCTTTTAAATGGTGATGGAATATTTTTCGATGGTCCAGTAATGCGATAGTTATTATTGTCTGCCTCGTTACAGAGCCCAACTAATTCTTGAATACATGTCTTTTCCTCAACAGTACTATAAAATATTTATTATTTAAGTAATTGGTCAGAATGTTCCATTAGTGTACCAGTAGTGGGCCATTAGTGCATCAGAAGTGGGCCATGTGGCCTACTACTAGTTCTGATAAAAATAAAGCAAATCTAATTAAATAAAAAGACTTGACAAGATATAACCTTCTTATTAAACATCACAAAACAGTCTATTTGAGAGAAAACATGTACTCTAGTACTGGCCTCCCTAGGCCCACTACTGGAGCATTTATTAAGACATTCATCCAAAAGTGGGCCACCCTTCATTATCCATAAATTATTAATATTATTTAATTTAAAGATAGTTTATAATACATTCATTATATAATCAAATAATATCAAGAACAATTCATTTTAAAAACAAATAGAATGTATGTTAAAAAATAGTTGAATGAAGAGTTACCTCTTAAGGAAATCACTAAGAATAAGCTAAAAATGCTTCTCTCAGAGACCAACTTCAGCAACAAACTTTCTAGCTCCTAACTAAACAGGAAATAAAGGCTGTGCCTTTGGTATTTAGTTGATAAAGGTTTCAGCCTACCAGAGGCAGATCTCTTATTTCATTGGAATGCTGGAATTTCTTGTTTTTCAACTTAAAAATTCAAGTGGCCCACTACTGGTACGTGGCCCACTACCGGAGCACTTACCTTATATATCGTTAGTCTAAATTTTCCTTAATTCGAATTATGGAATAATTTGTTTCCGTCTGCTTTGAATTAGACAAGTTTCACTGTCAAAATATTCTTAATTCATGTTTTAAGAATGTCAAATGGTTACAATACAGATATAATCAAAATGTTTTGTAAACTTTTATCATAATGATGTTTAATTTTATTTTTAAATAAAATTGTTTGCTTTTTAGGTAGCTTATCAAAAATAGATTATTTTGGGCTTGGATCAGATTGTTGTGGAGATCATTTTTCCTCATTTTTAGAATTCAAATGATCTAATCTGAATTGGTCACTATACTGAAACAATAGTGCCCATTTATAACGTGGTTTCCACATTAAAAGCAATTTGGAATTATAACAAGTTTATCTTAAGTAAATAACAAATATTCATTACTTATATAATCAGGATGAATATTGAAATGTTCATCTAGTAAACTGTATTTGAAACGTCCCGATTCCTTCATTGAATGGAGGTGTATAATCCCCTTATATTATTATTGCACATGTTATATACAATAGTTTCAAATATACTTTTTAGTTTGAATTGCAAGTTTTATAGAAATAATATTTTTTTTTATTTGTCTGATTATTTTTGGTTCCTATATTTTTGACACAAGAATACTGTATTTGTTGTAAACTTTCTTTAAAACAAAATATTAGTTAATGATAAAAATTTTCATTTTTTAACTTGCATGGCAAGATAGTATTTTATAATCTTACTAGCTGTTCTGCCCGGTGTTGCTCGGGATTAAAATACTTTCATGTTTAATATTTTTGATGTAAAAAACTACTTTTGTATAGAAAATTACAATACCCAAAATTCTTTTATCACCTGAAATGTTTTTTAATTAAAATGAAAATATCAGTTGAACCAGACGATTTTTATAAACCGCCAATATCTAATTTTCTCCATAAGTTATTAGTGTTTATTGCATAGGTACTTCAAATTTTGTTCATAAATCTTGCAGTATAAGAAAGATTTTAACGGATGTTTTGGGATAATTACATAGTAAATTTTTTATTGAGAAAAAGCATTAGAATAAATATGAATAAAAAATTAAATTCGTTTTCATCCAAAATTCTTTTAATGTGATCTAGCAACAGTTCTTACATATTCTTGTTCTTCACCAATAAAAAAAAGTATTGTAAATTTTATACATAATTTAATTTTTGAAAAATTATTAAAATGAGGGCAACAAATTGAAAGGAAATGAAAGTTGTCATGAAAAGTTAATTTTTTAAACTTTTATTATGTGTAAAAATAGTTTTTCTGACATAATACATATTTTCGAAAAATATCACGGAAAATGTCAAAATCTTGCTCAATTTCCAATTAACTGAAATTTTAATAGATTTGGGGCTTTTAAAAGTTGATGATTGACTATCTACTTATATAAAACATATTATAAAAAGAAACAAAAATTTCAAAAATAAAGGTAAATTATTTCAAAGTCTAACCCGTTGCCTAGCAATGGAGTAGCTATAAATTTGCATTATTTCACAATCGTCTACACATAATTAACAATTATTAAATTTAAAAAATAATAAAAATAGAAGGAAAAAAATGCCAGATATAAAATTGGTATGATTGAAAAAGTAAAATTTTGAACTTTAAGATGGTATAAAAATGTTTTTTGTCGGACAATTTGCTCCAAAGTTACAGCAGAAAAACAATTTCGGTTAATTTTTAATTAACTGAATATTTAATTAACTTCTGGACTTTGAAAAGTTCATAAGTGTCTTCCCCTTGTCTTGAATAATAAGTGTGCAAAATTTGGTTGAAAATATTCCATTGGTTTAGGAGGAGATCTGGAACATAGCCACTTACCCACAATGACTTTTATTTATATTGAGTTTACTGCAAAGAATGGTTTGTGTACCAGTTATTTTTCTGTTAAATATCATCTTGAATTAAATCTACGGTGTATATGGATTCATATTTGTATTGCTATTATTTTTATCTTTTTTCCATTAGTTTTGAATAATTTGATAGTTAATTGATAATTTATTAACTTACTGCATAGTTGATTTGAAACACAATTTTTTTATAAAAGAGCTTTTCATTTAAGTTGTTGAACTAAAAATTTTCTACTCTACATTCTGTTAAAAACTTGGCATTTTTCTTCTTTCGTGAATGATTACATTTTATTTCTTTCAACATCAAATAGTTATTGCTAATTCTTTGAAGGCTATGAAAAACATATTAATGGAACACTTTCTTACTTTTTCAATAGGTGGTGCTGAACTTGTAGATGAATTGCTGAAATGTGAGTCTCTTGCTCAAAATAAATTTGCTGCACAAGGCTTGGAATCTATGAAGCTGTTTTTCACCTATTGTGAACTCTATGATGTGTTAGATAAAGTAAGATTTGCATCTGCAATTCTTTAAATATTTTTCCATAACCATTGAGTTTCACTTTCAGTTACTTTTTAACCCTCCGTGTATGGCTCCCATGATTTCCACGGGATACAAAATTCTTCTCCTAATGCGGGTCACTTGAAAATAGGGTGCATAAATTTATTTCCCATATGTTCAATATGAATCCTGCTTTCTCTGTGTGCAGGCTAAAACATTGTTCGTATGCGTCCTTACAAGTCCTTAAAAGTCCTTGCTTTTACATTTAGTCCTTAAAAGTCCTTACAAATCCTTATTTTTAAGCCCCATTTTTAAAAAGTCCTTGAAAGTCCTTACTTTTTACTCTGCCATTATTAAAAAATTTAAAATTTCACCGATTATCGTTTTTCTATTTCCTCCTTCTCGGCAGCTCTAATCTCGGTCGACGTGGCTCTCGCAGAATGGGGTGGGAGGACGACACGGCTCGCGTTCTACGAATCCATATCCATCGCATACACTTTGGGAAATAAGGGAGGAGTTACAGATGGCCTTTATTGGTCCATGGTTCCATAGGAATGATTGTCAAAAGTGCTGTTACCATTTTTAGAACAGTATCAAAGTGATAAGCCTTTACTTCCATTTTTTGCCAGTGATGTATTTAAACTTGATACAATGATTTAATGATTGCATTCAACATTTCATAATTTTGGAACCAGAGAATGAAAGAATTGAGAAACCTGAGACTTTATGCAAATTCAACTTCAGTGACCCAAACTTGTATAATGATAAAAGTTAAGTGTATTTAGGATTTGCTGCAGAGCAACTAATAAAAGAAAAGATAAAAAAATAAGGAATTAGCAGACAAGGATGTTTTCACACTCAGACAGGATAGTTGGAAAAACATCATAACAATGATAAAACATTTCATGCAGAAATGTCCTTTGAATTACGCACTAGTAAGACCTGCGATTTGCATTGATCCACGAATATTGGCTGGATATCTCGAAAAAGCACAGGAAAAAATGAAAAAGGTATTGATTGTATTGTCGCAAAATAAACGTATTTTGGGAAAAGATTACGACGAAATTTTGTTACTCTATGCAGATTTTCTGTTAAATATTGTAAAGCCAAATTCATTTGAATTTACTTCTTTCAATCAAGAGAGGCTCCCTTGACAAATTTTCTACAAACTTATTTTAGCAATAATCATTATGAAAAAGTTTGGAAGATTATTAAAATGGTATTAATGCTATCACACGTACAAGGAGGTTTTTCGGTGAACAAGGCCCTGGAAATAGAAAATTTAAATGAATCTTCATATATTTTCCAGTGTGTAAATCATGAATTTATTAAGTTGTCTGGGGCTATTTATGACTTAAAAATTACTAAAGAAATGAGGACAGCTGCCACCTCAGCTAGAGCAAAATACATGCAGTATTTAGAAAGTGAAAGATCCAAAGAAAAGACTGAAACAAAACAACTGAAACGAAAAGCTGTAGAGAAGGAAATAGATTATTTAAAACAAAAGAAAATGTTCCTCCAAGCGGACATGCACCAAACAAATGAGAAAGCAAATGATTTAGCTAATGAGGCTGAAAAGTCAAAGGACATAAATTTATTTATTCAATCGCATGAACTAAGAAAAACAATTTCTGAAAAAGAAATTAAAATAAATACCTTAGATGTAAAATTGAATGAAAAAGTTTGGAATTAAAAGATATTTAATTTGATCACCAGTTTCATGGGTTTTTTTCCCATCAATTTATTAACTCATATTTTTAGGAGTTTTGTTGTGTTAAATATGTAATGTATCTTTATGTTTTATATTATAATTTATCAACTAATAGGTGGAATTTGCAAAAATGAGACATTTTATTTTAAAATGCGTGCAACAATTCGTTAAGTTTATTCAATTTAGAGGTCATTATTTTTTGGTTTTTTTAGTCCTTAGAAGTCCTTGATTTTCTTTTAAGGAAATGTGTACGAACCCTGTAAAAATATTGTAATGGTCATTATTTCACGTTTCAGTTTGGCTCTAGATGGTGCTACAAGTTTATTTAATTATCATTTGTTCTTAATGCCCCATAATTCAGTTAAATCCCATAATCCCGTTAAAAATGCCCCATGAATGTATTGTGACAAAATCGACTTGTGGGTGTACGTGAATGCAGTCCAATAAGCAGGATTAAAAAAAAGTAAAGCTCTTTATTTTACAAATATTCTAAGCAAAGAAACGTAGCACAAGTATTAAAACAGCACTTGTAAGAATTCACAACAGAGATTACCAATAAATCTCAACACAGCACTCAAAGGCTTCTTGTTAGCTCACCAGCTTGCTTGCTGTTCAAAATCCAACTAACTCTTCTTGGCTTGAGAACTTGCTTTTATACTTTTTCAACAGGAAGTGACTTCATTACGTAGGAAGTGGCGTAATCTCCAGAAAGTTCATGAAGCCAGTAGAAATGGGTTGCAAGTTCGAGGTCCTTCTAGAAAATTCCTTTTGTTGCCAAAGTCTCCAGCTTTGTCACCAAGATTAGCATCTCAGGGAAACCACTTTATAGCTTTGTAACAGTATCAAATCCAAGCCGTACGCAGATGGTTAAATCCATTAACGATAAGAAGAGTGCATAAAACGGCTTTCAACTCCATATTCTTAGCTTACATTAGTTATATTAATAAAAAACATTATAGCTTTATTTATTTTTCCTATTTAAAATGGCTGTTATGTCGTTTAACCATGTTAAATCTCTACAATTTTTTTTTTGTTGACATTTAATTTTGTTTATTAAAAAATAACTTGAATGGTAAAATTTGTCTCTGTACCTCGGTGGAATCCTCGCCATAAATTAAACCAGTTTTCCTTCCACTCCTAGAGAAGATAAATATCGTCATCGTTCAGGCAGAAGTTACCAAGTGTATAAAAATCTTCTAATGGACTACTGCAGTCAATTAGAATTTGCTATTTCGTATTTTGTTATAGAAACCTGCTACCTAAACATCAGCAAATAAACTGCTTGAGCTAGAAACCCTTAAAATAATTTTTACTATTTACCGTAATGACTCGAAACTAATTAAGTTTTAAAATGAAAACATCTCGAAACTACAATTTTTTCATTTGGTGACTTGTGCCTGAATGACGGTGATATTAATAACTAGTAATTTGACTTGTCCTTACGGACATACAAATATCGAGCCACTGACAGTTCCGAAGAACGCCAGCAAATTCAAGTACAAAATTTCTTCACAAAGTACACTGCTTCATAGGAAAAAAAAGTTTAAAGTAACCAACACAATTTCAATTCCTATACGCACTTCAAACTTTCCTAGACACAAAATCTTGATTAATTACCAAATAACATAAATTAAAATGTGTACCTTAAAAGAAACAAAAAGATTATTTTAAAATTAAGAAATTTATTGCAGCTAGGCTTATTTTATATATTAAAAAATTGGACAGTTTTCTTAATTATTTTGGAACAATAAATCTGCTGTTGGAGAATATGATAGAAACTAAGATTATTATAGCTTTCATCATCCAGTACTTTAAGAAGACGTGCCCAAGTCTGGCTTACAGCTTTAAAGAAGGGTGTTTAAACAAGTTAGTTAATTTCTACCATTTTTCGTATTTGTAAGAACATTCCAAAAGTTAAGACGTTAAGCTGCTTTTGTTTTGTGAGAGAAACATTTAATGTGTTTCTAAGAGATGTGGATATTAGAAATTCAATTACTGGGACTCATATTATGGACTTTGTTCAGGTTTTGAATCCACATCTCTTAATTTGTAACAAAAATTTCATTTATCTTGTACATAAGCTTTCAAACTCTCCAAAATGTAAATGTGGGAAAATGGAGATGCAGTTCATTATGTTTTTGAATATTATATGCTGTAAATTATGAACAATGAACATAATCTGAAACAGCTAAGAAAATTTGTTCAGAACAGTTTGGGGACAGATGCTTAGTTCTTAAACTTGAAAAGGCATTTCGAATTTTCAAATGCAAATTTACTGGTTGCAAGGAAAGTTCCTTTTAAATGTATTTTGTTCTGATATTTTATACTTGTCTTTCGATTCAAGCATGCTGTATTAGCTGTGGATTATTTTTGTCCTCGATTCTGATTTTCATTGCTGGGCTTTCTTATTTTATATTCCCTTTTGTGTGTTGTGTTATTATTGCAATTGAACTGATAAGTTTTTATTATGTTTTGATTAGTGTTTAGTTTAGTAGTTGTTATTCTAAATTTTGTTTCTATTCTGTGCAAATTTATGCTTATAACTATTGCTGTTTTGTACTTTTAATGAAATGCTTATTTTTCGCCTCTAAGTATTATTCTAAATATTGTTCTTATTTCCATTCCAATTTTAAATTTTCCATTGTTATCTTTCTCTCTGATTCACATGTACCTTACACTTTTGGGTAAGTGAAGCTAGCGAGGTTTAAATAAATAATTTACCATAATTGATACAATTTCTTGATTATCAATACAACAATCTGGTAATTGTATTATGCATGCAAGTAAAAGGAATTACTTCAATATAATTTTTTATGATGTATTAAAGTTTAAAAAAAATAGTATTTATTTCTCATGTAACAATCAGCATAAATTATAAATTTTATTTCTGTTTTAGGTGTCATTTGATTTAAGTCTAGCCAGAGGTCTCGATTACTACACTGGTATTATTTTTGAGGCAGTTTTGAAAAGTAAGTTTTTATTTGTTTTATTGCTTTTGTTTGCCAATGCAAGAAATTTTTTGTCTGTTTCATATGGATATTTTAACCTGTTGCCCACCAAATTCTGATTTGATGCATAATATGTGGTTAATAGGTGCTGAAGTTGATTCAAATATTATAGGTTGCCAGCTGACGGTTATCATTCTGTAAATTTAATTGTAACTTTCTCCACATCTGTAATTTTTGTGATATTCAAATATTTTATGGACATCAGAATCCATCATATTAAATGTCAAGCCAATTGCAATATTGAGATGTAAAATGTGGAATAATGTACTATTTTAATGTTATGGATAATTCTAATGATGAAATATTTGTTGGGAAGATATTCATAGCATTGAATTTATTATAATAAACTAATTAATACAATAAGAATAAAACATTTAACGGAAAAACACAAATCAATAAGATACAAAATAAAATAAAATGCAAGCAAAGCATCTGGAGTGCGCTAGATGCCTCATGCAACCAAGATAACAATGAAAATGCGATAAACTACCTGACAAAATGAAATTTTTTAAAAAGAAAAAAGGAATAATTGAAAAAGTCAATAAGAAAAAAGAATCTGGCAGATGAACTTTTTCATTACTCAATAAATTTGTCTTTATTATCAAAAAGCAGAAGAAAGAAAAAGATGAAACTTACTATCTGCCTCCAAAGATGCAAAAACCTTGAAAATTCATCTGCGGGATTCTTTTCTATTGACTTTTTCAATTATTCCCTTTTTTTTAAAAAAAAATTGTCATTTTGTTAGGTACTTTATTGTATTGAATTTATTATCTTAGAACTAAATATGCCGAAACATGTAATAAATGAATTTGATCAAGTTAGTGTGTATTTCACCATGCTAATTAAACATCGCGATACATAGATTCACAACCACTTAGTTGCCAAAAAAGCATAAAAGTTTCAATAGCTGGATGGTATAGATAAAACCTGCAGGTTTTATACATGATTTAACTGAAGATGTCTTTGGTTCTGATGCATGTGACATCTGTTGAGTGTTGAATGTTTTCCTTTGTTAGGGGTTTTCTTATTTGTATAAAGTATTTATGTTCTTGGATTGCAACTTTTTTTGTATATGTTCTGAAGATTATCAGTGTTTAACCCCTTCTGTGGTGCTCGAGTGTCGGTTGTGAATCGAATAATCATATTTTCCAATAAGCTAAAATTAACACATTGTTGACTGGTCACAAGTTAACTTGTGTTTTCATGCCCAAACGCAGTTGACCGATCACAAGTTAATTCGTGTTTGCACTGTTTAGTTGTGGAGTGTTGAAGTTTATTTGGATTGTTTTGCTTCCACATTCAGTTATGAAATAATAGCCGGTGACGTGAGATAGCATGCAAAATTGCCGGTCAGCAATGTGTTGAGTCATTCACAGTTGTTATAATTCAATACAAAAATGACGTAGTATCCGTAAACATCGTAAGTGTCCCATTAGCTATTATTTGAGCCAATATGTCAATGCCTTCCCAAAATAGCAAGCGTCAACTAATTGGAAGCAAAAACTACTCAGTTAAGGAATTAAATGTGTTCAGTCTGACTTTTGAAGTTAAGAATTCAATCTATATGATGAATGTAAATTAGGGATGGTTATTAAAATTCTTTTATTTATTCAAGTAATTGTGAATGCATTTTATTTTCTAAAAATACCTTTTTAAAACAGTGAATGTTTACAAGAGTCTAAAATCAGGGTTCCTACGGTCCTCGAAAACTCCTTGAATTTTATTTGTCTTACTCAGGGCCCTGGAAAGGTACTTGATTTTTCGTTGGGTCCTTGGAAAAGTCCTTGAAAAATCAGCAAAATGTCCATCAATATTTTTTGGGACGGAAGAGAAAACCAGTTTGGAACTTGGTTTTGTCTTGAGAATTCCACCACCCATGTGTGTTTGGCAATGCTGTCAATCATCAATCTCTTCTTCCTTTGTATATTCAAAGACAGCTTAACCCTTTCGGGACGACTCACCTCCGTCCAAGACCTTCCCACGGGACGGAGCGGAGGAGAAAGGAATTGTCCCACAGGACGGGGGTTTTTCGTCGCTAAGCCTAACTTCAGAAAAAAAAATCACAAAAAAAAAAAAAGTTTAAGTCCTAACGTCGTAATTTTTGGTACCATTTCAGATTACTACTTAAACTGTGATATACATTAAAATTAGCATTAAATACTCATTTTCCTTTAATTTATTTATAAGAAAATATATGTAAAAAATTTGCTTACCTTGAGAAATAATTTTCGAAAGCATTTATTCTATTTCTTCTGAAATTTTAATAGGCAAAATACATAAATAAACTTATTAATAAAAAAAATACCAGAAAGACTATTTAGAAGAAAAAGTAGCAAAATTTTAAAATGAAAACTGAGTGTGGAAAATCTCGAAGCAGGAAGGAACTCAAATAAAACACTAGAAATATAACTTTTTAGCTCTTTTTAAAATGAATCATCACTCATCTGCTAATTGGGTCATTTATCATACAAGCATATTCTGCCTCAGATAAATAACTCTTTCTCGCCATAATAAACTGAAGTCAAGGCTTTCCGAAATCAGAAACAAACTACACAATTACGCGATGTTTAACTAGAATGATGCAACTAGACTGACAGTAAAACCCAAAAGGAACCCCACATAGAAGCGAAAAGAAATAAGTAAAAGTATTCGGTGAGATACAGAAATGCACTCACCAACGCAAACCACGTGGAGAGTGAAACATTCCAGCTCTGTTTATTTACATAACAGCTCATGAGAAAATACCAAATTCAGGCAGGAAGTGAACGAACTGAAGGTCAGGTTCCGATAATTATGTTCAGTTCAAAATAAATGGACACAGGGTGCCATCTAGTGGTCTTTAAAAATTGTTTCAGCTCAAAATGCATATATACAACACCCAGTCAACAGTGCCAGTTCCAAGCGTACCAAATATGCATCGCCTGTCGGTAGGCGAAAACTCCAAGCGTACCAAATATGCATCGCCCGTTCCGAAAGGGTTAATTTGACAATGCAGTAAAAGCTACTGAGGGTGTCTCTCCGTCGAGCAAAATAGTCCTGCAATTATCCTAATGTATTTTGAAAGTAACTGATATATTTGAACAGAATTTTGTTTTAAATACCAATAACCAATTTGCTCTGCAATGAAATCTATTTTCAAAATGTATGTTATTTAATTTCATAGAGCCAGGGAAGTCTGTTCATGTGAACACATAACTTAAATAGCTAGATGGATAAATTTTGGTTTAGTTTTATTGTTAGAATTGTAGATCTGTATCAAATTTTTTATTTCAAAAATAAAAATGCAAGTGATTAATTTAAATTTATCATTTGCATTTTTATGTCTAAAATATGTAATTTTATGGTCCTTGAATTTTCTTCAAAAGTTCCTTCTTTCCTCAATAAGGGTTGGAACTCTGTGAAATTAATATAAATGTTTGTATTGTAGGTCAGCCCATTGAGGTGGTAGATGAGGATGGTGAATCAACTAGTATTGGTAGCATTGCTGGAGGTGGGAGATATGATAACCTAGTTGGCATGTTTGACTCGAAGAACAAAAATGTGCCATGTGTTGGCATGAGTATAGGAATTGAACGAATCTTCGCTTTGATGGAAGCGAAACTACAGGTATGTTTGCTTTTCATTGGAGGATTGGATTTATTTAAGGAAACTGGGATGTTCTTAAGTTTGGGTAGTATAAAGATTTTTTCTAATTAGTAATTATATGTATACGCCATGGCAGAATCACAGCGACAATGTTGCAGAACGGCAAAAGTTTCCTGCTGAAAGATTTTCATTTTGGAAACAAATTATATTTTTGAGAGAATTAATTGTATGTGTATATATATGTTTTATTTACACACTAAATAAAGTTAAATGAAATATTTTACTTTATTTTTGAATTACTCTTGGATTTGTCCATTTGATAATTCTTATTTCATGGAATATTCTTTCAGAAAGATTTTGGTATTAATGAAGTTTGTCGCAGAAAGCATAATAATTTTCTGCCAAGTGGTATGTGTATAACTATATTAATATATAGTGCATGTAGGAAGAATGACATTTTCGTTATAAAACAGCAGAAAGATATTTGTGTCTTAAAGTATTTGTTTTTTAATAGCAAATTGAAAATGTGTCGCAATGCAAATATCTGCACATACATAGACACAAATTTAGTATGCTCAGAAATTTATAAAATCACCCAAATTCAGCATAATATATGAATAAAGGTTTAATAATTACAATAAACTTATTTTCATTTTCATACTCAGAAATTAGAAGAAAACAAACATTGAATGTCGTATAATTTGCAAACCTGAAAATTATAGATTTTTCATTGTAAATAACATCTTTAAAATGAGTTGTTGGTTGCAGAAATCACATGAATCAGTAATATTAAAATTCTGGGAGCTTTAAAAAATTAAATTATTTTTTAAACCGATTAGATTTTTTTTATCTGGTAGATTTTATATGTGTAAAGTGATTTTAGTTGACTCTTGTCATTTCTTCACTCATTTTGAAAATACCCTTTAGAAAAAAGGTGTCAAACTCGCAGCCTACAACGAGTATCTTTGCGGCCCGCCAAATATGTAACAAAATTTTTACCAAACATTTTGTAGCTTAATTTTTTAAAATCCAAATCAAACATAATTATGAAAAACGAGCCACACCATTCGCTAATGTTCGACACCATTCGCAAATGAGGAAATGGATGTAAACGAAGATCTAGTGCTGTTTAATTTGAAATCAAAATTCAGTGACTTTGGGAAGCCTCAATTTCAGAAATATTTGCCTGTCTGGTTTGAAAACATTCTAAAATTAGGATATGAAATTGTTTTCATGTTTGGAAGTACTTATCGGTGTGAGAAATTACTTTAACTTATAATAGGAAACAAGTCTTCTATCAGATTCATGATTATTGGAACAATTTAAAAATTTATTTCTGCAGACCAGTCTGTTGTGGAGAAGAGATGCCAGGAGTTAACAAGAAAACATCAACTTTAGAATTGTCTTTTTCTTATATTGTGTTTTTGAAATAAATCTATGTTACTGCAAAAAAACAATAATAATAATTGCGGCCTGCATAAGTTTAGACCTGACCCGTGATAGCATTTGAGTTTGACACCCCTCTTTAGAATGTGAAAACAGCATAAATGCGATTTTGAATTAAAAATGTGGTTCCTGCAATCAATGATTCAAATATATTACTGCCCAGAAATAAATAAAAATGTTTAACAGGTACATAATACTTATAAATATAATAATAAATAATTTTGTAAATATGCAGTTAAAAGAATTTTATATTTGATTTTCTGAATTTGAAAAATAAAAAAATGAAACTATATTACTGTGCTTCTGCTACTTGCAAAATAATATATTTTAAAAATCACACGGGCTGTTTTTGTTTACTTTTTCAAATGCCAATATATGAGCTCTTGGCATATCAGACTATATATATTATACATCTCAAGGCAAACAGTATATAATATACATTACAGGGTAAAATGTTCCTTATTTTATAAGGATAAGATTGATTTTTTGATGGTAAAAAATGTCCCAATTATCTTAAATGGATTTAGGCACTTTAACTTTTATATGCACTGTTTAATGGTATGACATGGGATGAATGCTGCAACCAGGCATCTACCGATTGGTAGAATATGGGTAAATGCAGAAAAAGATACCATTATGTACTAGTTTCACTACATGCTACAACTAGGTAACTTGTTATTGATAATTCAAGGTCAATTACAATCAATCCAAAGTCCAAATACAATTTTCAAAAGAAATTGATCAGTTGATTCATTTTTTCTTTATTTTGTTATCGAGCGATTTGTAGTTACCTAGTTATCGTACTCATCCGACAGTGCAGTCAGGCAGATAATTTGGTATATATTAATAACTGTCATTTAGGTAAGCTGATATAAATTACTTATCATTTTTGTTTGTAACAAAGTTTGATATAGCATTTTGAAAATAAGAGAATATAACGAAATGGATAAAAAATGAATGTGAAGTTTCTATTGATTGAAGTTTCCGTGTGTGCTCTTGATGATGAATCATTGAAAACTGCTAAGAATAATTTCTGAACTTTTATATAAATAATACTTAATTTTTTGTATCCTAATATTACTAATTCTGGGTCAACATTGTTTGGTAGCAAAACAGCTATTGCCTATCTAGGAAAAAAGCATAATCTTTAAAAATAGCTGCAAATGAAATTTATGGAAGAAAGTAAATTTCTCTCTTAAAGATCATTAATTTGCTCTAGTTGTTAATCACTTAACAGTTTTGCCCACACGGTGTTCGGTCACTGCAAAAGGGGAATTTGTCTGAACGCCACTCGAGCAGGTAATTTTTCTAAGCGAATCCACTGTTTTTCCCGCAAATTTCAATTTCTTTACTTTGCAATGTTTCTAGCAGTCTAATTAATTTTGTATATCAAAAAAGTGTAAACCTGTTTTTTGGTCAGATTAGGTTAAGGTAAACCAGTTTTTAGGTCCTTTTTTCTCCTGTAATTATAAATTATCAAAAATTAATAAAATCAATACTTATTTTACCTGCCAAAATAAAATTATTATAAAATCAATTTGAATACAAATTTGCTTATAAAAAATGTGCTTAGTTTTGGACACAATATGACAGAAATGTTAAGTGGTGGAATCAGTTTTTAAGTCAAAATTCAGTTTTAAGAATTATTGTTATTTTTTATTTGTTCTTTCCAATGTATAACTCACTCTCACTAACAGTGAGTATTATCATTAAACTGTTACTTAAAAAAATAATCTTGCTTCATAATTAATACTTCCCATATTTTATTCTTGTTTCCCCTTGTCTGAATTTATAAGAAGCACAGCCAAATAAATAAAAACTTTAAAATAATTAAATATCAACTGTATTACTTTCATTAAATATGTTAATACATCAAAAAACACATGTTATTGGGGGAGGGAGGAGAGTTTGATCAGTTTTGATGTTATAATTAAGTAAACATTCACAAAGTGAATTTAAAGAGAAAATTAATTTTGACTTGAATGAATCCTCTTTTTGTATGATTATACATTTTGAAATCTCAATTAGAAATGTCATAGTTTCTTTTAACAGGCATCCACTTAAATAGTTTTTTAAAATTGATTTTTTTTTGCCATTTTTTAAGACTGTAATGCATATTTTTTAAATGTGTTTGATATATTTTATAGGCCAATGGAAAGAAAATTCGAAGCACAGAGACTGAAGTGTACGTAGCAACAGCCCAGAAAAAGTTGGCCCACCACAGAATGAAGTTGTGTCGAGAGCTGTGGGATGCTGACATAAAAGTGAGTTACAACTGTGTATCGGACAGATTCATTGAAATTGTACAAGTTTTATAATCTTTCAGTTCTTTTTAAATGTCCACAGTTTTCCAAAAGTTGAAAAGTCTTTCAAATGTAAATAATTTTTAAATCTTTTGTTATTATTACCCCTTTGCAATCCAAAGGTTTTTTCAAAAGCATTCTAGCAAGTCCAATCCATTTTTGGTGAATTTATAAATAATTACATTTTAAGGTATAAAAAACCAACTTGAGTCAAAAATATCAAGTCTACCTCGAGTTCTCAACATAGGGCTGCAAAGATTAAGTCAATTCATTTCTTTGTTTTATTATTTTATTATATATTATAATGAAGATGTAAATCATTATTCCTGTTCTATATTGAGTGAAAAGAAAATGGACATTTATGTTCTTACAATGAAAATAATATTTATAAAATTTCTTTAAAAATCGTTTCACTAACATTTTTTTTATAATAAACTTTTTATTGCATGAACTTCATTTACTTAAAACATTTGTTTTTTAATATGTCATTTCCAGGCTGAACAGTCATATAAACTAAATCCAAAGCTATTAGACCAACTTCAATATTGTGAAGCTCGGGGAATTCCTCTGGCAGTTATTCTTGGTGAGTCAGAAGTGCAAAGAGCTGTTGTGAAAGTACGAAATGTGGAGACAAGGGAAGAAGTAAGTATTTATCCAAGTTTTTATGGAATAAAAGTTCTTTCTATAACTGTCGAAATTTAGAGGTAATGAACTCAGTTTTATTCTTTTTTTTGTTTGATAATCAGACATTTTTAAGTTCAACTAGCTAATGAAATTAAAATACTTACTTTATATTATTCAAATATGTAGTTTAGCTCATCTAGGTATAATTTCATTGTTTTCTTAAGACAGCCATAAAAACTTGACTTCCAGCTTATGAACATTCGCTACAATATAAATAAATCTTTTTCCTTCTGTTCATTTTTGTGATGAGAGGCTGATTGAACCTTCATTTTAAAACTTTTGTTTGTGAAAATTTTCAGTATTGAAATGTTAATATATTCAGGCTTTTAAAGAATTACTTTAATGCAGTGATTTTTATTTCCGATCGTTTGGTGTTTCTCATCTCATCTTTAATTTGCGAAGAAGACATTTGTGCTTGGAAGCGAGCCTCTGGATCTGCCTCTCTTTCCTTAAATAAACCTTTAGTCTTACTGTTCGCTGTTTTGTGCCATGGCTACCAGGATTAATGAGAAAGCTGTTAACTACAGCCTTCGATCTGCCAATTTTTCGTGCAATTTTCAGCATCGCTGTAACCAGCATCTTTTAAAAGCTAATATTTTGCCTTGTTCAGTTTCTGATATGTCATCTTGGAATGGCATTAAAATATACAAGAATAAAACAATTCTGTATCCACAAAATTTGTATTTGTTTCTAGAATTGGAGAGAAGAGAAATGCTTTCTCAGCTTATTAATTCTTTCAGATGATGTAATCAGCAGATGACTTTATACTTTTTTTTTAAGCTGCCATCCCTGCTGATTTTGATAATTTTTACATAATAAAAAAAATATCAGGATTTTTTACAGATGCATTTCGGCTCATTATTTGGTAGCATTAAGTTAAGTTGTAAACAATTTGCATAGTTTGAAATTGCAGTAGTTTTCCATTTATGGCCATTTTTCGTCCGACTTTAGACTTTTTTCCGTGATTGTATGTGGCACATTTCATTTCCCTTTTTTCTTCATTCTTGGATTTTGAATATTTGCGGTCATCTTTTGACCAACTTACTTTGTTCTTGTTTTGTGTATCTTTCCTTTTGGTGGATAATGCTTCACATAATTTTCATTCTAATCCCTAATGTTGTAGCAGATACAGCTGGATGTACTTGCATCATCAAGTTCTTCAACAGTTAACTCCTCAATCTCTGATGGAATTGTGATGATATCCATTTAAATTTGTTTTGAGAAAAATATTCCTGGGATTTTTCAACTGTAGACATAGTCATTACACAACACAATACTTTCCTGAAATGGGAAAATATGAGTATTTGCTTTAAAAATTTTGTAAGAATTTTTGATTTAGTTATTAGACCTGAAAAAAAATGATTTATTGTGGAAAAAAATTGGCTGTAATGCTGAGGGTCCTCAATTGAGGATAGCATCGTAGGATATTTTATTTTTAAAGACTTAATTTTGAGATAACAGTTTAAATTATGATCATATATTAACTGCCAAATTTTTTCAAAACGGTATTTAAATGTAACATTTGTAAACATGTTCAAATACTGTTGAACCAAGGGAATTGTTATTTATATGCAAAGTTTTATTTAATTACTAACCGCCCTCGGCGACCAGCTTGTTCACCGAGAATATAATTTTATATTTATGTTTCCCTTAACAACATAAGCAGATTGTACTGGATGTTTAACCCATGTTCTTTTAGTGGCATTGCACCTGTTCTGTTCTTTGTCTGCATAAATGTCCCTAATGAAGTCGAATAACTGACCACCTCGCGTAACATCTAATCTTCACTTTCTTATTCTTCCTGCAAATTATGCATTTGATTTCAACATTAAAATGGCACAACACATTTTATGGCCAGAAGCATGTTTGTTTAATTAAAACATGGCGAATAAAGAATGAAAACATAGCAGCCATAATCATTCAGCTTAATGGATATATTTATTAATATACGTAATATCTCGGAGAGCTAAAATATGAAAGCAAAATGTATTAGAATATATAACATTTTTTAAACAATGAAGACAGTTTGAATTGCATTGGAACAATGAAAAGTATTGTTATAAATTATGCCAAAATATTATTAAAAAGTTGTTAAAATTAGAGGAAAAAATTGTACGACAACTTTGGTTGATATCATTGAAAAAGCAATTTTTTACTCTTTCAGATGGTGTAAAAATGATTTTTGTGTTGTAATATTTTTGGAAGTTATTAAAGAAGAATGCCAAAATTTTGTTTAATTATTAATTAATTAAAATTCTAATCAAAATTTTTTTTAAAAAAAAGGGCTCAGAGTTGCACATTACCACCCTCCAAAGAATGTTTGTGCCAAATGTCATAGCTCTAGGTGCAGTGGTCTGTCCTGTAGAGTGCCAACACACACATATTCTCCTTTATTATTAGTAGAGATAATATGATTCAGTGCTCGAGGGATAAGCATTCAAAGGTTTAACACAGTACTCAAAATAACATAATAAAATACAGTAGAGTCCCGCTAACCTGAGCTCCGCTTAATCCAAGATAGATTAAAAAAAGTAATAAAAAATTGCATTGTAGCACTATCTGTCTCTGGAAAAAGAATTAAAATTTTTTCCCCCCCCTTGCTAATGCTTAAAATTTGTCACCTGCCTGTTGAGCTGGCGATAAGTTTTTCTTGGAATTTTCGCCTGATTACCAAAGAAGAAGAAATGGATGAAACTGAAGATTTAAACTATGAAACGGAGAAGATTATCTTGCATGCAGAAGGCACGGCAGCGTTAGATGTTGCCCTTCGCTATATTGAGCAGCAGCCAGATGCTTTCCCACATAATGTTTTATTTTTGAAACACTTGCGAGACAACGCAGCAAGAAAGAGACTTTCTGCTCAAAAACAAACAACTTTAGATTCATTTTTTAAACATTAAATCAAGTAAGTGTGATTATATTTTAAATACATGTTATTTAAAATACATTTTATATTTGCAAATCTGTGTGCTCATTATTTTTTCACTATTTGAGCTCTCTATTTTTCAGTTATACGTACATATATAAAACTGAATTTTGCTCTTCGATTTTATTATGTAGTCCACATAATCCGAGTTGGCGTCTGTCCCGATCAACTCGGATTATCGGGACTTGACTGTAGATGCATATACAGTAGAGTCTGCCTACAACAAAGTCTCCTTACAGCGAATTTCTCCCTATAACGAATTTTTAATCGGAATGTTAAATAACATTCTAAATATTCTCCATATAACAAAGTGGTTGTCTCCCTATAACGAATTTTTTCAGACCTTTGTCTTTTCGATTTTTGTCATTTTTGAAGAAAGTTGCTAATTTCTGTACAAACAAATCGCTCGCACGTGCCTGTTTCTGGAACCACTCGCATTGTTCATTCCAGCGATAACACATAACAATAAAATGCTATGTGAAGGGTAATGCAGTTGTGGGAACCTGTGCTTCTACAGAGGGAGCAACATTTCTACGGGTCAAGATTCCAAGAATCGGGGAGGAAACAGCAAATGAATGTGACAATAAGCATTTTACGTTTATCCGTTCTAGTACATATTATTCTCTAAATTGGTGAATTGTCTTCACTTTTGAGCTTTTTGTTTATACAATAAAAATTAGTATAATTTTAACAAATTTATAATAAATATTACTTCATTTTTAATTGAAAGTCATAATTAAATATTTTTGCACTTATCGCACATACTGAAAGGTTTGTTACATTTACTTAAATAACTGCAAAAATGTCTAATCTCCGTATAACGAAATTTTCTCTATAGCGATTTTTTTCAATTGGAACCAAGCGATTTCGTTATAGGGAGACTCCACTGTACTTGCCTTTACTTAAGTTGATATACGGCATAAAAAGCAAATGCTTCTATGACGCATGAAAGATCATAAAATCAAGCCAAGAAAACACAAAGATTTTACCCATTCTTTATTAATTGTCCTCAAAGGAAGGACACTAGGTGTTAATGGGTTTAAGTGCACTTTCATTTATGCAACAGAACTTTTATTGTTTTCTCTTAAAAACTTACTGAATTGCGTTTTCCCTCCCCACTCAGATGGAAGTGCCTCAAGCTGAATTGGTAAAGTTTCTGAAAGACCGAAGGACTGTGGATGAAGACTGAGTGATGCTAGGCTGTGATCCATAAATATTTATTTTCTATTTATTTGTCATCGAGTGAGCATCTGGGACTTCATGAGTGACATTCTGTGCGACAGGGGGCCAGTGCAGCTCTCGTAACTGGAGGCAATATTTAATTTCCACTCTCTTGAAATGCTCAAGATTAGAATAATAATGTTAATTTTCATAAAAGTGATAAAGAGCAACCACTTCTAACAAACATCGAGTTAAATTTTTTATTATATTAGCTGCCCAAAAATACATGGAAGTAAAAGTCTAATAATTTGTTGTGTAATTGAATATCAACTCTATTTTAAGGAGAGCTGGAGTTAACAAACTTTTCATACTTAAATTCTAAAATTTTATGAAATTTTATGAAATTTTAATTTTACAGAAAATCTATTTTTATATTTATAATGCCTTATACATTGGCATACACTCTTTGGCTTTACGTCTTGAAATTTGAAAATAGTTCCCGTTTTCTGTTTTTTTTCAATTCCAAAATTTTTTGCATCTTTTCAGTTTGTAAATTTACAAACTTAAATTTTAATCTCAGAAACAAATATATTTTTGAAATATATGTCTGGTTTTTCACCTGCAAAATATACCAAAGAATTTTTCATTTCTTGAGGATTCCTAATTTTTGTGCATGTTTATGTGTATTCATGTATGTAAATATTTAATAATGTATAATTATGTGTTATCAGTTTCTTGTACATGAGCAATTTTTGTTTTTGAATTTTGCTCAGATGGTCTTGAATGAAAATTGCAGTCTTTGGTGCAAAAACCGAAAAAATTTCAAAAGTATGTGTAAAACAATATCCTGTTTTACAATTAAACTCAATATTTTCATTACTATTATTAATTTATGTATATATATATTTTTATTTTATACTTACTTTACTTCTAAAAATTTTAGCCCTTTTTACCTATCAATTTTCTTTACATGGTTCTTCAATATTTCATCTTTACCATCAATATGAACTTTGTTAACTAAAGCAAAATCAACAAATGCAATATAAAATTGTTTAAATTCAATATTACTATGAAAACTTTCTTCCTAGAATTATCTTGTGTTTATAAATGGATTATTTTAATATATATCAATTTTTTTTTTTTGCCTTTGAACTCTTAAGATAAAAATGCTGTACTCTTGAAGATCTACAAACTGATGATTTAACTGAGTGCTTATGATGATGTGGGTGACAATGCTGTAGATGATATTATAATAGTTTGCTTATATTTTTAAATTTCAAAATCTAATTTTGTTAAATGTCTGATGTTTCATAATTTACTGCATATTGTTAATTTTAAATTTTCTTTTCCTTCCATTAACTTGAAGTTCTGTCTTTTCTTATTGTTTGGGTTAAGTTTTAAATAGCATTACAGGCAGTAGTGGTATTAATGGTGTTTTTTACATTTAAAATTCTATCATATCTGCTTTTTAAAATTCTGGTGATAGTATTGTATTTTACAATCATGAAACAGGTTTACTCTAGGAATACATCATGGCATTCATTCTATTGTGCTCTTAACACAAACTTCAGGCCTCCACAAGACATTCTGAATGTTTAAGCATATGAAAATATGAATTGAAATTTATCTTAGTATAATTTAAAATAATAGTGGTATTTGTATTTTGCCATCATTTTATGTGTAGTTTATTTTCAAATTCACTTATGAAATTCATAACTTGCGCATCTATAAAATGCCAGGAAATAATGTCCCTTTCCTGTTTTGGCATCTGGCTGTTGCTTATTCCTAGAGTGAACCATGTTTTAAATCTGTTGCTGCGTAGTAAATAAAGATTTTTATACATTTTTACCGAGTCTGCATTCATTTCTCTTTTAAACATTCATTAATATTCAATGAAAATTTATTGCACATTTTCTTAAAGACAAAATTATTGTTACGATGATAAATATTTCAAGGAAAAGTAAAAGAGAGAAAAAAGATCTGCTTAATTCTTTAAACTTTTATACTCTTTGCCAATGCTGTGCTACCTCAGTTTTCATCGATAGTTTGTGCGAAAACAATTGGCAAAATCCAAAACCATGGCAATTATTTCCACATGAATCATTGTAAATCCAATTAATTTGTTCTAGACACTCCAAAATGCATATCAGAAACACATTTTGTAGAGGACAAGTATAGTGTTTAATACTAAAAATAATAAATCGTTGTAAAATAAATATAAAACTGCTAGACACTCTAGGACAGTGGTGGCGAACATATGACCCACGAAGGCTTTTTAAATGACCCACTTGTTGATTTTTATAAACTTATCTTTTATACCATAAAAAAGTGAACAGGCAATCAAAAATATTAAAAAATTACATTAATAATTTAATATCCAATGTGGAATTTATATTTAAAAAAATATTTCCAAATGGACGTTGGCTAAGTGATTTTCTATCCTATCACTGCACCTGTGTATGATTCATGACAAAATTAGTCGGTAATTCATGGTATCGCCCCATCGATATCAACTTTTTGCCTTCGACCTTTATTTTTTGCTCTTCACTTGCAAAAGTTAAAGTTGTAAAACAAAAAGGAAACAAACTTTTTTAGGGGATTTTGAAAGTGAGAACGAAAACAAGCAAACAACAAAAAAAGGCATCGAATTTTTCAGTTCACAATTTTTTCCAAATTATTATCCTTTCTACCTTCCTTTCCAAATGACACCACTGACTTAGTGACCCACGGGCTAATATTAAAAAAATAATGAACAGAATTTGACACACTTCTCGAAAAGTCTCGCCAGCATTACTCTAGGAGTTTTCTGTGTGGTTAACCGTTAAGGGCTTCGCTTTGTTATCACATAACAGAGGAGTTAGACAATCTTTCATAGGCCTGTTTCCTGGCAGTGCCTTTTCTTCGTGTGTAATGAACGCTCTTTTTGATGTTTTCTTCCAGACGAGGCCAGTTTCATCATAGTTGGGGATATATCCTTCAGTCTCTTAAGTAATCTTTGGCTTCGGACACAAATCTTTCAGCTCCAGTCTTGTCTGAACTCTCACCCTCGCCATTTGTTTTTGCAAAAATTAGCAGTGAGGTCACTGAAAACCGAAACACATTTTGTGGAAATAATCACCGAAAAGCAAGGCATCACTGTACTGCACTCGACTGTGATGTGCAGAATAATTCGTATGGTCCATACACAGCGTGAATTTGACCTATTCTGCCAAAAGAAAGAGGCTGATGGAAGAGCCCGTGGGGATTGTAAAACACTATAACAACCCTGTCCTATCTCGAACCGTTTGCAAGTTTTGACAGAAAAAGCAAATATGCTAAAAATCTAAATTTAAAAAGTTTTTGGCAGATCTACATGCAAAGTAAGCACATATTCTGAAAGAGCAGTTAAAATTCTTTAAGATGACATCATTTCATCAAAATATCTGGATTTAAAGCCGAGTTACAAGCTCCAAAACTCTGGCAAAATGCAAAATCGAATTGGCACCAAAATCTTGAATACCACAAACACCATTGAAGCTAAAATCTGTCAAATTTAACAAAAACTTGTCCATTCTATCGGCTTTCGAATGAGCCTACCATATCTGTGTTTTATTTCAGGAGAAATTTAGTCTTTCGTTGGCAATACATCACTGAAATCAGTGTTCATCAAAATAGACATTCGGCAAAAAGCCGCCAAGTGAAACGATGGTGGATAAATGGAATGTATGCAAACCTGCGACTATGAACTCTTTCTGATATGCAAATAGGTTGGTACACATCTGCATGTTTATAATGCATTGTATGCTTTTATCACCAAACTTGTAGGCTTGTGTCAATTTTGGACCAAATCTGCCAAAGGGTTGACTTGCCTGTTTGTGTATTGACTCAAAAATCCAACAAGTTACATGAATGAAAGTCAGTGTGTTAGCTTCATACCAAAATTGTATGTCTGTTTCAAATTTTGGATGTAATTCATCAAAAGGAAAAAAGTATAAAAATGCATACTTGATTTTCTTCACTTTGCTACAAAACTTGACACAAAATGCGTCATATTATGTAAGTATTCAGGAAAGTTGAGGAAGAACACTTTGATTTGTTTAGTTAGATATTTGTGATTTTGGTAATACTTTCTATATTTTCTTGCGAATTTTAATCCATCTATATATATATATATATATTGCACAAAAGACTGTTTCAAATGCTTCCTTGAGAATTCCCTATTTCTGTGAGGAAATGCTCTCTGAAGAGCAAGTCTTGATTCTATTTTACAAAATGTAGTTAAAAATATACATTAAATGTAGGAAGATGGAGCATTTTTTTTTTTTTTTTCTGAATTTCATTTTTGTTGGATCAAAACATCTCGAGTTTAGATAGTTCTATTTTAATTTACAAGGTAATGACATTTGTGTTCAAAGTTGTCTTATTCTTGAAAACTTATTATCTTTCAGACTTTTATTCACGATACCCCCATTTGTATGGTTTCAGGCCCAACTGATTTAAATATTTAAATGAAAATAATTTGAAATAAAAAAAAATATTATAAGGTTTCTTGGAAGAGTTTCGTTTCTGATTAAGTATGTACAGTAGACTCGTCTTGTACAGGAGTCTCAATTATTGAGCACCTAGTTAGAAAAAGAAATGTTCTGTAATAAAATGAGGAGTAATTTATTTAGCTGAGACTTTTTCAAAAATGGCAAACTGTCTATTTTAACACTTTCATCTTTGCCTCCCATTTTCACATTAAATATAGACATTCATAAATGAGCAGCAAAATATGTTTAAATAATTTTTTTATAAGAATTCAACGTGTAGTGTTTTTCTTATTTTAGAAGTGTGTTTTATCATATTCTGCAGAGAAAGGAACACAATTTGGATCTTGAGCATCATCTAAAATTAGTGTAATGAGGGAAGCTAGCTGTACTGTGCTGCATGATATGTTTTAAGTTGCTCAGTTAGTAGAATTGCTTAAGTCTTACCTCAAAGTGATATATTAACCACTATACATAAGTAAATAAATTTATAAATTTTTTAACTTTAAAAGACACATTTTCTAAGCTTATCCCTCGGCTGTAGTGCTATGGACTTCAGAAAAGATACACTGGTTAGACATAATTATAAACTGAAGTTTTAATTTTGTTTTAATCATAATTTAACTCGGTTTAATTTTGCTTTAAAAAAATAATGATAAATTATTACAAAAAATACATCTAAATTTAGAATGACTCGTACATTTAAAATAAGAAAAAGGGTAGCTTTAAAATTTTAGCATTACATGAAATCTGGTCAAAATTATAAACTCAAAGGTATAAAATTCTGGGTTGTGATATTTTTGTTCGAATAAGTTCATTTTAATTAAAGAAAATGTTCAATTTTCCCTTTAGTGACTGTTATTTTCTTCATTTTTTTTAATAAAAAATGTCAAACATCAAAATGATAATCTATATATTTGAAACAGTTGGCAAAACCAAAGGACCAACCTCAACCACTGGTCCGATTTCAACAATTTGTATTTCATATGAAAGCTTATGACCCCCTAGATACATCATCATAGGTCGCCTGCGCCCCATCACCCTCAATTTTTGAGATAAATCGAAAAACACTACTTCACTATACCTTCTCTGTTGGGAAAAACCGTGACAGGGTCCCACAGCCTCAACTATTGGACCAATTTCGCCTATTTTTTTTATATGAAAGCTCATGACTCCTGCCTGCGACCCACCACCTTCTGTTTCCGAGAGAAATCACAACACTACTTATCTGTACATTCTCTATGGGGAAAAACCTTGATAGAGTTCCCCAATGCCAACCACTATAGCGATTTCGCCAATTCTTATTTCATATGAAAGCTCATGACCTCTAAAAGTCTCAATAATGGCCGCCTACCCCCGACCATGCTCCGTTTTCGAGAGAAACTGAGAAACACTACTTCACTGTGCATTCTCTATGGGGGGGGAGGTTGAAATAACAACCTTACAAAAATAAAAATATAGGTCCACTTTCTTGTACCAACGGATGGGGCAAGCACAACTAACCAATCAGCATACTCTACATTTATTGTGCAAGTCCTAACTTTTTTTTATTTTATACCTTCGAGTTTAAAATTGTGTCCATATTTCATGTAATGCTAAAATTTTAAAGTTGCACATTTTCTTATTAATTTTTTTAAAATTTTATTTATGAGTCATACTAAATTTAGTTGCATTTTTAAAATTATTTATACTAATTTCACTAAACCAAAATAAAATTGAGTTAATAAAAATAAAATGAAAATGTCTTAAGTTTATAATTTTTTCCAGCAGTGCATAAGGGAACATAATGATAAACTATGTTGCGTCAGTTTGAGTTACCTTTGATTATGGATTAATTTTTGGATTTCGAAAAATTAACAATAGCGGAGCATTAACGACAGACTCGTAACAAACTGTTCTCGTGTTAAAAGAATCTGAAAGTTTTGAAGACAGTTAGATGAATATCTAAAGCTATTCAAAAGTAATTTATTATTTCCAAGACATTCACAAGGAAAACAGCCGAATAACTACTTTTAATGCTCATAGGTCAATAAGTCAAATAGGTTATTGAATATTTAAAGATTTCCATTGACCACAGGAAGTTAACTTTTTCGCCCTTCTGCAAAATGGTTGTTTATGAACAAAAAAGACTTGTTAGTAGGCATATTCAGAATAAATTTATTGTCCCAATTTTAGAGTTTTGATTTCATCTTGAAATGGAGGTGTGAACCGTTCAGTGAACATCGAAATGGAGACTATGAGACAATTTAAGTACTTGACATAGTATCTGTTTCAACGAAAAATTTTTAGACGTTGTGAATTTTTAAATTGATGCAGTGATAGCTGACGAAAGCAAATGTGATCTCAGAAATGTAACTCACGGTCGTCCTTTACTTTGAAACGTTACTTTTAAAAAGAAATTCAGTCTCGATAGTTTGACTAAAATGCTTGATTGGTTGCGTTCTAAATTGTAAGTATTAAGAAAATTAACATTTTTTCTCATTCGTAAAACATTCGGAACAGACTGAATGAATGTATTCATTCATTCGAAAGTAATATTCATTGAAAAGTGAGACTTGAGAGAGAGGTACTGTCCCGCAGCCAAATTGGCGGCTTTTCATTTCTTCCGTTAATCGTTATGATGATCACCGTTATTAATTTTAGTCATCGCTCGTGAAAAAGAAAATTAAGTTTAGTGACGGTACTGTGTTCTCAAGTCTAACCGATTGAAATCTAGAAGCTGGTACACACTCAAAAACGGTGCCAAGTCGCCAAATCAAAACCTTGCCCGCTGCACCTCATTGCTTGCATTAACTTTGGCGACTTAGCACCGTTTTAAAAGTTTGTACCAACTTCTAGATTGCAACCGAAAAATATCTAACTCATATAAATGCTGAATGACACCTGAGATATCTCTTGTTATTCAAACACGGTACGCCTAAAACGTCTAAGGGGTCTATTCTGGCACCCCCGGTAGGGTTGGGTTCCGCACGTTAACAACGGAACCCAACCCAACCGAGAGTACCAGAATAGACCCCTAAATATTTCTAAAACAAATACGTCTAAGCTATCATCTTAAATTCATAACAGCGTCACGTTCAATGGCGGCGATTGGGTTGAAAAAGTAGGAGGGCAAAATATTTATAGACATCTAAAAGTAGTAGTAAACATTTATAGACATTATCCGGAGTATAGGAGTAGACAACAAAATTTATAGACATCATCCGGAGTATAGGAGTAGACAACAAAATTTATAGATATCATCCGGAGTATAGGAGTAGACAACAAAATTTAAAAATTCAGCTAACTTTCTCGGACACTATTGCTTTTCAATACAGTCAAACCTCGGTGTAACGAACCAGGGATATAGCGATCTCTCGGTTATAAAGAACTTTTCAAATGGTCCCAACCGTACTTCTGTGCCACTGATGTATTTTGAAATGCTTATAACGATTTTCAAAAGCAAGGAATTCGGATATAGTGAACCAAAATTTCCACTTTTGAAGCTTAGTTTTTGCTCTTTAACGAAAATTTACTACTTATTTTTATACTTTAAAGAAATAAATGTAGGTACAATTAAGTACAAGTTAATTTTACTGTTTAATGTTTTAAGAACAAATATTTATTTTATTTTATTATAGCTTATTACTAATTGCAAATAAGTGTGATTAATTTGTTCAACGCAGAAATGCATTTAAGTATTATAGCAAATTTTGTGTAGCCAATATTTGAAAATTCGGATATAGTAAACCCTCGGTTATAGCGAACTTCTGTCTCGTTCCATTGAAGGTTCATTATAACGGGGTTTGACTGTAATTCTTAGTTTTAGGTAGCTAAAATGAAATAGACATTTTATTTTTCCAGCAAAACATAGGGAGCAACTGCCCCCCCCCCGACTCGCCGCCAGTGGTCACGTTCCCCCTCTTTTGACATAGGCTGGATGACAGTTATGATTCTCAGAGGTCTTCGATCGTTTGTAAAATAATTCCAACTCGGTCGACAGATTTTGAAAACCCTGCTTTGTCATATCATCATTCAAAGCACAAAAAGTCTGATATCAAAAATTCCATTCGGTAATTTCACTATCAGGTGGAGGACTTGTATAGAATAAGAATTTAATTAAATTAGTAGTTGATTAACTGATACTTAAGTTCTGAAAATATTAAAAATAGTATATTACCGCCGAAAACACAAAAATGCTCAAAATTTCAAAACTCGAGCATATGAGGAAGTGAGTGAAGAATCAATTATGAAATTCGACCTTTACAGACATGAAACTGAGTCAAGTTAAATAAATTATTATTCGTATTTTGAATGTTATATTAATATGTTATTGTTTTGAATCCATTTCGAATAGTTCTTAGCCCTTGAAAAAGTGGACTAGAATGGGTTCCTTGTTTTGTTTTTAGTTCTATTCGATTCACTCTGAGTGTTTTTTTATTTCTTTCTTTATTTATTTTTGGGGTACTTTTCCGTTAGCCAGGCGCAAGCGAAAAATCGCCAAATAATGTAGAATTCCGCCAAATTTCTTACAACCATTCTCTTCGCGATTTGGCTCGAGTTTGGTTCACAATTGGCGACATTTGCGCCGGGCTAACGGAAAATCGCTTTGCTCTTGGCGACTTGGCTCGCGTTTGGTTCACAATTGGCGACATTTGCGCCGGGCTAACGGAAAATCGCTTCGCTCTTGGCGACTTGGCTGTTCACATACTAACATTCACTAACGGAAAAGTACTATTTTTGGCTATCTCCGTATGATCTTGATTTCCATTGTTCTGTATTTTTTGTTTAGCTGCTGCAATGGCGCGCTTCTTAAACATTGTCGTACTTTTATCTGTTTTATCCTAAAATTTTGATGTTTTAATTTTATTGGGTACTAATTAAAATATTTTTTTTGTTCTTGTTTAAAGTTTAAATTGTGCTTTCTTTTTAAAATTTGTTCTATTTTTTTTTGTTGATTGTTTGCATGCTCAAGTTAAATAAAAGTGTTTTTAAGAAAATCAAGCTGCAAATGATTGTTAGGCCAATAATCATTCAATTTCAGATAGAGGTGGGAGATAAAGGACCACGAGTCCAAGTGCTTCCAAAAGTCCAATGGTCAATTGGTAAGCTTGAGATATCACTTTCTAGACGAATACTGCCAGAAAAGTTACCGATATACACTATCTAATCAAAAGTATCCCGACACTTTCGTATTTTCACATTTTTTAGAATTTCTCCTGAAAGGCTAAACTGACTGCCCTTGAACTTCGATCATGTAAAGAAGAGAATCTAACTCACATTTTACAGTGAAGATTCGGTCCTGAGGATAATTAGGGGACCGTCTACAAATTGATGAAGACGAAAATTATTTTGGCCCACCCCGCTTCAAAGAAAGCTATAACGAGATGAAACTTTCAGCATTGGTTATGTTTAATTTGCATAATATTTACATGAATTTTCGTAAAAGCAGCAGAAATATTCGGGAAGATATAAAGGTTTTCTTAAAAACTCCCAAATTTTCCCGCCTGTTTTTTGCTTATAACATGCATAGTTTTCTATTATATTATACGAAACTTACAGAAAAAATTATAATATGTTACAAAAGCATTGTGTAAAAATTTAGGAAAAAATGTTGAATATTAGAGAAAATATGAGTAGTACTAGTAAATAATATTTTACTGCTCATGCGCGAGACATAGCGTAATTTTTCTTTCATAACTTCAAAGTCAGATATATAGAGCAACTTATGTAAAAAATCCAGTCAGATATCATTAAGATTTAGAAATATATCAGCATTGCAATGAGCAGAACTTTTGCTCAGAGGAACAAAACGATGAGGGGTTTTCCACAAATGGATATTTTTTAAACTTGAATCTTCAAATAGTAATCGTCGAACTGCAATTTACATTATGAATTTTATTTATAAGTATGTCTGGGTATTCAGTATGTTCAATTTTTATTAAATTCTATAAAATTATTCGAAAATTTAAGTTTAAAAATATCCATTTGTGGGAAAACCCCTCATCGTTTTCTATCTCTTAGAGGGAAGCAAAAATTCTGCTCACTGCAGTGCTGATATCTTTCTAAATCTTAAAGATATTTGACTGGATTTTTTTACATAAGTTGCCTTATATATCTGACTTCGAAGTTATGAAAGAAAACTTACGCTATGTCTCGCGCATGCACAGTAAAATATTATTTACTACAACTATTCATATTTTCTCTAATATTCGAAAATATTTTAAAAATTTTTCCACATTGCTTCTGTAACATATTGTCATTTTTTCTGTAAGTTTCGTATAATATAACAAAAACCTCTGCATGTTATAAGCAAAAAACAGGCGGGAAAATTTGGGAGTTTTTAAGAAAACCTTTATATCTTCCCGAATATTTCTGCTGCGTTTACGAAAATTCATATGAATATTATGAACTTTAAGCAAAACCGTTGCTGAAAGTTTCATTTCTTTATAAACTTTCTTTGAAGCGGGATGAGCCCAAATAATTGTTGTCTTCATTAATTTGTAGACGGTCCCCTAATTGCCCTCAGGACCGAATCTTCACTGTAAAATGTGAGTTAGATTCTCTTCTTTACACGGTCGAAGTTCAACGGCAGTCAGTTTAGCCTATCAAGAGATATTTTTGACCAGATAGGGTACAGGATTATCAGAAAAGAAATTACTGTATTTAATTGGAAACTTTTGCCCTATTTACTATTTCAGTGTCGGATCATTTTATTTAGACGATATCAGATACAAACTTAAAGTACATTTTAAAAGTCGTACCTTGTTTTTGTCTTTCACGATCTGAAGGAAGAAAATTCACTTCCAAAACTTGTAGAGTTTCTTGCACAGTAATGATTTCTTTTCACAGAAAGGAGTTCCGATGCACGGAGAGTAATGACAACCATGAGGAACCCACTTACATCCACTACGATGTCGATTTTGCCAACGATCCTTTGGTAAGAATTTGATTTTTCGATGGAAAAGTGACATTTTATCTTGCAAAAAGATTTATCTTTATACTTTCAGTGGCGTACATGCAACAATTATAATTCCTTTATGCGAATCACAATGTATGAGATGTCTGCTCAAAATAGTAAATCATATAAAAAAATTGAATGGGTAATGGGACCAAACATAATTTAAACATTTAAATCGCAGGTCTTAGCAAAATAATTTTTCGTATGTTTTTCTTCATCGATTGATGAAAAGAATGAACACACGAATAATACAAAAATATTGGCGAATACAAATAAATGAAAATAAAAACTAATCCATTAAAAACACACAAACACCAAGAAATATTTTGTTCCCAAATTAAAAAATGGAATTTTGTATACTATGTAGTACAAAAGCAAAGATGAGCTGGCTGCTCAAAATGGGTCGTAAGAACTTGGCTTTCGTTAGCGGTTGTTAGTTCAATGCGTACTTAGAATCATTCTCTGTTTCAAAACACGCCGTTAAACAAGAATGGAAGGAAAGCAACAGCTTGTTACCATGACTTGCTGAGGTTGCTTTACTTCGGAGTTGACATGTAGATCACTTAGTTAAAGAGCCTGGCTAGTTGCAGGGAAGTAAATGCTACAGGCATTTCACGAAGAAAAATACAAATGGATTAAAATTCGGGAAATATGCTGTGTATCATCAAGTTATAAGAATGCAATTACTACTTATAACTTGACACCAGACATTGTGAAGCATGTTTGTAGCCATCGATGTTGTCTGTGTCTACTTCCAACACTTATTTTTGTGATTACTGATGTCCCAGATAGCAATTTTAGTTTCCAGCAAAGTTGCAGCAATCTTGCTCTGCAAATCTGCAAGCTTGCAACAAATTTGACACGACAAGAGTGCAAGCTTGAAACAAGTTATTGCAAACGAGTTAGTCACCACAAGTCGAACTTGCCGCAAGCTTGTTGTGTCAAACTCATTGCAAACTATAGAAGAAACAGAGTACGAACGCAACCCTTCCTAAACCTGTTGCCCTAACCATTCAGCCAGCTAGACTCCAAGAGGAGAAGATAGATTGCACTAATAGATCGCGCATATGATTTATTTTAAACTCTTTTCTTGATTTCATTATTTTTTTAAATGTTGTGTTGAGAATATGATTTGGAATCTAAGAGAGAGCGATTTTCGCTAATAATTACGTTCTGCTAGTAGAATAAATTATCAAATTAGAGTTCAAAACTAATTACTTTAAAAATGAGACAAAATGTAAGTTATTATTTTTCAACAAACATTGACTGTTCTTTAGGTTTAAGTTTGTTTATGAACGTTAAAATTTCAACACTAAGAAAAAGACGATATAGTTTTCTTTAAAGTCCGAGTTCTATATTTAGTAAAAAGATGGAAAATGTTTCAAATTTTTTTTATAAAAAAGTTAGTTTTTTCACAAATTATCATTGATTTATTGAATTAATAAAAAGAAAGATGGTCTAGGAGATGCTATTAAAAATCGGATGTTTTTTTAAAACAGAGACAAAGATTATCTCTAAGTGTGCTATCATCTTTGCAGCAAACTTGTTTTTCAAGTGTGTTGGTCGATTATGCTTTGTTACTTTGCAGTAAGTTCGCTGCAAAGTTGCCACATCAATTTTGTCATGACAAGCTAATATCAAGAAAAATCAAATTTGCTGCAAGTGTACATGCTATCTGGGGTATGGGTTGTTCACGTAGAATCTGAAGTGAATAGGAAGGTTGATTTAAATACGTAGAACGTTCAAACTGTGCAGTTCTGTAAGTGGTCATCTAAACCTTTGAACGTTACTTCTTGGGTCTTCATTTCATAGGGGTATATCGAAGACTCTGCCTGCAACAGTGAATGAACTGTGCCTTTCACTATCATGTGAAACATTCTCACAATCGCTCGCGGTTGCGCCCTAGGCCATGGCCTAGGTTGGCCCAATGGGAAATCTGGCCCTGGGGTATACGAAAATAATGGTAATTGCCGAAAACAAAACATAAGCGAAAACAAAAGTTATAGAATCTTGTTTCCGAAAATAATGGTAATTGCGGAAAAGACAAAATAAAAGCGAAAACAGAAGTTATAGAATCTTGTTTCCCACACAGGTTCGTGTGAAAAATGAAAGTTATACGAATTTTAAGTCCACTGGGAAGCAGTGGAAGAAGAGTTCCAAAAATTCTGTGTAAAAGCAATAAAATATTTGGTACTTACGTATTAACGCCACCGAGGCTACAGATTTGGCGGTTTTTGTACTTACGTATTAACGCCAATTTGGCGGTTTTTGTACTTACGTATTAACGTCAATTTGGCGGTTTTTGTACTTACGTATTAACGTCAATTTGGCGGTTTTTGTACTTACGTATTAACGCCAATTTGGCGGTTTTTAAGTGCCGCCAATTTGGCGGTTTTTGTAAACAAGATTGCTCTTTATTGGCGCATTACCGCCAATCTGCAGCCTCGGTGGCGTTAATACGTAAGTACCAAATATTTAATACCTTTCACGAACACAGAGCAAACTCATCTTATCTGTATGGACGAGTTTTCTGTTTTCTTTATTTGCTGTAAAGTAGGACTTCCGCCTTACCCATCCACTTCCAGTGATAATGTTAAGCCAATGGGAACCTTCAAAATTTCAACACTCGGTTGCCGTTGTCGTCTGAAGACACTAATTAATGTTTAAAGTGGATTTTTCGAAAGTTATGGCTTCAAGATACTATGAAAATGTTAAATTTCATGTTCCATTGTTGTAGCTTTCAATGTTTACTTAGAATAAGAGCCTCATTTTGTGGAAAGGTTGCCATAATTATTCTTTATCGCTCTTTTTGGCGCTTTGTGTACTCAAGAAAGAACTGATTCGAACTTGGCGCTTGATATGGAATTTAATTGTCTTTGGTGATCACTTAAATTGGAGGGTTGCTATCAAACGGAAGTTCTGTGAAACCACAATAAACAAATAAGAAAACTCGTCCATATTAATGAGAAATACCCCAGTAAGCTCGACACTGCTCCAGACAAGAAATTATATCCTCATTTTTTAAACTCAGCTCCCTGAAAGAAGTTAAAAAACGAGAATGGAACTTGTCTATGAATAGTCGATGATCACCATGAATATAACCAGTGGCGGACTGGGTTTGAAAATAACTGTTGCCAGCAGTCAATGGGGCCCACTCATGTTAAAAATGATTTTCTTTCTCTATATATATTTTTAAATTTTATTTATTATAAATATAATCAATTAAAATCAATAAATGGGCATGATATACTATATAAATTATTATATATTGTTATTATCTAAAAAGCTGTTCTAATAGTTCTGTGAACAGTAGACCTCGCTCCTCCCCACCCCCACCAAAAAAAATCTGCTCTTCATTTCAGTCTTTAAAAGTTTAGCAATTTATTTTTCGAATTCAAATTATTTGCGCTAGTCTCTGCTTTTATCATTATTAATTAAAGTACAATTAAATGTTTGCTTTTATCAATATTAACAAAATCACAATGAAATGTAATTTGTTATTATTAGAGGTATCTTTGGAGGCATTATGAACGGAGTTTCGTTTGGCTACAATCGTTGGAAAAAACACTTAACACTACACAAAACGCAACCATTTAAGCGTCCACCATCTTGAAACGGAAAAACCAAAAAAATCTTTACACATACGGTGGTTTTCGCCGACATCAAAGAGCATTCACGCCAAATTCAAAGAAAATCGATTTAAAAAAAAGAAAACTTGTAGATTTTTATAAAAGCCGAATAATTCCTCTTTACATATAAATAACTAAACTTTTGTACTAAATCAATTTCAAACTAGACAGTTGAAACCAAGAAAATAATAAGTTAAAGCTGCATTTTATTTTTTAAGCAATAAAATCTAACCCCGAAGTACCATAGTGTTATTTCTATGTTTTACTTCTGATCATGCTTTTGTACGCAAATGTCAACAAATAATAAAAGAGAATGTATGTGTAGGTTGTTGTCTGTCTGTTTATGTTCTACAGTCCGTTGAATCTAGAGCCATCAAATTTGGTACAAGCATACTATAAGAGCGTAGGAATGCATCTCGGAAAGTTTTCAAATTTAAATTAATTAAAAATTAAGCAAAAATTGGGAATTTTTTCAACTATAACTCAAAAAATATTATCACATAAAAATAATTTTTACACATCATTAAATTTCAAAATTTTTATCTTTCAATGAGATGCCAGTTTAGTTCCTGTGCAATTTCCCCTTAATTTTGCAATTGGAAAAATAATATTTTTAAGCATAATATTTAACAATACTTTGAAATGTTGTAATGAAAGTGAATCAACTTTCATTGCTTCAAATCAATAAATATTATATTCGTCTTCTGATAAAGAAGAAGCATGATATAAAATTTTATTTTCATCTTACGATATAAAAACTTCCTTTAATGCAATAAATTGCATTCCATTTCGCCAGTTTTTTAGTTCAATTTTTTTCTTTCCACATTACTTCAAATAAATTTACTTTTTAGACACATTTACAATATTATTATGATATATTTAATTTTTAAAAATGATCTTAAAACTCATCTTTCCTGTTACGAAAAGAAAGTTTTTCCTGGAGATAATACTATTCATTTTGTGCTTAATTAGGTTAAATATTCACTCTATAATTAGCTTAATAAAGTGTAATAATTGTAATTTAAATTAGAATTATGCTTGACCAATAAAAAAAATAACTTCATTGACTCTTAAGATTTTTAGCATTTTTTATCTGCTAAATGTAGAAACCTAAGTCATTAATTTCATCAGATGCGAAACATACTACATCAAAATTTAGTTCAAATATTAATACATTTCCTGTCCACTGTTTTTCAATTTTTTAACTAATTTATTTCTTGGTTTTATGTAACAATTGATGACTTCAGCTTACCAAAAATCAGATCACTTGGTGAATTTAAAGTTGGCTGGCATAATTTAATCCATACAGTTAATAAGATGAATTATTCAGCTATTCGCCGAAAGCTCTCAGTATTTAATACACCTCTTTAAGTCCTTTTTCTCCTTTTTTAAGATATGCTATGCATGTTCTACTCTCTCTCTGTTGACAGAAAACAGGAATACCACTCCCCACAGCCCAATTATTTGTCACGAAAGAAAGGGCCCTTTACAGTTTTTAAAACCTTGTTAACATAACCAAAGAAGCACTCCCATAGACCCCCTACCCTAAGGAAAAGGCGAGTTTCCCCTTTTCACTGATACTATTTAGTCAAATTACATAATTCCCCCTCCCCTTGTAAGTTTCAGCGGTTCGAAGTAGACAATTTTCTTTGTTCGCTTGTCCGTCAGTTTTACTACTATAAAAAGCACTAACAACAAAAAAGAATGTTATTTAGACATTTCCCAAGGACCACAGCCTTCCTGCTCAGAGGGATACTCTCTTCCGTCCTGCCAGGGGTGATATAAGTGGTCATCGCGTCCCGACCTTGCACTAAAAGAAAAGGTTGTGTGAGGAACATAAAACTACTTGCTATTTTGTTTGCTTTAGAAAAGACGCAGGAATTTCTCTAGAAAAAATTCTTCCCTTTCTCTCTCTTTCACATACACATATCCTGGGGGCCCATATCAGCTTATGTGTAAGGGGGCCCACTTGCCATCGGGCAAGCTGGCAACCTGGCCAGTCCGCCACTGAATATAACTATTAGCTTTCACCATAAGTGGATGCGAAGTTGTTTCAATGCAGTTTTCATTTGTTAGGAGATGGAACTAAAATCATTATAAAAATGGAATGAAATGTGAAATCAAATATAAATCCTACCAATTACTCTCAAGCTAATGTAACCCTTCAACATTATTAATAAAAACTTCCTTGGGCGAAATGATTGTTTGGGTGGAGGTATGACAGTAGAGAGTACTCAAAAGTAGGGATGGGAAAAACGGTTTTTATTGTTGCGGTTAACAGGTTTTTTCGGTTATTTTTTTTGTCCCGGTTATAACCAGTTTTTTCTTTAAAACCCAATAACCGGGTAAAAAAAAATCGGATCGGAAGATAGGCTCGATTTTAGGTTCGATTAGACTAAAATTTACCAAGTTATGAAGCCTTGAATTTAATCATCTTAGGCCAATCAGCGACAACCGCTTCCTTGAGGCGTCTGTTGGTTGGCGGATTACTGAAAGAGTCTTTATGAACAGATAAATATTGGTCAATGGATTGATTTCCTGTTAAAACAATATGAATAAAAAATTTTGTCTACAAACGGAGTTTGATTTTTATAAACCCCCGAAAAACGGTTCTTTCAATAACCGGTTATTTTGGGCGGTTATAACCGCAAAGTTAAACCGGAGGTGAAGTAAACTTGAATAACCGAAAATCGTTTTTTTCGCAATAACCGGTAACTCAAACCTACTCAAAAGTAAAAAGACTAATCTAGGGATACAGGCGAAAGGTTGGGAGTGGAGCATCGGTTATGCAATCGAGAAGATCGTGTATGTGTTTTGGGAACAGAATCAGGTACTTTTTCGTTAGCCGGGCGCAAATGTCGCCAGTTATGAACCAAACGCGAGCCAAGTCGCCAAGCGAAGCGAATGACAGGGCGCAAATGTCGCCAATTATAATTTTCGGGTTGTAAGAAATCTGGCGGAATTCTACATTATTTGGCGATTTTTCGCTTGCGTCCGGCTAACGGAAAAGTACCCAGAATCATTTGCTGTATTTAGATTTATTTCTTTCTCTTGGCTAGCGTATTCAAAAGTTACTCCTAGCATGATTAAATGTACGGGACAGACGCATTAATAATATAATAGCCCAGATCTCTCGGTAACGCTCTGACGTCACCAACAATAAAACTCGTGGCATAGCACTGCGAGACGTTAAACAGCATTATTTCATTGTTAGAGAACCTAAATTTCGGTAATTTTAAATTTAAAAGAGTAATTGTCGTTCTAATTTTAAATTTAATAGCTCTAAAATAGTGAAATAAAACTTGCTATCCATTGATATAAAATTTATCTCGCTATGATCAATAGTTCCCGAGAAATTTTAAATTATATTAATCCTATATTTCAAATTAAGTTCCGTTTTGTAATAGAAAGTAGTAAATTACGTCAGTGGTATATCATACGCGTGATATAGTTTGGACCCGTGGTATAATTGTATCTGAAAGCAATCGTGGCGATGTTGTTTTCTTGCCAAGAATTAAATTAGCCACCAGCGACGTGAATCTATCATTCGTTCTCAACCGCCACCAGTTCCCGTTAATTCCAGCTTACACGATGACTATCAACAAATCGCAGGGGCAAACTTTCGATCATGTTGGAATGTACCTCGATGAGCCTGTCTTTTCACATGGACAGCTCTATGTTGCACTTTCAAGGTCTAGGATTCCCAATCACGTTAAAATTTACACGAAGACACCTGAAGTACGATGAAAATTATTAAACAACGAAAAATACTTCACACAGAATGTTGTTTACCAAGGGGGTTTTTGAATAAAGAAATATTTAAATAATATGTAAATAAAAAATATTTCCCGTCATAAAACATACGTTTATTTTATTTGTTTTCAATCAATGTAAAACATTTCTCTCGCGTATATATATATTTAAACACGTCAAATTTGACGGGAAATCTCTCGAATGAAGAGGCAATTTGCACCCGTCAAACCATGACGGGCGATTTTCTAGTTTTTAAGAAATGTGATTGTTTGTTGCATTTCAGATAACTTTTCTTTCTCTTGCAGTATAATTTTCCAGATGCTTCAGCGAAATCGTTCTGCGTCGAAAGATTAGACTGTAATGTAAACTGGAGGTAAAAAGTGTCTCTCTCATTATTTTATTGAATAAGGGAAAAAAGGGAAAAAATTGAATTGAAGAAGGGAAAAAAAGCAGTGATGGCTCCTCCTTTTGAAGTGCAGAGCTGTCCTCGGTAGTTGTTTCAATATGTATTATTTTGTATATCGATTTCTCATTAGGAGGATTTCTGTGATGTAATGGAAAATATGAAATCCATTCGTTTATATAATCTCGAACCGCAGTTTGCTTATGAGAACCTATTGCTCTAGCCGAAAACCGTTGTGATCCATTTTTCTCTGCAGATCAGAATAGCTCGAATTGGTGAAGAAAAAAAACCCCACCTGGTGCGCTTGGTGGCATGACGTATTAATAGAGAAAAACAGAGTTATTTGTCCCTATTGAGGCATCAAAACCAGGAATACAACCCTACTCGAACTGAAATTCAGAAACCGACTCTCTTTCAATTGCTTCTTGTGGCTTTATCTTTTCCTCCTCTCCTAACCCGTTTTCTTTGCTTGTATTTTTTTAAATAATTTCTTTTTAATAATTGCGTGAAGAAAGCACTTCCTCCTTACTAAACATGGCTTAAATTTTTCGCTGTTTTTCCATTTATAGAGACTATTATTCGGATAAAAATTAATTATTCTTCAGAGAGAGAAATTTTCTTGGGTATATTTTTAGACGAGCTCTCCTAAAGTAACAAAGAGCAGAGCAGATTAAACAGATATTAAATCTTTCTTTTTGCTGTTAAAATGAAGGCAGTTTAGTGACTAACATTTGATGGAAGAATTTTAGTTGAACAGAATTTAAAAGGAAGATTAAATATATATATATATATATATATATATTTTGCAGCTCTGCTCGATTTTTGAGGACGAACCTCCACTGTATGAAAGGTAAAACAAATCCGGTAAAATAGGTCAAAAATATGTTGGGGAGTGGCAAAAGTCATGTTTATTGTGTTGTTGACTGCATTTTATCGGTACCTATTTAACTTTTGATATCGAAGAATGAGAGAGAGAGAGATGAGTATCTTTAGAAGATGGTCTGTTGAAAAAGATTTATTTTCAATCTTGCAAAGTCATTTCTTTTTGATTCCAATTTAAACCTATATACAACCATGTGACAATTCTGTAACAGACCATTACAATACTTATGAAATCCAAAAAACAAAAAAAAAACCTAAGTTCATTTAAAATCAGTTTTGCAGCACGGACACACTTTTCTATGCAATTTTAGTGCGTTTCCTTGAAAACAGATGGCGCTAGCTGCCAGTACGTATACTTGAAGTTCACTCGGCGTGGCTTTGGTGAGGACGCGTCCCAGATAGCACTTAAGTTTGCAGCAAGTTTGATTTTGACTTGATATTAGCTTGTCAAAGCAAATTTGACGCGTCAAATTTGAAGCGAACTTGTAGCAAATTCGCCGTGACAACTAGAGCCACCTTCCTTGAATTGCAAGTCTGCTGCAAGTTCACCATGACAAATAGCGCCACCTCCTTTGCAATGCAAATTTGCAAAACAAGCTTGTTGCAAAGATAGCACAAAGAGATAATTATCTTTGTCTCTGTTTAAAAAAAACATCCAATTTTTAATAGCATCTCCTAGACCGTCCTTCTTTTTATTAATTCAATAAATCAATGATAATTTGAAATAAGTATTTAAAAAAATAAAAATTTTAATAGACCACGTTTTCAAAACGGACTAAAAAGTATAAAATAATTTCTTCTAGCCCCATACAGATTTATAACCCCATACAGATTCAAAACGAAAAACGTGGGGCGCATGTAATAGATAATTGATGTATAAATAGTTTATTTCACTCACTAACAATTTTATTGCAATGAAAATGATATGAACTGTTGTGTGAGTTTTCTCAACGACAGCTACTCCCTACACTCCTTACTATTAAATATTGCATGCGCCCCACGTTTTTCGTTTTAAATCTGTATGGGGTTATAAATCTGTAAGGGGCTAGAAGAAATTATTTTATACTTTTTAGTCCGTTTTGAAAACGTGGTCTATTAAAATTTTTATTTTTTTAAATACTTATTTTCTGCTTTTTAGTCTTCTGTGTGTGAAATTTTGCAATCGATTTTAAACATCTTGATGAGATTATGACGGAGACATGTGGCAAATTTCAGGTTTATTTCAGTTTCTCTTCACCTGATCATAAATAAAAAAATGTTATTTTCCTGAAAAAGTAAGTTATATGACGCAGAGACCTTTGAGATATAAAGAAAAACGTACTGCGCATGCGCAAAGATATGGCTAAAATATGGGGGTGCTTCGATGATCCTATGGGTCATCCACATACCCAAGAACCAAGTCTGTAATGTTAATAGTTTTCGAGATATAATGAAAAACGTACTGCGCATGCGCAAAGATATGGCTAAAATATGGGGGTGCTTCGATGATCCCATGGGTCATCCACATACCCAAGAACCAAGTCTGTAATGTTAATAGTTTTCGAGATATAATGAAAAACGTACTGCGGATGCGTCATGCAAAATATGAAATGACAGACAAACGGACAGACAGACAGACAAGAAAGCGAATTAATAATGCATTGTCATCTAGTTCTGAGCTATGTTTAAAGTTTCAAGTCTCCAGCTCATCGGGAAGTTAGTTTAAAATCGATCGCAAGATTTGTACCGAACAGACAGACAGACAGACAAGAAAGCGAGTTAATAAAAACGTGGTAAAAAACTAACTTTTTTATAAAAAAAAATTTGAAACATTTTCCATCTTTTTTACTAAAATTTTTACTTTAAAGGAAACTATATCGCCTTTTTCTTAAGGTTGAAATTTTAACATTTATAAACAAAATTAAAACTAAAAAACAGTCAATGTTTGTTGAAAAATAATAACTTATACATTTTGTCCCATTTTAAAGTAATTACTTTTGAACTCTAATTTCATAATTTATTCTACTAGCAAAACGTAGTTATTAGCGAAAATTGCTCTCTCTTTGACTTCAAATCATATTCTCAACTCAAAATTTAAAAAATTAATGAAATCAAGAAAACAGTTTAAAATAAATCGTATACAAATCGAATCGAACGATGTATTAGCGAAATCTATCTTCTCCTTTCGTAGTTGAACTGGCGGAGTGGTATCGACGTCTGGCTACTAAGCGGTAGGTCGCGAGCTCTATCCCGGGTTGTGTTCGTACCCTGTTTTTGCTATAATTTGCAATGAGTTTGCACGGCAAGCTTGCTGCAAGTTCGTTCCATGGTGACTTCGAAGCTTTCGTTAACTTGCTGCAAGCTTGCACTCTTGTGATGACAAATTTGTGGCAAGCTTGCACTCTTGTCATGACGAATTTGTGGCAAGCTTGCTGCAAACTAAAATTGCTATCTGGGGTATGTCTGAATATCATGAAAACCGGAAAAATATATCTGCATGCAATGCTTTCAGTGCTCGAATTGTACTAAACAGGTAAATTTATTGTTTCGAACAAAATATCTTATTAGTTACGCAAAACACTTAGTAAATATACTAAATGTTTTGCGCAAAAAATAAGGTATTGTTCGAAATGTTTTGCGTAACTAATTTTGGAGCAGAAAGTAAACTACTGCTTGTGCCATCATTTTTTCATTTTATTATTAAAATTTTGAAAATTCAATAAATGCCTGTTTTATTATTTGCCGAAAGCTAGCAAAAATTTGGTATTTTGTCATTTTTAAGAAGTTGAGTTACATTATTGTGGTTTCTTAGGAACAAAATTGTGATGCACAGGATGCCCGTGATAGTTCCGTTTTTGTTTTCATTCACAGCTGTCTTAATCCATAAGGAAACACTATTAATTCCAGTGGAACCTCGCTTAAAGAGCGAAGTTTCGCATAAGGAGTAACGAGAAGAGGAGAAGTCCCGTATTTCGCGCCTGCTACTGTCATATCCACGGAGTTTTTATTTCGTTGAAATTCTTATCTAGCATGGCATCTAGTACTTGGGCGTGTCCTTTTAACTGTTACCTATTTTAACTGTTGATCGAACAAGGTTTTCTAGTCATAAACGTTTTGAATGGAACGAATGACTTTGCTTACTTTCATATTTTGATTCCACTAATATTTAATGCCAAGGTTTTTTAAAAATTATTTTTCTGCCACTCATTTACGGTTGTTGGTAAGCTACTTAACAAATGATGTGGGATATTTGAGTGACGTAACGAGTTGTCTGACGTATTTGAGTCAATGACGTAACGCAATTGACTTATTTCTTTTAGTAAGGATAAAAGAACAGGTATATCAGTCAATGTTTAGCACTCATTCCGTTGTTAATTTCTGAAAATCCTATTCGCATTCCCCGCTGGTTGATTCTGCATGAAAGATAAGATAAAGATGATTCAGGGTCTTATATATAATTTTTTTTGAATAAGCGTTACACTTAAAACTTGTTGAGTATTTTGGTACATTTCCGTTAGTCGGGCACAAGCGAAAAATCGCCAAATAATGTAGAATTCCGCCAAATTTCTTACAGCCATTCTCTTGGCGACTTGGCTCGCGTTTGGTTCACAATTGGCGACATTTGCGCCCGGCTAACGGAAAACCACTTCGCTTTTTGGCGACTTGGCTGTTCACAATTGGCGACATTTGTGCCCGACTTGGCTCGCGTTTGGTTCAATTGGCGACATTTGCGCCAAATTGCTTCGCTTGGCGACTTGGCTGTTCGCAATTGGCGACATTTGCGCCCGGATAACGGAAAAGTACCATTATTTTTTTCGGCATGGAACGCATTATCGTATTTTACATTGATTTCTATTGGAAAAATGGTTTCGCTTAAAGAGCGTTTCGCTTTACGTGTAAGCATCTGGAACAAATTAAGCTCGTTAAGCCAGGTTCCACTGTACTCAAATTAGTTCCACACTATTGCAGATTGGATTGCATGCTAACACTTTTTATTTGCAACACGATTACACTCGAGGATGTGTGTTGATTCTCATCTTGCATTCAGTTCTGGGATTAATTCATAATTTAGTAGTAAAAGGGGTGCGCCCGCATCACAGGCGGCGCCACGAACACATGCCCGAACACAGGGTCTTCCATAAATTCGGAGAAAAACTTATTGGTTGCGAATATTTCCAATCTCTACAATCAGAAGGTTCTGCAGCTGATAGAGTAATGCGTTACTTGCGATAAGAAATCTGTCAGAGTAACGACTAAAAATGTGCGTTGTATCGTTCGCAATTCAGTAGCTCAGCTGCCAAATGAGGAACCGCATTTGTTTTCGCAACATTAACCTTTTAGCGCCCAGTGTCCTATTTATAGGACAGTTACGTTTCGCTTCCGTGGCTAAACCGAATGCATTCCACTGTTTCTCTTTTGCTTTGTTTATGAAGTCAACAGTTATTACTAATCTTCTAAAAAGTTTTCAACAGGCATATACCACCAGTTAGCCAGATGTTGAAGTCAAAGCGTCGCCATTTTGAATTTTTTTGATTTTTTTCCTTTGATTTATTTTTGAGGAATGCAAGGGATACGACAATGATTTTCATTTTTTAATATTTTATAATATTTTAAAAATCTTTAATATTTATGTAAAAAAAAGTTTCAGAAAATGATTTTTTTGCCGATTTTTTAAATATTTTTCTAAAAAAAAACTCTCCCCCCCCACAAATTTTTTTCTCCGTTTTTAATTTTGCTTCACAGTTAACTTAAACTTGGTGTTTTAAGCAAAATTTAATAGAAATTTATTGAAATCCATGCTTTAAATTAATTTGAGCGTAAAGGGGTTAAAATCCACTTCTGATGGCATGGCAGAATATGAGCAACGGAAATATTGCTTGATGCAACAAAAAACGTGGTTCCTCGTCTGAGTTTGGACAAAGAAAAAAAAAATCGATGCCATTTCCATCCTGTTTGTGTGCTTTTTGTATTTCTGTCTTCGTTGGTTAGGGAGTTATTGATTTTTAATGTTGCTCCCAGTTGACGAAGCACCCTGAATATGAAGTTAAAAGTCTTATTTTAATACGCAGCCATTCAGAAATCATTCAGTTGATGTGAAAAGTTACGAAGAAACTTTCGATATCATCCTATTAACCATTCTCTTCTGTTTCCTTTTCCAGCGAACGTGATCAAACTGAGCCGGTGAAAAAAACTTGCAGCTCACCCAAAGATTTTCTTCCCATTCAGGTAAACGTCTTTGAGACGAAAAGTAAACTTCGTGTTAAATCAAAATTAAATTTAGTTTAAGATACAACGCCTTATTCAATAATACATGACGTAATTAACTGACTATCGCACCCTTTCAGGGGCGGTGGTTTTCTTTCGGAATTATCTTCTCATGAACTTTTTTTTAAAGCCAGGCAGTAGCCTTTTGATGATTTATAAGAAAAAAATGTGTTTTGAGTATCTAATAAAGACAAAAGAGGGCATCACCCATTCTAATTTTTCCCAATCGATTTATACACTCATTAACATAATTTTTAAGACGGAAAATTAATTGTTTGTGTCCCTGAAAGGTTTAAACATTTTTTTTTCACAAAATTTCGAGGATTGAATGAAGAGAGTGTTTGATTTTCTTTGATAGTTTATACGAATATCAATACAATTTACTAACTAGTAAACTGATTTAAAATCGGAGTAAACTTGATAGTTTTAGTGTTGTAATTAAATGGAGATGTAATAAAGCTAATGAGTTCCTATTCATGCTCACGTGATACCCTTAAAGTGAGCCGCTGCAATTCGAATTTGCAATCCATTACACGATTTGCATCAGCTAGTAATACTTTCAAGAACAATTCTTTTCTTGTTAGAATTTTTTTGCTTCATTTTTTTGATGAAGGAAGGGTCACCTAGAGGCCGATGATAAGAAGTCTCCATATAAGAAAACGGGTTCTCGATTCTCTGGGGTAGAAAAATGTACCTGTCCCATCACCAAGGATGATACGTACTTCCTTTTGAAGATTCCGTGTATGAAATGCTCGTAATGGTATCTATTTTTCGTAAATTTTCATTTCCCGAATCCGGTCTGGTCATTCAGTTTTTACCGAATGCTGAGGTTGGGTGATGTAATTCTTTGTGGTTACATACTAGTTGACATGGGCAATTACGTTTGTAATGTGACTGTGACGTCACATGAGTTGATAACATTTCCCCATGTAATTTCTCTAGTTTTTTAAGAATTACTGAAAGAAAGTTAGATTTTAATAAACGAAGTAAGCATAAAAAAACTGAAAGGAAGTTCATATTTGAAATCGCTATCTAGCTGCCTTTTAGATAATCAGATTTAATAAATCTGGGGGATGTTGGTTTTTTCACATGCGTGCCTTAAAAAATAGCATGCATTTAGGATAAAAGTATTTACGAGAATAAGTAATGAAGTTGTAGTTATGAGCATTGTTTTCCGTGTTTTTTTAAATCGTCTTTTTGCTGAAGTTTTGAAACTACTGCTTCTTTGCAGAATGTCCATTCGAGTGCCTTAAATCGTCCGGAGGAAGTGACGTATGCGCGCAGTTGCTCAGAGCTTCAGATTTCGCCTCGTATTTTCGTCTCTTCTAATCAGAATCCGTAAGGTTATTTTATGTTCCTTGTTGTGACTAATTGTACTTTGTTTAGAGTAACTAAGCAAGTCCATGAGTCAAGAACTCACGATAAAGGAAAAATGAGACAGCTTTTGTTGGTAACCTTGTAGCATCTAGGCCGTCACCTGAAGCAGAAGTCTGACTACAACTCAACTATTTAGAGTAATTAAGAAAGGCAGTGAGTCAAGAACTCACGATAAAGGAAAAATGAGACTTTTTGTTGGTAACATTGGAGCATCTAGACCATCACCTGAAGTAGAAGTCTGACTTAAACTCAACTGTTTAGAGTAACTAAGAAAGGCAGTGAGTCAAGAACTCATGATAAAGGAAAAATGAGACAGCTTTTATTGGTAACTTTGGAGCATCTAGGCCATCACCTGAAGTAGAAGTCTGACT
>BGPR01000270.1:661568-682853 GCA_013235015.1 Araneus ventricosus | reverse complement strand
TAAATGAATTTCTTTTCTTAAATTAATCTCAATACCAAAGTTATTTTATTGTAACACTCCTAGGAAAAAATGTCCTTATAAAGGGTCAAAGCATTCGAATTCTGGAAAAAAGCAAAAGCACAAGTGTTGCTGAATTAAAATTGCACGGCATTTTCCTTTTCTTCTGATAAATTGCACAATTCATGGAGGGTAATGGAAGAACTTAAAGCTATCAGTTTAAATCTTACATACGAAGTGTTAACTAGCAAAGGTACCAAAAGAGAAAAAAATCCAAAGACACAAATATATACAAATACAAAAACTAACTAACAAAGGTAGAAAAAGAGGGAGGAAGAAAAGGAATCCAAATATATACAAATACAAAAACTAACTAACAAAGGTAGAAAAAGAAAGAGAGAGAAAAAAAGGAATCCAAATCAACAAATATATACAAATGCAAAAACTAACTAACAAAGGTAGAAAAAGAGAGAGAGAGAGAGAAAAAGGAATCCAAGTATACAAATATATACCAATGCAAAAACTGACTAACAAAGGTAGAAAAAGAGAGAGGAAAAAAAAGCAATCCAAATATACAAATATATACAAATACAAAAACTAACTAACAAAGGTAGAAAGAGAGAGAGAGAGAAAAAAAGGAATCCAAATATACAAATATATACAAATACAAAAGCAACACACACTGGTTAAATATGTTCTTTAAGGCTGAAGGAACTCTGCCCAAGTTTTATTTTGAGATATCTGTCTAAAATGGAGGGTGATGGGTGACAGGCGACCATTGATGAAGTATCTAAGGGTCAGAACCTCTCATTTGAAATAAAAATTGTCGAAATCAGTCGGGTAATTGTGGCTGGGGAAATGTGTCATCGTTTTTCCCATACAGAATGCATAGTGAAGTAGTGTTATTTCGATTTCTCTCGAAAATGGAGTATGGCCGGCGGTAGGCGACCATTGACGACATATCTAGATTTTATAAGCTTTCGTATGAAATAAATATTGTCGAAATCGGTCCAGTGGTTGGTGAGGGGGACTCGTTCTTTGGTTTTGCCATTTATTTATTTATTATTATTTTATTTTAAATATATAGATTTTTTAAAAGGATACAACGACTTATTAATATGATTATTCTTGTTTGAAGCCCACAGTAAAAAGAAAGGCTGTTTTTACAGCAGAATATAAAATTTATATGCGTTCGAAATGAACCAACTTTTGTTTAATGCGAATTTCGATTTTCTGCTTTTTTCAGACAAGGTAATAAATTTTGATTTTTTTTGTAGATGAAGCTGTAATTAATCTGGGATTTTATATGCCAACAAGGTAAAATATTTAATAATGATTGGACATTTAAATATAAATGTAACGCAGGAAGAATAACGCTGATATTTTTCTAATAATGTAAGAAACCAACAGAGTATGAGTAGTTTTAGCAAATTAAAATAGTGATGTAACAGTAGTATATTTCCTTTGTTAACAATTTTTTTTAACTTGTTTTATGTTCAGGGCCGGATTAAGCCCTCTAGGGCTTAGGCAATACAAGTCTCGGGCAATACAAGTCCTTTTCCCCTCCCTAACTTCCAAACCAGGGATTTTAATTTAATCTCTATATAAGCAGTTTTAAGTATCAAATTTTGACGAGCCGAAATAGTAAGCCATTTAATTGCGGATCGCTTTCAAGAGAGTTGATCGCTTAAAAACTAAATTTAAAAGTAATTTTATTCAAAACAGTAAAACAAGATGTCAAAACTTTTTTAACTCAATTTAAAGCTGTTTTATAAATTCGGACAAATTTCAAATTAGAAAGCAACGTATTTGTTTTTAATTTATAAAATAACTTAATATAAAACTTGCAAGAGATAACTAATTAGGAATGCTGTTAGAATAATGTTATAATAACGATACTTGATTTTCGATATTTTTCCGACTTGATTTTTGATACTTGATACACGATACTTGATACATGATACTTGATACACGATACTTGATAAATGATACTTGATACTTGAAAATTGATACTTGATACACAATACTTGATAATTGATACTTGATACACGAGACTTGATCCACTATACTTGATACTTGATATTTGATAAACGATAATTGATCTCTGATAATTGATAAACGATACTTGATAATTGATAAACGATACTTGATAATTGATAAACGATACTTGATAAATGATAAACGATACTTGATAAATGATTCTTGATAAACGATACTTGATACACGATATTTGATAAACGATAATTGATACTTGATAATTGATAAACGATACTTGATAAATGATAAACGATATTTGATACTTGAAACGATACTATTTGAATGAGTTCGAGTGCACCGCCTTTGGAAATTAAATGAAAATACGAAAATTTAATCTGAGAGTACCGCAAAAATAAATAAATAAATAAAAAATCTCGGGGCTTCCTAAATGTGCGGGGCCCATAGGCAGTTGCCTACTTTGCCTATTTAGCAATCCGGCCCTGTTCATGTTTGTAAAGATGGATTTTTATAATCGATTTTCCATCACTTGAGTTTTAAATTTGCTACCCATATGTATACTCGATGACAGTTCACTGTTTCAATATTTTCAGAACTGAATTATCAATTAATCGATTAAATTTTAACTCCTTCTTTAGTTAACTCTTTTTAATTAGTTAAATTTTTAATTAATTAAATTTGAACTCCATATAATTGGCGCCACCTAGTATTGAATTTTAGAAACAACTGATTTCAAGAATCCTTAACATTTACAATAATGAATCAGAAATTAATGACTAAAGAGTAGAAAATGATTAATTAAAAATTCGTTTTCTCTAATTATGAAACTTAAAAATTTTTGTTTGTACTTGCAGATTCTTTGCTGTTTATGAATGACCACCACGCCCCTTTTTGTGGTCACTTCGGCTTTTAAATCTTTGCAAATGTTGTCGTTTTACAGAATATGAGCTGTCCTCAATGTTTTAATGCGGATAATATTTGTATTATTAGTTTGATAAGATTCTTCTTGAAAATATGTCTCTTGATATTTATTTTTTTTGTCATGTTATGAATAAAAGCTATTTCCTTTATCTGTGTTTATTCATTATGATTTCAGTTATCAATAAATTTGGAAGAAACATTTTAATCCATCTCCATGCCTATATAGATTATCCAAGCAAGAAATACTGAAGGAAAATCGAATAATAGACTCATATTCAAGATAACTTTAATTCTTACTCAGGGATATTTTTCGGCAATAAATTGAATTTTAATAAAAACAACAAATTTGCCGCTGAGAAGTTTTGGGAAAGGGGAAGTAAATGGAAAAATCTTCTCTCGTTCAACAACTTATTTCTTCACAAACAAATTCTCAGACTAATTCACCTAACGCATCCGAAATACGGGGCCTAGTTGCGAAAATTCGTGAAGTCCAAATATTACAAAATGCGATCATGTGTATCAAGGTAAATGCCCCGTTGTATAACAAAAATGTCATAATTCACAACGATTTAAAAATGGCCAAATTGGAGGTTGCATCAAACATCAAGCAATAAATTTTTTTCTCCGTCATGAGCCAGGAGAAAGTAGGGTAAAAACCGGGTGGTTAAGATTCGAAGGCGTGTTAGAACAAACTATAAGACTTATAACTCTCAAATTTTATTAAAATATCCATTGTTTATCCATTGATTACAATATATCATTCTAGAAAAATCACACTTTCATTACTTTTTTATCAAAGATTTTTTCATTAAAAAAAAGTCAAACTAACCGGTTTTACCCCACTAGTTGGGTGAAAGCGGGTACACATGTTAACATTATGGGAAATAAGGAAATCTCGATTTTCAGTGAAAAAGTTGCAATCATTTTTATTGTATATGACAATTGAAGAATATTAGTTACAAAATTTAGATATAAAACAGTTGCCTTCTTCCTCCGCGCCACTGCAACTTTCGTGGGCCCAGTTAAGTCAGTTTTTACATTGCATTAACCCTTCTTCTTTATTTAAATGAGAAAATACATCATTAAAATATAAACAATCAACCTCTGATGTGTTTTTACCGTCTTCATCGGAGGAATCATCATTACTGACTGTCCCGGTCTTACGCCATTTGGAGTACCCGGTTTTACCCCGAGTGCAGAGGTTATGGAAACGAAATAGAACGGAGCAATTATTGGAGTAAATCCTTATTGCTTGATAGGGTATAAATCCTTAGTAAACGCTTAGTAAGCTTGACTAAATACTATAATTTTTATAACTGCAATGATTATTAAATAAGGATAATTTAAAAATAAACGAATATTAGAGAGTTGGCGTCTTAAAACAAATAAACCTTCACAAATGCAGTGCATTCAACAGCTACAACACCGACACTAGGACTGTTCCTTTTTCTTGACTAGTAGACTGTATTTCAGAACATGTCTGCTAGATAGGAAAAATATTGTCGCCAGAATCAAGGGTACACGGTTTTACCTCACTCTCGCCTACAAAAACAAGCTAATTAGCTGCCAGGCTTTCTTTGCCCACAGCAGCAGAAAATACCAGGCACGGATTAAGTTCTGTAGGAGCTCTTAGGCAAAACAAGTTTCGTCCGTCCTTCACGCCTTCCTAAACCAGGTTTACCGGTTTTAACTTATTCAACTCAAGTTTTTAATCTAGGTTTACTGCTTTTAATTCATTAAACTCAACTTCTTAAACAAGGTTTACTGCTTTTAATCCATTAAACTCAACTTCTTAAACAAGGTTTACTGGTTTTAATTCCTAAAATCCAACTTCATAAACCAGGTTTACTGTTTTTAATTAACCTATACTTATGAAAGGCAATGTTTGCGTGTGTGTGCGTTTGTCTGCGATGTCCAGACGATTCTATCGCACTTACATCCATGAAATTTGGCACACAAGTAGTCGTAATGGTGATTGAATGCACCTCGAAGCCGAAATTTTAAAATTTATTCTAGAAATTTTTTTATTTAATGTTTTGTGTTGTTTTGGTTGATTTTTCGCACTAATTTATCAATAGCATGATTTTAGATAATTGTACGAAAAAAATAGATACACCATCGGAAAAAGCACGCGATTTCCGTTCTAGTAAAGTTAGTTTTTAATTTCTAACGTAATTTACTGAATTTTGAGAAATTTTTTAAAAATAGTCAGTTTTGCCATCGGAATGGTTTTTTTTGTTTTTAAATTTGGTGCATCCGACTTTCTAATAACACTATTATTTTTAATTTTTCCAGCTTATATCTAGAACGGTTCTGACGGATTTAAAACAAGAACGGTTAAAATATCTTTTCCCTTTTTTTTTAATTAATTTTTTCCTGGGCAGATGAAAGTTATTTTTCTCGAGCTAATTTTCTCTCGCAGCCCTTTTCAGGAACGCAGATGGCTACGTGATTGGTTGAAAGGGAGTTGACGTCACAACCTTGAATTGGGTGACTAATTATTATTTTCGGCAGTATCTTAACACATTTATTCATCTCGCATACTTTGCTTTTTGGCTTGCAGTATAATAATGATTTTCACGTTGCAACTTTTTATTATTGTTTATCGCGAATAAAAATAAGCGGGAAATTCAATAATGTGTATCTTTTGTTTTGATTTTGTTTTCAAAACTTTTTCATGCCATTGTGGGAGGGTTTTTTTTTCCTTCATTTTGTTGAAGTCCTGATTCCACGGGCAACGCCGTTCGCGTACTGCTAGTTATTTTTACAGCAATTTTACGAAGCAATATTGCGACTAACTGAAATGCCGAAAGATTTAATTGCAGATGTCTTTAAGAGAACTGGTTTCAGTATTTCGCATATAAAAAATTTGAAATTTAAAGTAATTTGAGACAAAATGGAAATAAAATTACGAAATGTATTCAACGCATTTTAGATACTCAAATACAAAGCTTGCTAGTCTATTAAGTTCAAGGTCAGTCAGCTAACTGCAAAAAAATGGGCTACAGTGATCTGCAAGCGTGAAAAAATTCATAAGAATAATGTTTTGAAATTTAAACGATGCTGAGTGCTTGAAGTAAAATTGTGAGATCCCTAGGTGGTTGCCTAGTTTTTCTATTTGATAATCTGTCCGAGGAAATACCTCTACCCTTACTCATTTACTAAGAGGGCTCCTCCCCCTTAAACTGACATAATCCCATTTTCTCTTAAATGTATTTCCTCAATTTACACAATGCCTATCACTACACATCACAATCATCCACAAATTACCAACCTGAAGTACAGGTATTCGACTAGGTTGAAAAGGAGATTTTCGAAGAAAAATTTAAAAACTTTTTTATGATTTAAAAATAAAGTCACAACTTTTAAGATTCTAAAACAGTCTTTGTTTCTACTATTATTCCTTGATATTTATTTGAACTAATGTGTTATTATATTTTTAAATGTATTTTCTGAAAAATGAAAATTTCACTGAAATTGGTCTACGAAAAACGTGATATCTCCAAAACAATTAATTGAAATTCGTTGAAATTTGGTACACATGTGTAAAAACCCTTTGAGGGTGTAAAAGACCTCAAATTTTCTCATAGCTTTATTTAGTCGTGTTTTACAGTCACTTTCATTTCGAAACATAGGATAATTTTGGCGAAAAATCAATGACGCCAACTTTGAATGTTCGTACAATATTTATTAAAATAAATTTTATCTTGCGGTCTATTACATTCTAGATAGTTTGAGAAGTATACAGGCGAAATTAAAATTAAATGTGTCCCATATTTTTTCAATTATTCTGTTTTTCTAAAAACATTGAAATTTTTATTAAAATTCTTGAAAAAATAATTATTTTCAAAAACTACTGATGATATATGAATTTTGATTTCTAATTGTGACTATTTAAGCCTATTTTTGTTATTTAGCTCTGTAAGTCTTTTTTGTGCATACTTTGTAAAATTTTTTTTCCGAACCTCTGGCATGGCTATCTTCTAAATTACTCTTAGCACTATCTAATAAGGTAGTCATTTGAGGTTAAAACAACTAGCACTCAAACTGTGAAGAGGTGATCTGGTACTGGCACTAAAAATACATCCGTAATTATCTATATTTTATAACTCATGTGATCGTAGAGCATAGTGGGCATATTTCTCTTGGTGCTGACCAAGTAAGCCCTGGTGGTCGAAGATGAACAATCTTAAGAAAATGTTTCAAGAATATAGTCTTTAATGAACAAGCGCGTTTACAATTCAGAAGACATTTAGGGGTCTATTCTGGTATCCCCGGTTGTGTTCCGCACGTTAACAACGGAACCCAACCCAACCGGGGGTACCAGAATAGACCCCTTGAAATGAGTGATTCTATATGCCAGCAGGCTGTCATAGTGTTAGACATACCCGAAATATTTTTTTAAATCTTTTTTTTTTGCAAGCTTTCGTGTGCACCTTTGGTTCCTCACCTTTGTTGGTCAGGTTTTCAGTATTATGTTTGTTTCAATTATGTTTACTTTCCATCCAATATGTAGTACGTTTTATTGCAATCTTCTATGCATCTCTTGTTCCTTACACAGTTACATGGGGTTTCATGTATATTATTTATGTTTACTTTCCACCCAAGATGGGTGTAGTACGTTATTTTGAAATTTTTCTTCCTGACGATTCTTGTCAAGCATTAATCTTTTACGATTAGAGAAGGAAATAATAAAAAAGTAGTAAAAATCCTTCTTTCTTCACTGTAAAAAAATAACATTGGCGTTTTGATGTTATAGATAGTCATTGCTCAGCACTCAATGATCACCAAACCTTACAGAAGCAAATTAAAGAGCTGAGAAAACCGACACACTGAATTGCAGCTGTGGAGGAATAGGCAGAAACATTCGCAATGCAACAGAGTGTATTCTTGCATCCTCTTGGGACTTGAGGAAGCTGGAGTCACTACTCCAGATAGGTTAGTTCCAGAGATTGGCAAACACCCTCCTTTTAAGGGCTAAGACACATGAAATTATTTGCCATATACATGGCAATAGTCAGTTCTCAAAGAGCAGAATAGTGAATAGAAAGCCAACCAATTCAGTTTTTTAAATGTCACTACTATTCTATTCGAATAATAATTTCAATTATTTGTTTTTGGACACTTTTATATTTTAGTATGAAATGTATTCTTTTTGTGTTGTTTATATATTCTTTCGTGTTTCGTATATGTATTCTTTTTGTGTTGTTTTTTATATTCTTTCGTGTTTCGTATATGAATTCTTTTTGTGTTTATAGATTTCCTCGTATTTTGTGTATGTATTCCTTTTGTGTTTTTCATATACATTTTATTTTCCTCTAATGATTGTAATTGTTTTCATTGTATATTTGGCATTGTATGCCTCTTTCAGTCTCGTATGCATTTGTATTTCAATTCAACTCCTTTTTTACATTTGCTTCTTCCATTCTATGAATTCTATAATTCTATGGACTCTATCTCATTTGCTACTCCTACTCCTCATTCATCAAGGATCTGAATAATTCTAGACGAAGGAATATCGATTGCAACAGAGTGTATTCTTACATCCTCTTGGGACTTGAGGAAGATGGAGTCACTACTCCAGGTAGGTTAGTTCCAAAGATTGGCAAACACCCTCCTTTTAAGGGCTAAGACATATGAAATTATTTGCCATATACATGACAACAGTCAGTTTTTAAAGAGCAGAATAGTGAATAGAAAGCAAACCAATTCATAAGTTTTTTTAAATGTCACTACTATTCTATTCTCATAATATTTTCAATTATTTGTATTTGGGCACTTTTATATTTTTGTATGTAATGTATTCTTTTTGCGTTGTTTTTTATATTCTTTTGTGTTTCGTATATGTCTTCTTTTTGTGTTGTTTTTTATATTCTTTCGTGTTTCGTATATGTATTCATTTTGTGTTTATGGATTTCCTCGTATTTTGTGTATGTATTCCTTTTGTGTTTTTCATATACATTATATTTTCCTCTAATGATTGTAATTGTTTTCATTGCATATTTGGTATTGTATGCCTATCTTTTAATCTCGTGTGCATTTGTACTTCAATTCAAATCCTTTTTTACATTTGCTTCTTCCATTCTATGGATTCTATAATTCTATGGACTCTATCTCATTTGCTACTCCTACTCCCCATTCACCAAGGATCTAAATAATTCTAGACGAAGGAATATGGATTGGTGGGCGCTATTCCGTTACATGGGACCGAATTGTCACCAAGCTTAATATTGTCGCTAAAATATGACGATTTAGTTCTAATATCTGGCAGGTTTTTGTCTGGGGTCCCGTGAACGAAATTATACTGAGTAGTGGTCTGTTCTGTAGATAGAAAGTTTAACGCCAGTTGGTTATAGTTTCCTTTATGTATAAATTTAATGACAAAAGATTTCTGATGTCATGGAATTATGATATTACAAAACTGCTTTATAGTGAATAAATTTGTGTTGTATCTGGCAACTCACTTTGTGACCTATCGTATAAATAATGACATGCGTATAATTAGTGCGTGACTCCTATTCAAGATTCTCTGCTTTCTTTTCTTGCTCTGTGCTTTTTAACGCTTTCCAATATTTCAATTCCTAATTTCCAATATTCAATTTTTAAATATAATGAAAAAACACAATGAATGGGTTTAGTTTATTGTCTAGACATAGAATTTACAAAAAAAAAATTAACTTGCCTCCTTCCGTTGGAGGAAGGTGTCCCCCTATGGGGACAACCCCCATATGAGAACCTCTTTGGGGACAGCCATCTTGATATATTCAAAAAATAAAGTTGAATTTTATACAAAATCATAAATTGATAATTCAAGAATATTGGAGGAAAATTGCCAAGTGATTTTGCTAAATTTCGAATCTTAAAGATCTCAAAAAAAATTTCCATATTTGAGTTAAGAAATTGAGGCATTTTAAATGCAAAATTACTCCTGGTACAAGCATATTTCATAGTGCTGACATCTATTTTCTCAAAAGTGAACGATTAGCTGCCTTTTGCATCAATTTTTCCGGTTTCAAAGTAGCAAGTTTTCTTTTTAGAAAATTTTAAATTTTGTGTCCTCATTTGCGAACACCGCACTGGAAAGAGTTAAGCACTCACTCTAATGCTCTAGCGCGATGATCAGCTGAAGTATCCTTAACCTGCTTTGTCTATCGTCGGTTGTACTAGTTTTAGTAATAATGATAACTGTGTGAAAGTTTAGTTTCTCTAATTTAATTTAGTTAATTATGCTAATGTTAATAAAGTTGCGTTGCTAGAAATAACGAATCCTTCATTCTCTGCCACATCATACACTGAACGTTATTTAAAGTTGTATACGGATAAATGAACGATCATCCACCGGCAAATCGCAAGTCAATTTTGACTCACTGATGTCTAAGTGTATGAGATTATTTCATATGGTATCTGAACTTAATCCCGACAAGCAAAATCACGATTGTTCAAAATTTCGACATGGCAGAAACTGCAAGCCCTGTCACACTCATTCAACAGAATCAGAATTTTTGGAACGAAGTTCACCATTTCTTCTGTGATCCATATCTTCACGGAGGGCAACAACAAACTTTTGGCAGAGAGAAGAAAGTTATGACTGTTGTGTAAGATCGTGATAATCAGCCTGTTATGAAATATGTTAGTGATATCACTAGTTTCTCTAATTTAGTTTAGTTGGTTATGATATGATAATGTTAATAAAGTTGTGTTTTAATAAATAACGAATCCTTCATTCTCTGCCATATCATACACTGAACGTTATTTAAAGTTGTATACGGATGAATGAACGATCAGCCACCGGCAAATCGCAAGCCAATTTTGAATCACTGATGTCTAAGAGTATGAGATTATTTCACATGGTATCTGAACTTAAGCGAAATCACGATTGTTCAAAATTTCGACATGACAAAAACTGCAAGCCCTGTCACACTCGTTCAACAGAAGAATTAGAATTTTTGGAACGAAGTTCACCATTTCTTCTGTGATCCATATCTTCACGGAGGGCAACAACAGACTTTTGGCAGAGAGAAGAAAGTTATGACTGTTGTGTACGATCGTGATATTCAACCTGTTATATGTCAGGCGCCACTGTATAATGTCGTTTGAATGTTTAAATGTTTTTTTTTCTCTTTTTTAACACGTTGACGTAAATGACGTCTATAGACGTCCAATGCTTGGGATTGTACATGCAAACGACGGATATTGCCGTCCTATATTCTTAGCATTATAAACAACTTATTTAAATGTGCATCAGTGTTAAATCTATTTCCTGCGAAAGTCTTCATTGTTCTGGCAAGAACGAATAACGAAATATTCATCATCGAGATCACCTATAATTTACGCTCCTTTACAAATGTTCCTCAAAGTTGAATTTTGTATCTCTAAATTTTTGTTATCCTAATAAAAATTATTCTTGAATTGCTACTTATACTTGAGATACTGATTTGTCGTGGTAGTAAATTGAATTTTGTATTACAGAAAAATCAAATGAATTCAAATTAACAGAATTAATGTGAAAAATAAAGTTATATTGGTTTCTAAAAATATATATTTTTACTTTTTGTTAAATTATTCCCTAAAAAATATCGTTTTAGTCTGCACAGCTACCAAGACGTCTATGGCCATCTTTTGCGTATCAGCGAAATCGAGATATTAGAAACAAATGACGGCTGTAGACCTCCGCCATTTTTTAGAAAAATTTCTCAGAAAAAGTAATAATTTTATTCTGTAAGTTTGAAATATTCATGGGTCTCTCCAAGAATCAACTAATTAACGAAGAAAAAGTTGTTTTTGTCGTCCATCACAGACTTCAGAGTGAGCGCCAACGTGGTAATAAATTGAATTTCCTAAATGTTCAATTAAATCTTCGCTTATCATTTGAACTTTTAAAAATTTATTTAAATGCTGATCCAATGTTTATGACTTAGTGATTGAAACTTATAATTCGTAATGTTTAGTCACAAAAGGTATAGCGTTTGGATTTAGATACTGATTTGTCGGGATTTCGACCATTAGGACTGTGACCTGTCGTGCTCAGACCCGTTTCACGTACTTCAAAATGACTGCCGTACTAGTTAATTACTATAAGTTATAAAAGTAGTGTTCAGAAGAATGTACATAACTCTTCAAGTGCACTACATGTTTCGCTTTGAAAATTACTAAATTTGTTTTAAAAATGAGTACTACACATGTAGCTGATCATAAATATGGAAAGGAAAAAAAATTGCATTTTTTTATTTTCAAGAAATTTGTAGTTTCACAGTGAAACCAATAACGGCTATTTTTCCTCAAAATAAGTTATCATAGAAATATAAATAAAATACATAATTTAAATTACAACTATACATGAGTATTCAGGATATTCAACCTTCATAAAATTCAATATTACTTTCGAAGATTCAATTTAAAAAAAACATCAATTTGTGCCATCATTTTGTTGCTCTTGGAGATCGAAAGCAATTTAGCTCTTGCAATGCCGATATCTTTGTGAATGCTAACGGTATTGAAGTGGAATTTTTTCATAAATTGACCTACATATCTTGCTCTTAAGTTATGAAAGAAAAATAGCGTTACGTTTCGTCCATGAGCAGTACAAATAAAGCTCACTGTGTGGTTTCACTGCGAAGCCAATGATCGTTAAAGTGATAATAATTCATCAGGAATTTCGGCGCACTAGCTGAAACTGTCGATGATTGGTTGTGCCACCAATTTGATTTACAGCGACACCATTAAAGTCATGAATGTAGGATATTACCCGTAAAGAATAATTTAATCACTGTGTAAAGAAAATGTAAGATCTAGATTAATTAATTTGTTTGGCGATAGATGGAACCGCAGTTCTGCTCTGTACGAACTACAAGTAGCGCCCTCTTTTTTCCTAGCAAAACCAGACTGCCCACTGAGAGCAGCGCAGCAGCACACCGCAGGCAGCCAAAATGGAAATAACTCTCTCAATTCCTCTGTTGACAGATCAGTCTAGGCGCAGTTAAGCCCTCGATCTCCCGGTTGTAAGCAACTATGACCCGTCTAATTTTTCCTTATGGCTCTCTAATCTGTTAATCTCTAAATCTTAATACCGTAATATTATTAACCCATAACATCTATCCCTTATTAATCTGGCTCACCTAGTAAATATGGCTTCATGTACATTCTCAACACTCTCATAAACTTTTGGTGTATATACCTTCCCCCCCCCTCTAAATTCTCCCTCCTATAGTACTTTAATAAATGTTTTTGTATTTAACTTGAAGTCTACTCATTTATTCTATGTAATATTTTGTTCTAAATTTAATGTGGTAAAAACCCTTAAATCCCCTCGACATAAACCCAAACTACTTACCCCTTACAGGTAATCTTTCCGTGGGCATTTTGTTCGTTGAACGGAATCCCACATGAATTAAAGATCAAGCAATGGATAGTTCGGAGAACGTGGTATAGCTTCAGCGACGAATCCAGGATTCGGGTCAGGGAAGTGCAGGTCATAAAATTGCTCAGTCGTAGTGACGAATCCAAACCTCGTGGTTATAAACCAAAAATATTCTTTAATTTACAGGTTCTCCTCTGACAATAAGAACGTAAAGAACAATACATCTTTGATAATCGTAATAAAAAGTAAGAAAATCTAGGCCACAAAATTTCGACCCGTTTAAGCTCATAGTGCAAGGACGATCTGAATAGAAATATTTTTGTCCTATGGTTCAGGACATTTGTCACGATATACATTTATCGAAAATTCAGAAAAAAAAAAAGCAAATGGCAAAACGAATATTAACAAATTTTAAAAAAAAAAAAAAAAAAAAAAAAAAAAAAAAAAAAAATAAAATAAACAAACAGAGAAGTGACTTTAAATTAAATCAAGAATTTGTTTTTAGCCTCGGGGGGGGGGACGTCCCGACAGCCCTCCCTGATTCAAGCACTAACATAGCTTCATAAATAAATCTGCACGATGCATGGTCGATTGTGACATGGTAAATTAACCGGTGAAGATCGTGACATTATGGTATCTGCCGATTGATTGTAGCGGAGACATTTTAAAAAAATTATAATTTCTTTATATTGTTTCAAATTCTGAGTTTCTAACATGTGAACGTTATTGCTGTTCATATTCAATGCTTATGATAGCGTCATTTTTAAAAAGGTCGCATTTCGAAGAGCAAGTGGAGAAACATGTTTAAAGCGGTCGATCGCTGATTTTCGTGTGAAACCAAGAACCAAAATCTGGTCTTTCGGCGAAACACGAATTCTAGTTCTTTTTTTAGGATGTGTTCGAATGCTTCCTGTCACTCCTTCAGACCTTCGGTCAAAGATAGATGAAACAAGGGATATTGAGGCAGCCTGCCAATGGTAAACCCCTTTACATGAGACTGATCGTGATGATTAATAGTTCGCGGCAGGATTCTTCTTCCCATTGCACCGTTTGGTCCGTCGATGAATGTATATGCGCCTTGAAGAATTCCTGGCTCAATACCTTGAGCTCGAGACATTTCCTGCTTATTTGAATTCTATCACTTTATCATCCTGCAGAATGTAGGAACAGAGTCTGTCGTTGATGCTTATATTAAGCATCGCAAAGTTCTATATCGATATTTTTAATGAAATCGCATGTGTTTCAATGAATACTCGATTTTACTATTCAAAAAGAACTCCCTTTGCGGTTTGTCCTAGTGTCTCAATGACATGCTTATAATGCAACACAGACAATATCAGTGTCCAAAAAAGTCTTCTTTACAATTTGAAAAGATTCCTAAAATGGCAGCTTGATGAGCTATGCTAAAATAAACTCTCCCATGCCTTGGCATCATTATTAAGGCTTCTGACAAGATTGTGCATTTGTTATATTCAGGTACCCTGTTGATAAAAGAGAGGCTCTGGAAAAAATACCCTGGAAATGGCTACTCCTCAGGATAAAACACCAATGTATCGTTGGATGTGCATCTTTCAGTTGGGTTGTGTTGAAGATGTCATGTATTGAATAAAAGTGCAGGACATTAATGACCTAAAGCAAAATACCACTTAAAATGCATTTAAAAAAAGTTCACTTAAAGATTTTATTTCATTTATCATAAGGATGACTTACCATACTGAGAACATGGAAAAAAAATCGAGCAGCTCCTATTAGCACAAGATATTCTATTTACATCGCCATCGATGTCTGCTCGATGCCGACCAAAACACCGTGAAGATATCGATATGAAGAGATAGTGAAGGGCATCTTGCTTGCTAGTAATTGGGTCAATCTTATATGCCTTCGTCGAACAATGGCCTTTATATGCAGGTGATATATTAAATGGTACAACGGCCCCCCTTCCAGCATCTACTCCTCCTTTTGTAATAATTTCACAGATCTGCTCGATCACTCTGCTTTCCTCGATACAATCGTCAAATCGTAAAAGCTTTTTGGAAACCCTGTATGGGTTTTGAAAGTCTTATTGGTAGCTGTATACGTTTATCTTTTTCCTTATTAACCATTGTGCACTAACTTATGTTGCACGATATTGTGCACATTATTGTCGATAGCTTATAAATGTACAATATTGACGATGTGTTCAATACGCATTAGATATAAATATCGCGAGTATTGCTCATATCGCATAATTTGTTAATATTGCGATATTATTTTATCGCATATACTGTATAATATTGTGATATTGTTCAATATCATATCGTTAATACACATTGAATATTTATAGATCAATATTGTTCATCCAATTGCAACCTATATCTGTGCTATTGAGGGACATTGCTGGTATGGCAATACTTAAAATGTATCAATTGATGAGGAAACCTAAGATCTCAGAATTTATAGATTTCTTTGAAATTTAAAATTAAAGCAATTTTACCTCTCTTCAGGTAATAATAAATAAAATAACTACTTATTCATTTTTCGTTGAAGGAGCTCAAGGAAGCATAGCGTCGGATGTAAGGAAAAAAAAATGATTATTTTTTTAAAATTCGTTACAGCAAATGCATAGATTTTAACGATCCGATTTCCCAATTTTTGTGAGCTTTCATTTAGACACGATGAATGATATAGTTCATTATCACACACAAGTTTTAATTTTTCGCTTTTTTTAAATACAAAATACAGAACAGACAAAGGTAATTAGAGAGAATTAAAAATATAAAATACGAACTATGAAATGATCATTGAAAACATTATATGTACAAGGCTAGTGTCTGAAGGCTTTCAAAGAAGGTGATCTGCTTGAAATAGTTTATTCAATTCTTAATTTGTTGACAAAAAAATTCATTGGAGACGTACTTTGAACAGTTCAGGTTCGTTTTCTTTAAAGCAAATTGCGTAGGGGGGATGTAGAAAGTGAGGGTCTTCCACCTCCATACAAAAGATGTAGAGACTTAAAACAAAGGCCGTCCAATCTTCCATGGTTTTTCCACTTAAATCAATAAAATTGTATGCGTTTCATTTCTGTAAAGGAGTACAGTTAAACTTTCAAATATACACAATATACAAAAGTAATTGAAAATGAAATTTTCGAAACTTCCACACAATATTGGAGCGACAGACTTCAAAGTCACACAACATATTAATTTTTAAGAATTAGATTTTTTTCCATGTATAAAAAAGATATTTGCATATTTACATAGATACATAGTCGTAAGTCTATATACGTGTATAGTACATTTAAACATTTTGACATTCTATCCAACACCTCAAAGTTTAACAATTGTTCATTTTATCATACATCATTGTTCAATATCGCATAATATTTACTGTCTACGAAAATATTAGTAAGTCAAATATGCAATGCATATGTTAATAGTCGTATATGATTTATCAACTAATATGTACTTCTTGCAATATTGTCATATATATTGTACGATATTGCGAATGATATTACGCATATCATTCCATGCTAACTAGTAAATTGACCTCTTTTTTTCACTTTTATCCGGAAAGTACAAGCTAATCAGGAACTAATATTTACTTTATCTAAAATTTCAAATATATAATTTTTTTTCTTACTGCAAAAACATTCTCCTTTATAAGAGATATGTCATTTTCTTAAAAAGATTATATCTCCAGAAAAAAAGATTTTTAATACTTATATTTCAAAGACATATAACTGAATATATATATATAATTTTTTTGCTACTTTGCTATTTTAAAAATTTAAATACTCTGATAAAATTTGATAAGTGAAACATAACAATGAAGACATAACCTACGAAACTACGATTAAAACAGAGAATTGCATCACCTTAGGAAGATTTCATATATTACGTGCAAAATATATCTTTCGAATAGTGAGTAATGGCTACAGGAAAACAAAATATAAATCAAAAATAAATTTTCAAACATCAGCTTGCGCTTTATCTGGTAGCTTTAATGAATATAAAATAAAAGCTAGATTACCAGTTACACTTATCAGAAACGAAAATTCTTTTATGAATATTTATTTTTATGTAACTATTCATTTATACAATATGAAAAACATTTTGACCTTTCAACAATATCTGATTTCCAGTATAAGGTAATAAACTTTTGATTGTTTTTATCATTAGTCTGATGTATAATTTGTACTACGATATTTACATATATTTATTCTCCTGACATCAATATGATAAAAATGGTTAGAGTAGTAGCAGTCAATTCTTAAAATTTGCTATCGGAAATTTGCAATTCATTTATTTCTTATAGACGATAAGTACAGTCAATGCTAATTTTCTATACGAAGTATATTCTTTGTTTTTTCTGTCATATCACTGTGAGATTTAGAGTAAGTAGCAGAGTCCTTGTGTATTTTGCTATCGGATGAGATATTTCTTTGTTTCTAATTTTTTCAAGGTTTTGTTTTCTAATCATGAGATTGATGAAATGCCCAGAGTCTAGTGTTGTTAATTTTGCTATGGATGAAATATTTCTTTGTTTCTAATTTTTCAAGGTTTGTTTCTTAATCATGAGATTAGAGTAAGAAGCAGAGTCTAAAAGATGACTGTGCTACGGCTGAAATATTCTCTGCTTTTAATTTTTCTTGGTTTGTTAATCACATAATTTCAAAGCTTTACTCTTCAAATTGCGAATAACTTTAATTGAAAATGATCTTGTCGATCTCTTTTATTTACATTCCTAAATCAAGTACCAGATATTTGAAAAAATGAATACCAAATATAATTCAAATAAAATACTTGACGAAAAAAAAAAAAAATTCGGATCTTTTCTTGCAATCAGATTTGAAAAGTGTGACTAGTATTTTCAAAATCAATAAATGAAACGTTTACAATGTGAAAGTGACAGAAAAATTATGGAAGTATTTTAAGTAAGCAACAAAATGATGAATGAAAAAAAATATGACATCATAGATAAGGAAAAGAAAATTCAGCATTTCTTTAAAAAGTATTCATCAAATTAACTTTCAGTTTTATAATTAAAAAATAACTTTATAAGTAAAAAAAATTGATGGTGAAGTAGAATTTTGTTGGCAAACAAAAACTTAATAAAGAGTTAACAGAGCCTTTGTATATGACGGTTATTTATCAATAAAAGCTAAAATTAATAAAATATTATAAATAAATTAATAATAATTAAATATTGTGTTACTACTTTTACCCTATAATAACGGTTCATGCAATCATATGCTTATCACGTAACAGTGAGGAAAACCGTTTTGCTGTTAAGGGGTTAAACGTTGAATATTTCTTCCAAGTAGTTATTGATAGTTACGTTTTAGCCTTCGAGCAGAAAGGCAAAATATATTTCAGGATAATATTTACCTATACTTTTAGTTTCACCTACTGACCTTACGTTTTGAGTATCTTACAATTTAACTATTACATTTCGTTACTCTGGAAATGGTCTTTCAAATTGCGGGGAAATTTTGCCATTCACTTTAAAATCTTCAATAAAAATCGCGTCATTTTGCAGAAGTAAATTTCCGAAGTTAACTCAACTATACTAAAGTGAAGTACTTTGGGTCATTGTTTAAGCTGATTCCATTCAGTTTTGTTTTAAAGAAATTCGTGAAATGAGTTTATTGACAATAAAACACAGAATGGAACATAAAATATTTTTCTGTCGAAGTAAAACTCTAAATGGAACATCTGGATATTATTTTTTTTCAAATGCCTCTTTTAATGTATTTGGTGGAAAAAATAGTAACATTAAATTTAAACTGATTTTAGAAATCTATGAAGAATTTTAAACATTAATTATATGAGAAGCAATTTTCACAAGATCCAGTTCAAGACTCAACAGCGGATTTAACTGGGTCAGAACCGAAGCTTTCTTAATTTGGCATACTTTATCGAAATCTATGAAGAATTTTAAACATTAATTATATGAGAAACAATTTTCACAAGATCCAGTTCAAGACTCAACAGCGGATTTAACTGGGTCAAAAACGAAGCTTTCTTAATTTGGCATACTTTACTGAGTTCTCCGAAGCACGAATTCAACAGATAAATAATGGTTTCATAATTTATAGTCAGAAAGCAATTGAAAATGCTTGCTTATTTTGTTATTTGCTTGAGTTTTGTTTCTTAAAATTCCCTTTGCCCAAGTTTAGTTGAACCATTCGCATTTTCCTCCAAATGAAGAAAAAGACGAAGTCAAATTCGGAAAAAGTCAGTTTAGATAGTTGAACGCAACATCTGTTCAAGTAAATATGGGCAACGATCCCGTTTCTAATTGAACATTTCAAATTAGATTGCCATATTTGATTTTGTTTTCTCTTTTATTGAAGAAGCTTATTTACAGATACGATAGATTTTTTTTAATGTTACTTAAATAATCTTCAATTAAAACATTAATTTCTCATCAGTTAAGGAGCGTTCTGATGAACTAAAATGGAAACAAAGGAAGTTAAACACGAATTGACTCAGAAGATGTACTCCATGTGGCAAGAGACAGTTCGCAAAGAAAGAATTAACTACCTTCAGCAACCAGGTGTCAAAGACTCAACTGATCACCGGTAAATTTAATAATTACGATTAGTATGCAATATCAAGCCAATGAGTTTAGTTTTAGACGCTTCCATGCATTTCGAATGTATATGCAATATAAAGCCAATGAGTTTAGTTTTAGACGCTTCCATGCATTTCGAATGCATATGCAATATAAAGAAAATGTGTTTAGTTTTACACACTTTCCATGCATTTCGAATGAATATGCAATATTAAGCCAGTGCGTTTAGATTTGGACGCTTCGATGTATTTCGAAATAAATAAACAGTGAATTCTTTAATTTTTTTCGAAAATCAGACTTCTGATTTTGGACAAGAAGAAACGGCAAATCGGACGACTAAAGTTAGGCGAAAGGAGTACAAAATAAAATTTAAAAAAATAAAAACTGCAAATGGCTCAGTTAACTCCATATACCCATCTTCATTTATGTTTCAACATTAATTAAAGTACACACCAGTTAATACCAGAGGTTTTAAAATAGATTAACATCAAAAAATTTATATAACAACAGCAGGAGTTATTGACTAGCAGTTCTAAACAATTGCCTTTTCTGATATAAACTTCTCATCTGATGGTATTTATTTCGCTGAATCCTTGACTCAATGAAGTGTCAAGTTGAGAACCAGCAACCAAACGCAGTAACTAGTAGCTTTTTAATAATTTAATTTCAGATTTCATTCACTACAATAACCACTAAATCTTAAAAGAAAAAAAATGTAAAATTTGTGTCCAATTAACACCATTTCGCGTGCACCATCAATAATTTTACCAGCTTCCTGACTAGAATGTTATACAAGGTGAGAATGACTAGAACAACACACAATAAAACATTTTTGTTATAAATCACAGCATCTCGAGAGAGTAATTAACACAAAAAATGCAAGAAGTATATAGTGTAGAAAACAAAAATAATCTTTTAAAAATAAAAGCAAGAGTTAAACAATTGTAGGGACATTTCTACCAAAAATCTTGCTTAGTAAGAAAAAGAAATTTTAACAGAAAAAAATCCATTTAAATTACATTCAAAGTTTTGATTCTTTTCAGTGTCATTAGTTATGGCATCGAGTTGTATTTTGGTCAGGGTTAAAATCATGGTTCCACCTTTCATTCAGTTGGTTAATTTGTTCTTACTCGATGGTGTATTTGAAATAAAACGTTTAATCTCAGACTAAGAAGTTAGATCAATCATTTGAAATTCAGCCATTCTTCGAGCAAGCCATTTCATTAGGCAATACATTCATTCGCACAGGGTAAGAATCTGGACTGCTGAATTTGCAATGGACCACAGATTTCACTCCGACCAAAAATTAGTTAAACACAATAACACATACTGAATGTCAATTGCTGTTTAGACAGAAGAAATAAGAAGTGAATTGCAGCTTTAGAAGTTATGGAAATACTGGTTATAACCAAGGTAAAGGTAAATAATACCAGAGTTTGATTTTAGTTAAACTATGGCGG
>BGPR01000270.1:623375-648859 GCA_013235015.1 Araneus ventricosus | reverse complement strand
GGGTACCAGAATAGACCCGTAAGACTCGAACCCTCTATCTAATTAGATGACTCCTTCTCTGCTATCTCCTAACTGTAGTAGAGAAGGGGTCATGTCATTAGATAATAGGTGTGAATCACAGGCGATTCACTGCTGCAACCAACGTGTTAATTACATTTTAAGTAATTGCATGAAATTATGGATGACTTTTCAAAGGTTTATGCTCAATCTAATTGTAAAGTCTTCGGCTTTAACAAGATGATCAGAAATCGAACATTTCACAGATTCGAGATTAAGGGGTCTATTCTGGTACCCCGGGTGTTTTTCGCTCCCGTAATTTTTCCGGTTGTTAACCTGCGCAAAAGTGACGTCTCCCAACCCAACCGGGGATACCAGAATAGACCCGCAAATGTTCACAAATCATTTAATAGTGACGCTTTATTTTTAATAGCAGAGCAACAGAGGCAAAGATAGAAGCGAGTACGAGCAAAGAACGATTGTGGTACAGACTTAGAGAGAATTTCGTGGTAGAATTTAAACATTTGACTTTCCCAGAAAAGTTCCTTTACATAGAACAAAAGAACAGAACGAAAAGAAACTGAAAATTGAGAACATCAGAATTTAGGAAAGCAAAAGGCTTGTAAGAAACAGGATGGACGTCGAAATTGATATTTCCCTTTCCTCTGGTGGACCAACACCTCCTAAATAGAGAAGCCCTCGGTGCTTATTTATGACATCACAAATAGTTGGATTTTTTTGCCATGGGATTGGCTTCCCACGTCGCATATCGGATGTCGTTAGGCAATACACCCGATATCCAACCTGCCAAGCCAATCGCGCGCCAAGAAAACTCAACTATTAGTGACGGCAGAAATGAGCGCCGAGGTCTCATGTATTTAGGAAGTGTGGGGTGGATGGTCCCCCCAATCCCCTTTTAACACCTGTTGGAAGCATGCAAGAGATCAGAAGCGCCGAAAGCAGACCGTACCATAACGCCGAGGGCTGAAGGCAACTTCGTGGTCGCTGTCACGTGGTTCCTCAACAGTCGACCCATATCTTCTATTTTGGCATTGGGAAGGTTTGGGAGTATCACCTGCAAGAGAAGAGACAGCGGTTACTCGAAAGAGAGAAAAAAGCAAAGCAGAGAGCGTGCATCGAGCAAAACAGTCAAGCATTCCAGGACCCGCTAGAGTAGAGATTAATGCAATCGCAAGCTCATCCCAGAAAGCAGAAGCTGATATTTCTCAGTTCTACCACCACTAACAGAAAGCCTAATAATTTGACTCCACTCTGAACGCATTCCAGAATACATATATTGCGTAAAACAATGAGCTGTGGACTCACATTCTTTTCAGATATGGGAGGTAAAACCACAATTTTCTCCATGGTAGTTATCACAATCTTCCATAGTTCCTGTGGTAAAATAAAGAAAAAGAAATATAAACATACTTATAATCATACGGAAGTATAAATGCATGAGATGCATCAGCAAATTAGTTATTGGGATAAAGTTCGTAAATGGGTGGATTTCGAATCACCCAAGAAAGGATGTTATTTTCAACAAAAAGAAGTTATTACTAGCTCTTGTGTATGGAATTATCCTAAAATTTAAATTTTAAGAACTGGTCATAGTCAGTAGCTGCAATAGGATCATTTTCAATTCTTTGAAATTCATTTTTGATGAGTTTACATGTCATTAAAATTTCAGTTCCAACAGTATCCAAGGCTTTATACCCGCACAACTGACGGTTCAATGTGAAAAGCAAGAGTGGTATTTTATTGGTTTTAAACTTCAAAACGTTCATTTGTTCAGTCCAAAATTATTAGTGGAATTACATTGGTAATCGAAATGATCAGACATGCAGTCTCAAACATATATATTTACCTCAAATATTGTGTGGCTTAATCAGACAGTAACCATACTGTCAATTTACTTTAAAATAACATAACGCGTTATGAATTTAATATGAATAATATACGATATTTATCAGTTTAAAAAATAGAGGTTCCCCTGCTCCCTTCTTTTTCTACGGCCTTAGCTGACCGGATATCTATTTTCTAGCGTTATTAATAAGATGGCCGATGCTCATAAAAATCATTCTGACAATACCTTGAACTGACTAACATATTTTTTTGTGCAACGTATTTACACTGAAATTTAAGTGAACTAAAGTGAAATAGCAGTTTAACGCTCTAAACATTTAGTTATTTTGATCTAATAGCTTTAAAAATTAGCTTCTGAAGTGAATAAAATTTTTATTACGTTTAATCAAGTTTCAGAAATTTTAAGAATATTTTATCAGTGGTCGTTTAAGAAATTATACACATAAACCTGATTCATCTACTTTTGAACTGAGCATCAAAATTTTATTATTTTCATATTTTTTTATCTGTCAACAGTAGATTTCATTTACCATTTAATAATGTATCTATTGGCTTCTTGTTAGCCACTATATATCTAGAAGACTTGAGCTGTAACTCAACCACTACAAATCTAAAAGACTCGTTCTTATCAGTCACACAACCGGCCGTCAAATATCTTTCATATTTAGTAAATTATTTGTAAGAATCTGCCAGCAGAACCTTACTATATCTGAGGAGCAAACATTCAAACCATGCTTTCTCCTTCAGATACAATTTTTCAGGAAACAGTAAACAAGCTCTGCAGGTAATACTTTTTGATTGAAACCTCAATTTTCTAAGTAGGTTTATAATGGGATAAAACTTGTTTCAGTTGAAAATAATAGTATACAGTTGTACTATTTAATGTTGAGTTCAAAGAAAAATCACTAACTCATTTTTTTCTTTTTTTGGAGAAAACACGGTTTGAATGTTTGCTCTTCATCTTAGGAAAGCGATATAAAGAAAGATTAGGAAGCTGAGATAAAACAATTCCCCATAACTTCCTGTGACGTAACATCCTGTTTAGAACTCATTACCGAATCTGTTCATTTAGATTGGATTGAAGAGAGGAACTCACCTTGAGCAGGCGCTTCAGGACTGTGCGTTCGCAAACCTGGTAGAACATGGACAGCTTTCCGTCCAGGATGTCCATGAGAGGGTGCAGCACGTGGTCAGCCTCGGCCATCACCTCGTTGCGCTGCGACACCTGCGTCATAGACACCTGACCCGTGCCCTTCACGGCAGAGAGCAGGCCGCTCAGCTCCTGCATGCTTTGGCGGATAGTGCCCTCCAGACTGAAACAAATACAATTGCAGGCGTCAAAGCACAGTTTCAGACGCCAAGTTGGCGAGATATAAAATTTGTGTGAACATTGCTTTTTCATTCATTGGACTACATGTGGTGTTTGATGGAAAGTACTACATAAAGAATCTTCGAAGCTCCTGCATGCTGGCGGATAGTGCCCTCAGATACAAACAAATACAATTTACAGGCATTAAAGCACAGTTTCAAGTGCCAGGCAAGCGAGATATAAAATTTATTACTGAACATTGCTTTTCATTCATTGGACTAACGTGGTGTTTTGATGGAAAGTACTACATAAGAATGTCCTGCATGCTTTGGCGGATGGTGCCCTCAGACTGAAACAAATACAATTGCGAGCGTCAAAGCACAGTTTCAGACGCCAAGTTGGCGAGATATAAAATTGAACATTGCTTTTTTCATTCATTGGACTACATGTGGTGTTTTTTTGATGGAAAGTACTATAAAAAGGAAATGTTCAGCTCCTGCTTTGGCCAGATGGTACCCTCAGACTGAAACAAATACAATTTACGGGCGGCGTCAAAAGCACAGTTTCAGACATAAAAAATTGGCGAGATATAAAATTTATTAGCAGATATTGCTTTTCATTCATTGGACTACCTTGGTGTTTGGAAAGTACTACATAAGAATGTTCAGCTCCTACGTAGCGGCGAATAGTGCCCTCCAGACTGAAAGGAAAATACAATTACAGGCGTCAAGCACAGTTTCCAAGTTATTGAATATAAAAATTTGTGTGAACATTGCTTTTCATTCATTGGACTACTTGTGGTGTTTGATGGAAAGTACTATAAAATGTTCAGCTCCTGCATGCTTTGGCGAATAGTGCCCTCAGACTGAAACAAATACAATTGCAGGCGTCAAAGCACAGTTTCAGACGCCAAGTTGGCCAGATATAAAAATTTGTGTGAACATTGCTTTTTCATTCATTGGACTACTTGTGGTGTTTGATGGAAAGTACTACATAGAGAATGTTCAGCTCACCATGGATAGTGCCCTCAGACTGAAAGAAAATACAATTACAGGCGTCAAAGCACAGTTTCAGACGCCAAGTTGTGGCCAGATATAAAAAATTTGTGTGAACATTGCTTTTCATTCATTGAGCTACTTGTGGTGTTTGATGGAAAGTACTACATAGAGAATGTTCAGCTCCCTGCATGCTTTGGCGGATAATTGCCACTCCAGACTGAAGAAATACAATTACAGGCATTAAGCACAGTTTCAGACGCCAAGTTGGCCAGATATAAAATTTGTGTGCTTTTTCATTCATTGGACTACTTGTGGTGTTTGATGGAAAGTACTACATAAAAGTCTTCAGCTCCTGCATGCTTTTGTGGATAGTGCCCTCAGACTGAAACAAATACAATTTGAGAATCAAAGCACAGTTTTCAGACGCCAAGTTGGCGAGATATAAAATTTATTGTGAACATTGCTTTTTCATTCATTGGACTACTTGTGGTGTTTGGAAAGAAGTACTACATAGAATGTTCAGCTCCACCATGCTTTGGCGGATAGTGCCCTCAGACTGAAGAAATACAATTACAGGCGTCAAGCACAGTTTCAGACATAAGTTGGCGAGATATAAAATTTGTGTGAACATTGCTTTTCATTCATTGGGCTACTTGTGGTGTTTGATGGAAAGTACTACGCAAAAGAATGTTCAGCTCTGCGTAGCACGGCGGATGAGTGCCCTCCAGACAAACAAATACAGTTGCAGGCGTCAAGCACAGTTTCAGACGCCAAGTTGGCAGATAAAATTTGTGTGAACATTGCTTTTTCATTGTTCTTGGACTACTGTGGTGTTTGATGGAAAGTACTACATAGAGAATGTTCAGCTCCACCATGCTTTGGCGGATAAGGTGCCCTCAGACTGAAAGAAATACAATTACAGGCGTCAAGCACAGTTTCCCAGACGCCAGTTATTCAGATATAAAAATTTGTGTGAACGGCCTTTTTTTTCATTCGGACTGCCATGGTGTTTGATGGAAAGTACTACATAAGGAATGTTCAGCTCTGCATGCTTTGGCGGATAGTGCCCTCAGACCAAACAAATACAATTGCAGGCGTCAAAGCACAGTTTCAGACGCCAGTTGGCCAGATATAAAAAATTTGTATTGAACATTGCTTTTTCGTATTGGACTACTTGTGGTGTTTGATGGAAAGTACTACATGAAGATGTATTCAGCTCCTGCATGCTTTGGCGGATAGTGCCCTCCAGACTGAAGAAGCTCTGGCTGGGCGTCAAAGCACGGTTTAGACGCCAGTTGGCCAGAATAAAAATTTGTGTGAACATTGCTTTTTTCATTCATTGGACTACTTGTGGTGTTTGATGGAAGAAGTACTAAAATGTTCAATCACCATGCTTTGGCGGATAGTGCCCTCCAGACTGAAAGAAATACAATTACAGGCGTCAAAGCTTTACGGTTTCAGACGCCAAGTTGGCCAGATATAAAATTTGTGTGAACATTGGCACTTTTCATTCATTGGACTGCTTGTGGTGTTTGATGGAAAGTACTACATAAAGAATGTTCATCCTGTGCTTTGTGGATAGTGCCCTCAGACTGAAAACAAATGCAATTGCAGGCGTCAAAGCACAGTTTCAAGACGCCAAATTGTGAGATATAAAATTTGTGTGAGCCATTGCTTTTCATTCATTGGACTACTTGTGGTGTTTTGATGGAAGGTACTACATAGAAGAATGTTCGGCTCATGCTTTGGATAGTGCCACTCAGACTGAAAATACAATTACAGGCGTCAAAAGCACAGTTTCCAGACGCCAAGTTGAATATAAAAATTTATTAACGAACATTGCTTTTCATTCATTGGACTACTTGTGGTGGTGTTTGATGGAAAGAAGTGCACACCCATAAGAATATTCCAGCTCCACCGTACTTTGGCGGATAGTGCCTCAGACTGAAATACAATTACAGGTCAAAGCAGTTTCAGACGCCAAGTTGGCCAGATATAAATTTATTAATGAACATTGCTTTTCATTCATTGGACTACTTGTGGTGTTGATGGAAAGTACTACATAGAGAATGTTCAGCTCCTGCATCTTTGTGGATAATTGCCCTCAGACTGAGAAGAAATACAATTGGGCGTCAAGCACAGAGACGCCAAATTGGCGAGATATAAAATTTATTGTGAACATTGCTTTTTCATTCGGTGGACTACTTGTGGTGTTTGATGGAAAGTACTACATAAAAAGATGTTCAGCTCCTGCATGCTTTGGCGGATAGTGCCCTCCAGACTGAAAGAAATACAATTACAGGCGTCAAAGCTGGTTTCAGACGCCAAGTTGACGAGATATAAAATTTGTGTGAACATTGCTTTTGTTGGACTACTTGTGGTGTTTTGATGGAAAGTACTACATAAAGAATGTTCAGCTCTGCATGCTTTGTGGATAGTGCCCTCAGACTGAAAGAAATACAATTACAGGCGTCAAAGCACAGTTTCAGACATAAGTTGGCCAGATATAAAAAGTATGTGAACATTGCTTTTTTCATTCATTGGACTACTTGTGGTGTTTGATGGAAAGTACTACATAAAGTGTTCAGCTCACCATGCTTTGGCGGATAATTGCCCTCAGACTGGAAACAAATACAATTGCAGGCCTCAAAGCACAGTTTCAGACATGAAGTTGGCGGATAAAAATTTGTGTGAACATTGCTTTCATTCATTGGACTACTTGTGGTGTTTGATGGGAAAGTACTACTAGAGAATGTTCCTGCATGCTTTGGCGGATAAGATTGCCCTCAGACTGAAAGAAATACAATTACAGGCGTCAAAGCACAGTTTCAGACGCCAAGTTGGCGAAGATATAAAAGATTTGTAATGAACATTGCTTTTTCATTCATTGGACTACTTGTGGTGTTTGATGGAAAGTGCACATAAAAAAAATGTTCAGCTCACTGCATGCTTTGGCGGATAATTGCCCTCAGACCAGAACAAATACAATTGCAGGCGTCAAAGCACAGTTTCAGACGCCAAGTTGGCGAGATATAAAATTTGTGTGAACATTGCTTTTTTCATTCATTGTAGGACTAACTTGTGGTGTTTGATGGAAAGTACTACATAGAATGTTCAGCTCCTGCATGCTTTTGATAATTCCTCCAGACTGAAAGAAATACAATTACACAGGCGTCAAAGCACAGTTTCAGACGCCAAGTTGGCGAGATAAATTTGTGTGAACATTGCTTTTCATTCATTGGACCTACTTGTGGTGTTTGATGGAAGAATTACTACATAGAGAATGTTCAGCTCCTGCATGCTTTGGCGGATAGTGCCCTCCAGACTGAAAGAAATGATACAGGCGTCAAAGCACAGTTTCAGACGCCAAATTGGCCAAATATAAAATTTGTGTGGTGCTTTTCATTCATTGGACTACTTGTGGTGTTTGATGGAAAGTACTACATGAAGAATGTTCAGCTCCTGCCTGCTTTGAAAGTAGTGCCCTCCAGACTGAAAAGAAATACAATTACAGGCGTCAAAGCACAGTTTCAGACGCCAAGTTGGCAGATATAAAATTTATTGTGAACATTGCTTTTTCATTCATTGGACTACTTGTGGTGGAAAGTACTACAAGAATGTTCAGCTCCTGCATGCTTTGGCGGATAGTGCCCTCCAGACTGAAAAATACAATTACAGGCGTCAAAGCACAGTTCAGACGCCAAGTTGGCGAAGATATAAAAATTTGTGTGAACATTGCTTTTTCATTCATTGGACTACTTGTGGTGTTTGATGGAAAGTACTACATAGAGAATCTTCGGCTCACCATGCTTTGGCGAGATGGTGCCCTCAGACTGAAAGAAATACAATTACAGGCGTCAAAGCACAGTTTCAAGACCTTAGAGTTGGCCAGATATAAAGGGAATTTATTATGAACATTGCTTTTCATTCATTTGGACTACTTGTGGTGTTTGATGGGAAAGTACTACACTGTTCAGCTCCTGCATGCTTTGATGAATTGCCCTCCAGACTGAAACAAATACAATTACGGGCGTCAAAGCACAGTTTCAGACGCCAAGTTGTGAATATAAAAATTTGTGTGAACATTACTTTTCATTCACATTGGACTACTTGTATTGTTGATGGAAAGAGTGATTACTACATAGAGAATGTTCAGCTCACCTTTTGGCGGATAGTGCCCTCCAGACTAGAAAGAAATACAATTACAGGCGTCAAAGCACAGTTTCAGACATAAGTTGGCGAGATATAAAATTTATTAATGAACATTGCTTTTCATTCATTGGACTACTTGTGGTGTTTGATGGAAGAATTGCGCACTACACATAAGAATGTTCAGCTCCTGCATGCTTTGGCGGATGAGTGCCCTCCAGACTGAAACAATACAATTGCAGGCGTCAAGCACAATGAAGTTTCAGACGCCAAGTTGAATATAAAATTTGTGTGAGAACTTGCTTTTCATTCATTGGACTACTTGTGGTGTTTGATGGAAAGTACATAAGAATGTTCGAAGCTCCTGCATGCTTTGGCGGATGGTGCCCTCAGACTGAAACAAATACAATTGCAGGCGTCAAAGCACAGTTTCAGACGCCAAGTTGGCTTGAGATATAAAATTTGTGTAGACGGTACTTTCATTCATTGGGACTACTTGTGGTGTTTGATGGAAAGTACTACGCCATCAGCTCCTGCATGCTTTGGCGGATAATTGCCCTCAAGACTGAGAAAGAAATGCAATTACAGGCGTCAAGCGGTTTCAGAACTCAGTTGGCCAGATATAAAATTTGTGTGAACATTGCTTTCATTCATTGGATACTTGTGGTGTTTGATGGAAAGATACTACATAAAAGAATGTTCAGCTCCTGCATGCTTTGGCGGATAATTGCCCTCAATTCAAAACAAATACATTTGCGGAAGATAAGAGCTTTTGTTTCAGACGCGGTTGTGGGAATGCAAAATTTGTTGGTATTTACTTTTCATTCATTCTGTGGTGTTTGATCAAATACTACACCAGAGAATGTTCGAAAGCTCCTGCATGCTTTTGGCAGTTCCTCAAGCTGAAATACAATTACAGGCGTCAAGCACAGTTTGAACCTTAAGTTGTGAATAAAAATTTGTGTGAACATTTACTTTTTTCATTGTTGGACTACTTGTGGTGTTTGATGGAAAGTACTACATAAAAATGTTCAGCTCATGCTTTGGCGGATAGTGCCCTCAGACTAGAAAGAAATACAATTACAGGCGTCAAAGCACAGTTTCAGACATGAGATTGGCCAGATATAAAAAATTTGTGTAGGAACATTGCTTTTTTGTTCATTGGACTACTTGTGTGTTTCGATGAAGGTACTACATAAAGAATGTTCAGCTCACCATGGCGGCGGATAGTGCCTCAGACTGAAGTAAAATACAATTGCAGGCGTCAAAGCACAATTTCAGACATAAGTTGGCGAGATATAAAATTTGTGCGAACATTGCTTTTCATTCATTGGACTACTTGTGGTGTTTGATGGAAAGTACTACATAGAGAATGTTCATCCCATGCTTTGGCGGATAGTGCCCTCAGACTGAAAATACAATTACAGGCGTCAAAAGCACAGTTTCAGACGCCAAGTTGGCAGATATAAAAATTTGTGTGAACGGTACTTTTTCATTCATTGGACTACTTGTGGTGTTTGATGATACTACGAGAATGTTCAGCTCCTGCATGCTTTGGCGAGATAGTGCCCTCAGACTGAAAGAAATAATTACAGGCGTCAAAAAGCACAGTTTCAGACAAGTTGAATATAAAATTTGTGTGAACATTGCTTTTTCATTCATTGGACTACTTGTGGTGTTTTCGTCTGGAAGAGTACTACATAGAGAATGTTCGGCTCCTGCACGTAGCTGGCGGATAGTGCACTCCAGACTGAAAATACAATTACAGGCGTCAAGCACGATTTCAGACATAAGTTGGCGAGATATAAAAATTTGTGTGGTATTGCTTTTTCATTCATTGGACTACTTGTGGTGTTTGATGGAAAGTACTAGAATGTTCAGCTCCTGCATGCTTTGGCGGATAGTGCCTCTGAATGAAAATACAATTACAGGCGTCAAGCACAGTTTTCAGACGCCAAGTTGGCAGAGATATAAAAATTTGTGTGAACATTGCTTTTTCATTCATTGGACTACTTGTGGTGTTTGATGGAAAGTACTACATAGAGGAATATTCAGCTCCTGCATGCTTTGGCCGGATAATTGCCCTCCAGACCAAAATACAATTACAGGCGTCAGCTTCAGTTTCAGGCATAAGTTGGCCAGATATAAAAATTTGTGTGAACTGTGCTTTTTTTCATTCATTGGACTACTTACAGCTGGTGTTTGATGGAAGAGTACCACATGAAGGAATATTCAGCTCCTGCATGCTTTGGCGGATAGTGCCCTCCAGACTGAAAAGAAATACAATTACAGGCGTCAAGCACAGTTTCAGACGCCAAGTTGGCGAGATATAAAATTTATGTGAACATTTTCATTCATTGGACTACTTGTGGTGTTTGATGGAAAGTACTACACCAGAGAATGTTCAGCTCACCATCTTTGGCGGATAGTGCCCTCAGACTGAAAGAAATACAATTACGTCAAAGCACAGTTTCAGGCAACAAGTTGGCCAGATATAAAATTTGTGTGAACATTGCTTTTCATTCATTGGACTGCTTGTGGTGTTTGATGGGAGAGTACTACATAAAGAATGTTCAGCTCTGCATGCTTTGGATAGTGCCTCAGACTGAAACAAATACAATTGCAGGCGTCAAAGCACGGTTTTCAGACGCCAAGTTGGCCAGATATAAAAGGTTGTGTGAACATTGCTTTTCATTCATTGGACTGCGGTGTTTGATGGAAAGTACTACATAGAGAATGTTCGACTCCTGCATGCTTTGGCGGATAGTGCCGCCAGACTGAAAGAAATACAATTACAGGCGTCAAAGCACAGTTTCCAGACACCAAATTGGCCAGATAAAATTTGTGTAGACATTGCTTTTCGTTCGTTGGACTACTTGTGGTGTTTGATCAGAAAGTACTACATAGAAGTATTTCCGACTCCTGCATGCTGGCGGATAGTGCCCTCCAGACTGAAAGAAATACAATTACAGGCGTCAAAGCACAGTTTCAGACGCCAAGTTGGCGAGATATAAAAATTTGTGTGAACATTGCTTTTTCATTCATTGGACTACTTGTGGTGTTTGATGGAAAGTACTACATAGAGATATTCTCCTGCATGCTTTGGCGGATATAGTGCCCTCCAGACTGAAGAGAAATACAATTACAGGCGTCAAGCACAGTTTCAGACGCCAAGTGGCGATAAAAATTTATTGTGAACATTGCTTTTTTCATTCATTGGACTACTTGTGGTGTTTGATGGAAAGTACACTACACTAAAAAAGACTCCTGCATGCTTTGGCGGATAGTGCCCTCAAGACTGGAAACAAATGCAATTACGAAAGCACAGTTTCAGACACTTAAGTTGGCGAGATATAAAAAATTTGTGTGAACATTGCTTTTTTTCATTCATTGTTCTACTTGTGGTGTTTGATGGAAGGAAGTACTACATAATGTTCGAAACTCCTGCATGCTTTACGGCGGATAGTGCCCTCCAGACTGAAAGAAATACAATTACAGGCGTCAAAGCACAGTTCAGACGCCAAGTTGGCCAGATATAAAAATTTGTGTGAACATTGCTTTTTCATTCATTGGACTACTTGTGAATTGATGGAAATACTACATAAAAAAATGTTTCAGCTCCTGCATGCTTTGGCGGATAGTGCCCTCCAGACTGAAACAAATACAATTGCAGGCGTCAAAGCACAGTTTCAGACGCCAAGTTGGCGAGATATAAAAATTTGTGTGAACATTGCTTTTTCATTCATTGGACTACTTGTGGTGTTTGATGGAAAGTACTACATAGAGAATGTTCAGCTCCTGCATGCGGATGGTGCCCTCCCAGACTGAAAGAAATACAATTGCAGGCGTCAAAGCACGAAAAGTTTTCAGACGCCAAGTTGGCGAGATATAAAAAAATTTGCTGTGAACATTGCTTTTTCACGGTCTCATTGGACTACTTGTGGTGTTTGATGGAAAGTACTAGAAGAATGTTCAGCTCCTGCATGCTTTGGCGGATGAGTGCCCTCCAGACTGAAAGAAATACAATTACAGGCGTCAAAGCACAGTTTCCAGACGCCAAGTTGTGAATATAAAATTTGTGTGAACATTGCTTTTTTTCATTCATTGGACTACTTGTGATTGTTTGATGGAAGAAGCCTGCATAAGAATGTTCGGCTCCTGCATTAGCGTCGAGTTGTCCCTCAGACTGAAACAAATACAATTGCAGGCGTCAAGCACAGTTCAGACGCCAAGTTGAGATCTATAAAAATTTGTGTGAACATTTGGCATTCATTGGACTACTTGTGGTGTTTGATGGAAAGTACTACATAGAATGTTCAGCCATTTGGCGGATAGTGCCCTCAGGCTGAAAGAAGTATTTACAGGCGTCAAAGCACAGTTTCGAACGCCAAGTTGGCCCAGATATAAAATTTGTGTGAACATTGCTTTTCATTCATTGGACTACTTGGTGTTTTGATGGAAAGTACATAAGAATGTTCAGCTCCTGCATGCTTTGTGGATGAGTGCCACCAGACTGAAACAAATACAATTGCAGGCGTCAAAGCACAGTTTCAGACGCCAAGTTGGCCAGATAAAAATTTGTGAACATTGCTTTTTCATTCATTGGACTACTTGTGGTGTTTGATGGAAAGTACTATAAAGAATGTTCAGCTCCTGCATGCTTTGGCGGATAGTGCCCTCAGACTGAAGAAAGAAATACAATTACAGGCGTCAAATCACAGACCTTAAGTTGGCGAAGATATAAAATTTGTGTAGACATTGCTTTTTTCATTCATTGGACTACTTGTGGTGTTTGATGGAAAGTACTGCGGTCATTCCAGCTCACTGCATGCTTTGGCGGGGATAGTGCCCTCAGACTGAAAGAAATACAATTACAGGCGTCGCTGATTTCAGACGCCAAGTTGGCGAGATTTAAAAATTTGTGTGAACATTGCTTTTTCATTCATTGGACTACTTGTGGTGTTTGATGGAAAGTACTACATAAAGAATGTTCAGCTCCTGCATGCTTTGGCGGATAGTGCCCTCCAGACTGAAAGAAATACAATTACAGGCGTCAAAGCACAGTTTCAGACGCCAAGTTGGCGAGATATAAAAATTTATGTGAACATTACTTTTCCATTCATTGGATTACTTGGGAAATATTTTGTGGAAAGTACTACATAAAGAATATTCCAGTTGCATTTGCAGTGAGCGTACTGACTGATGAAACGTTGTCAAAACATATATCATTGTTGTTTTAACATTTGTGTGTTTATTTTACTTCTTCTTCCGTCGAATATAAATTTTTAAATGCTTTATATTGAATCGTCACACATGCTATAATGTGTTTAATAATCTAAGTTTTTGTTTATATAAATTTTTTTGTCTTTTGTTTCCTGTTTTACTATTTGATGTTGTTTCATGATTTTTTTTCACTTCCTTTGTTTTCTGTTTTGGTTGTTCAGAACCTTTTTTGTTACTTTTTTTATGCACTGTAATTCAGTTTTGTTGTGCTGTTTTATAACTTGATGCGATGTTTTTTTCTGTTTTGATGTTTTGTACTCCCCGCCGTCAGAGTCAGTGCCTTACACCCCTGCCATAGGCTGTGCCGGCGTGAGCAAATAAATAAATAAAGAATGTGTTCCCTCATTAATTGACATCCGTGCTATATATGAGGTACAAGGAGCCAAATTTAAATTAGAGAAAGTAGTGTGATGATATGCAAATGACTCGAAGAAAATTTGCTTTGGATATATCTTTTGAATATTCTCTTCTTCGAGTGCTTCACACTATATCTGCATTCCTAAAATCGGTAGTAGTTCAACGCTGAAGCCTCATCCAGACAGAAAAAGATATCTTGCACGAAGGTCTTGAGAGTACACCGCATCTTCTCAACATTTTTTCGGTTAGCAAAGGGTCTCGGTATTGCTCGGTAATTTCTCTCTACATTCTAAGTTTCATCCTTATGAAAAATCAAGTGAATGAAATCGGCGATTATAAAAGCAGTAAACTTGTAAAAATTATTGTAGAACTTTTGAACAGTTCTGAGCTGATTCTAAAACATATGTCTTCTAAGTTACAGCAAGAAAAGTTGGTAAAACATACAGGATGACAGTAATATTCAATATGCATGCAATATTTCCTCTATGATGTTCTGACCACTTTCATAAACATTCAAGGTTATTTGTTAGGGCATCTTAAGGCTTGATTTCAAATTTAATGGAAACTTTAGATTATGGATTTGTACAGTAGACAAATAGGCTTACAACCAGGCATCTTTATAGATTGGATACATTATGATGTCGTGGCAACGAATGAATTCTAAAGTAATAATCGCGCATTGACTGGTTGCAATATACAACATACGAGGGTTGTAAATAAAGTAGTGACAACGTAATCCAGAAAATCGCAGAAGATCGGGCATGCGCAAACAGGACATGGGAGAAGTGAGGTGGTGTTGCTGTCGATGTGAAAATTGCATAAAACAGTCGATCCAGTTAGAAGGTAGTTGCTGTGCGGCGTTGAAATGGAGAGTGTCATTTTTACCGCTTTAAGGGCAGTACTAACCAAACTTGATTGACACAGGATTAAATCGCGAATCAGCAAATCCGAAAATCAATTCTAACACTGGATCAAAGTCCTTTGGTATTCTCCATCAACGGATTACATGATCCATGGCTTAACTGGAAGAAAAATGTAAGCTACGTTTTGATTGGTCGATGAACGAACCTCGCCGAAATTTTTCGTTCCGCTCAATGGATGACAGAGATATAATATAAATATTATCTCGTGTGTTTTGATAAACTAACGCGGTAATTTGATTCTGTCGTTTTATTCTTGTTGTTGCAATAATTATGGATGGTAAAAGGAAGAATTTTACAGAAATTGAAGTCGAGGCTTTTCTCCTCTCCTTAGATAAATTCAAATCGGTAATTGAAAATAAAAAAAAACAGATGCAACAACTAATAAAGACAAGGTAAGCGCCTGGGCGGAATTGACTGCCATGTTCAACAGTTTTTCCCGGAGTTCCAAAAAGAAATGCGAAGCAATTGATTACGTACTATAAAAATCTGAAAAGGAAGGGCAATAAAAATCAATCCAATAGGAGATTTCAGATTTTCAAGACTGGATTCGCCTGTATCTTTATTTAAACGATAACACGATCGAAAGGCTACATTGTTCATACAGTCCAAATCATTTGCTCTATATGGATGCACAGATCTTTTCCTTCTTTCGATTATTTATAAAAGTTCTAAACTTCCAATATCGTCTTAATACGATAATACATCGTCTGCCATGTTTGTTTTGATAGAAGGCAGAAGAGAAGTACGCATGCGTGAAACGAAAATCCACGGATTGTCGCTGTTGATCCTCCGATTTCTGAGGATCAAAAACAGGGTGTTAAAATAGCCGGTGATCTCTGGATTTTCATTGGAGAATACGGATTTTCATATGATCAGGGGATTAGCACTGATTCGAGGCTTAATCCGAGTGTTAAAGAGTTGGTGAATAAGGGCATAAAGCATGCTTACGAAAGGTGATCAGCGATCGTGGATTAAAATCGAGGTTGCAGGTGGTAAAAATGCATCTGAATGTTATCACGGATTACGCGAGGCCTGTGGCCTGTGCGTTATAGTATAGGACGGTTGCACGATGGGTCAAAGCGTTTCGTGCGGGTCGAAATGAGTCTGCGGATTTGCACCACACAAGTCAGCCATCCATTCCTCGACATCAGATTGACATCTTGAGTGGTCTCCTTTCAAAAGACCGTCTATGGAATGATTGGGAACTATCCGTTGAAGTTGGTCTCAGTCATCAAACGTTTGTGGCACATACTGAAGAAATGACCAATGTTAGGGCGCTCCGTTGCTGTCATCAACAAACGACACCTTGCCAATAGTATACTACGGCTTTCTGACATTTGGAAGAAGGTGTAAAACTTTGCTGGTGATTATATTGAAGGAATGTAACGCAATTTTACTTGCGTGTTCGTTATGATTTTTTTAATATACATGTTGCCTTTACTTTATTTACAACCCTAGTATAATTTTCTTTCCGCTGAAAATTAATACTTCTGGCAAAAAGATTTTGAAGTGTAAGACCTATCCCGTACGTCGTAACTTTCCTTTAGTAGCTAGTGCATTCTTAAGGTTTTATCATACAGATACTCTAAAACCACTTATCTTCCATAAATAGCAGGGGGACAGCGTCAAACTAGTAGAACATACACCACACGATGATACTTTTTCAATTCCTACTATTAGTTCACACTCTCCCTATATCTTGTTCAAATTTTGCAATCGATTTTAAATTAACTTCCCGATGAGCTGGAGACTTGAAACTTTAAACATAGCTCAGAACTAGTTGACAATTCAATATTAATTCGCTTTCTTGTCTGTCTGTCATTTCATATTTTGCATGACGCATGCTCAGTACGTTTTTCATTATATCTCGAAAACTATTAACATTAAAGACTTGGTTCTTGGGTATATGGATGGCCCATGGGATCATCGAAGCACCTCCAAATTTTAGCCATATCTTTGCGCATGCGCAGTACATTTTTCATTATATCTCGAATCACCTAAGTAGGAATTGACTTAAAAAAATGTTTTTATATTACGTGTTTACTATCTGTGTTGCCACTGCTTTATTTACAACCATCGTTTCAGAATAACGAACAACATTAAATAACGATAAAAATAATTAAGTGAAAGAATTAGTGGAGTGATTATAGATTACCTCTTGGAAAATACGACACTCAGGTCGTCCAGTACAGTGTTGAGTTGCTGTTGCAGCTCATTCAAGATTCCAGCTGCCTCCTCATCCAGCTACAAAACATGGAAACAGCATTAGGAATGGGCCAAACTTGAGATGAAATGGAAATAAAACCCAAAGAAGAGAAGAAAACTAATCGAGATTTACCTTTTCACCGCCCATGGATTCGAACATCTTCTCCAACTGAACCCGCAGTTGTTGGATGTTGTTCATCAATATACAAGCCTGTAATTCAGAAAAGACAAAACTTTTAATTTGTTCTTCTTTGGCTCAATGTAAGTTCTCATAGTTCATAAAAGCTGATTAAAATTATTTCTTTGTATATCTATTTTAACCCTTTGAACGGCAAAAATATTTCAGCTGATAAAAAAAAACATTTTGGAAAAGTTTAATCATTTCCTTATATTTCAGTTTAGTTAGCATTTTACATGTTTATTTTCAACATAAAATATCCAACGAATTTTGAAAGTAATATGAAGTAAGAATTCATTTGAAATGGAGAGAAGCGACATTGTGTTAGAGGGAGAGAGTTCGCCATTCCGAATCCACTGCCCCTTCTGCTAATGACGTCACGATCCAGCGCGCGGGCCTGAATCTCTAGACGGCTATGCGTGGAGACCAAACATTACTGCGTTTATGCCGTTCTTAACCCTTTGAACGGCAAAAATATTTCAGCTGAATGCTTTGAAAACGGCCCCTCTGTAGCTAAGTGGTGAACGCAAATGTTTCGGAGCCGGTTTTCGGGTAATAAACACAACTTTCTACGCCGGAGCCGGTTTAAGAGAAATAATCGGAGAACGACTTTCTGCGACGGAGCCGGTTTTAGAATAGTCATCAGAGAGCGACTTTCTACGTTCCAGCCGGTTGATAGGTTAAAATTTTGATTTCACGCAAGTGCAAAGTTTCTGGAAGCAAATTAATGTTTAGTGTAGAACAAAGTGAAAAAATAAAATATTGTTTGAGTGTTTTTAATTTTTATTTCTTTAGGTTGTTCCCTACTCTTCCATTCCACTTCAGGATTTTTTGGGTCAATTAAGGGTATTTCTTAAACAAATGTCAGAGTCTTAAATAGAAAAAAAAACCTGTTTGAATCTCAGCTTCTTGTTTGACCCCTGAAGACGTACAAGAAGCCGGATTCATTCCTCCATTTTGTTTTTCATTTTGTTCTATTCTTTATATTGTTTTTGGTTTCAGTTGCATTTGCGCGTAACTAATACGATGTGTTTTTAAGAATTATATTTAATATATGCACTTTTATTTGCATTCATATGCTTCTTTTCTATGGGCAATTTCGAAATATGGTTTTTCCGTCTTGTTTTTTTCACATTTTAACTTTAATCTAGTTTGTTTTCTTTTGTTAAACTTTAATGCGTCATTTTGAAGTTTTTTATTTTTGCATTATTTGAAGGCGAAGAATTGTGAGCTCTTCGTTTATTAAATAACTTGCGTTACTAAGATAAATTGAATGAAACGTATTCCCATTGAAATGCTTAATCATTTTTTTAATAATTTTTATTACATGACCTGAAAACTCGCGAAAATTTGAGCAGCGTCACTAAATTTAAATCCGCATAATGAGTCCATTCATGTGACGTCACTCACATAACTGCTCACGCCATCTAGCATGCGTTGCACTACAGGTTGCACTGTAGGACAAGATGCGCATGCTCCGGTCATTTAACATCTAACGTTGTGATACGGAAGCTTGAAAACTAATTAAAAACTTAATTAAAGTTCCAATATAAGAATGAGAAATATATTGTTACAAAGATGTAATGTCGCTTTCCTGCCTATCTAGTCTTATAGTTGGGGGAGGGAGTTTTGCAGGGGTAAGTATGAAGTGACGGGCATCGGCCTTTCCGGAATCCCTGACCTTGGCGACCATTTTGGCGACAAATAGACGATTCCAGAAAATGTGACCATTTTCTCGATATTTCTATTAAGGAAGGGAATACGCTTGAATATACGAGAAAACTCCATGTGACGTCACGGCCTGCCAGAGAAAGTATATAATCACAGGGAGTAGTATTGATCCACTAGAACGACTTTAGAGTTTCGTCTGCAGTGCTAGCTAGGAAGCTGGTGAGCTGAGCGCTATTGAAAGTGCTATTATTGTCGTTATTAGTTATTTGCTGACTGTTTGTGTTGCTGAATATCAAAATGCTGAATTGCTATTATCTGTGAATTTTTGTCTGTTTACGTTGCTAATCTGCGCAAGAACTATTGTTTCCTGTACCTGTGCTACGTGTTTTCCTGCATATTTGTGAATAAACCTTCATTCTCCATTATCCTGCATGTTGGACTGTTTAAACCATACACCCACAGAAAGATTTTTGTAACAATATTAACGAAATTATGAGACCAAAATAAACAATTGTTTTAAACAGCAAAAGAATTGTTCTTAACATAGCGAGAAGCGTAAGATCGGTGGTAGGTCCTAAATTTAAATTAGCAGGACGCCCTTTACCAAACTACATCAATAATATTACTTTACACAATTCACAGGAAAATTAATTCAAAGCCTGTATTATTGATTCATAAAAATGAAAGAATGAGGAAGCTCCTTTTTTAGAAATAGAATTAGCTAAATTCTGGATTTCATTACATGTTCCGATCAGTACCCTGCATTTAAGATTTTATTTTATGATTAAATAGATTTCAGTAAGAAATTCTCATTCCTAAATGCAGTTTAAAAGATAGTTAATAATTGCAAACGTAAAATTTCACTGGGAAAAAGTGTCGTTAAAAGGTGCACTTGAAACATTGTAAATGAAAAACAATTAACATGCTTCTACCAATTCAATTATTTTTATGAAAATCCTAAAATAGGAATCTTCTTTGCCATTATTTATTAATATGTACTTATAACGATTTAATACGGAGTAATTTAATTGATTAACAGTCAACATTTTCAGCAGTAAGACTTGAATTTAATAGTTAAAAATAAAAGGAGAAAGTGTGTAACACAATACGTAAATGTTATTCCTTTGGAGTAATTTGGTAGCATGAGAATTTATTCAATCAGAAAAAAAAGATTTTTTTTAAATGTGTGCTGTTAATACATAAACACATCGGATACTTACTGTTTTTTCTTGGCTGATGAAATTAGGAAATTCTTTTTTCACTATGTCAGCATAAGCGGTTAGAACCTTCACTATCGTCTGAAAAATAACGATTTTTAATCGATTACTGTATTCGAAAATGAAAATAAATAACAGAATACATTAAGCAATATTTTAAGCATAAGCGGTTAGAACCTTCACTATCGTCTGAAAAACAATGATTTCTAATCGATTAATGTATTCGAAAATAAAGACTTGATGAAAACAAATAACAGAATACGTTAACCATCTGACTGCATAATTTTTTAAATTACTTTTTAAATACAAGGTTTGAAAACATGTTCAAATACCGTTGAATCAAGCGAATTGTTATTTACATGCAGGGCTTTATTAGTATAATATGATTCAAAGTTTTAAAAGTACTAAGCTTCTTACAATGAGAAAAAAAAGGAACATTATTTTTTTCTGAAAACTTCTTGCATTTTCTTCTAATCCACTCTGTGCATTTCCGAACACTACTTCTCTTTTAGCATTTAGAGAGTCCTTGTTGAAGGCCAGAAAATCCAATCACTTTGAGTTAGTTATCCCACAAGTCAACTCCAGGGCTTTAAAAAAATCTTAACTCCTAGTTTTTCCTGTGTTCCACAACAACTTTAAGCATTTGGCAAGACAACTGGGATAACGGAGAAACTGGCCGCAGTACACACGATATAGTGCCTAGGGTCTCAAATAAGCCAGTAGGATGGAATAGAGAAGAGATAATGTTCGTTACAGGACACGGGCCTTTCCCTTCATAGCTTCAATCTTCGAACACATGACAACTGCTCGTGCGGAGAAAAAGGAGATCCAATTCACTATGCCACAAAATGTCCGTTTACCCTCTCCTGGCATTTCCAAACTCCAACAGTGTCACTTAAATTACAGTGGTTGAAAAACATTCTCACGAACAACTTCTCAAGAACCCGAATTCGACTCCTAATGCGTTTCATATGTGATGAGAACAATCTCATTGGAGAGGATAATAATTTGGCACTCATCCACCCAGACTGACACACACTTCCGGCTACTTATGATTTTTTCCCCTCTACGTATTTCTTTTCTATCTAGTATTGTTTTCTATGTTGTTCTGTCCAGTGTATGTTTCTTTTTCATTTGTTCTTGTACCTGTTACTTGTTTTTGTCCCCTCTTAAAAAATAAAATTCGTCTCCATCCATCCAAATAGGAAAGGAGCCAAATGGCTCTAAACACGGGGATGCAGGTGGTGTAATGTAATGTAATGTGAGGCTCTGTCAAATTTAAAAAAGGAGAATATCTTAAGCACTGTAATGCCAGATGGTTCCCCGTCAAGGCAGGCTACCAACAGATAACAGCTAATTTGGTGGTCTATTCTGGTACCCCCGGTTGGTTGGGAGACGATCAGTTTTCCGGTTAACGTGCTGAAAAAGTGACGTCTCCCAATAACCAAAACCTAGAAAATAGGCTACATTAATCTGTGCTTTCTTTTTGTGTGTGGACACATATTTACTTTTAGGGACATGTGTAGATAGTGCTGCTGGTATCATCATATGTTTTTCAAAGAAGTGCAAAGGTACGTGGGAGTGGTAGGTGGGGAAACGTTAATCCGAGTTCATGAGAGGATAGGTATAAAGTGTTTATGGTAATGAATGTTTATTTCATCATCTAGTGAGACATAAACAGAACTCTACACGGAAAGTGTAATGGAAAATCTACATTTGTAGAATCTGCTAGTCGATACCTTTGCGAATCTCTTCATGTATCGCTTGACGAGTTCGGGATCCGGGCACTCGAGCTTGCTGATGACGTCGAAGCACTGTGTCAGCTGCGTGAACACGTCCACCACCGAGTTAGAGAAGAGAGCGTGCTCCGAGCTTTGCTGGAACTGGAAGAAGAAAGTAGAATGCAATGAGAAATAGTTGCCATGAAATGAAGTCGACGATCTTTACTTATAATACCATTTTTTCAATACTACTATTTCCTCAGATTAATTTTTGCTAGTAATTTTCGGTATGCTAAATAATGGAACACCTATTTAAGACTAAACAAGCTTCTCAATGTAAATTTTTACTTAATGCAGAAGTTATGTGGAACGTATATGCGTAACCCAATAGCATTTTTTCGCGGCACATTTGTTCCATTACTAATTTTCACCAAATTATTGTTCTTACGACATGTGTGTTTACTTCTTATACAAGGTGCGTTCGAAAAGTTCGGTGAATGGTCCCATAGTTGAATAACTGCGCTGGTTAGGATGCTGCGCTCACGCTGACGCAGTGATTGACATGGCATCTAGTGCCCCCTAGCTTCCAAATCACGACAGTTAAGCGGAAGTGCGCGCTACGACCAATTTAAAGAGTGATTGTGAGAAGGCCCGTCACTGCGAAATGGAGCAACGCGTGAACATCAAGTTTTGCTTCAAATTAGGCAAAACGGCGACGGAGACACACGAAATGTTAGTGAAAGTGTACGCAGTGAGTAAAAAGTGTGTTTTTGAGTGGTTTAAACGCTTTAGAGACAGAAAGGAAGATGAGCCGCGTTCGGGTCGACCACCAACAAGCACAACTCCAGACAGCATGGAACGAGTGCGACGGATACTTGCGGATGATCGACGGCTGTCTTTGAGAATGATGGCAAAAGAATTGAAGATAAGCGTAGAAAGTGTGAGCAACATTATTCACGAACATTTGCAAAAGCGTATGGAAAAGGTCTACGCTTTTTCGACATTTCACAGATCCAGCAACGTGTGACAACGGTGCTTCGAGCGATACCGAAAGAAGCGTTTGCTGACAGCTTCCAGCAGCTGTACAACTGATGTCAAAAGTGTTTTGTAGCTAATGGTGATTACTTTGAATGCCAGTAAAGGTATTTTGTTTGTATACATTGTTTCCTTTGTTTTATGAGACCATTCACCGAACTTTTCGAACGCACCTTGTACAATTTTACATCAAATTATGGATAAAAAATCCATCTATCTATAAGAAGTTCAGTTACGTGTCGGGGTTTTGTGCATAATAAATCTGTCATTTCGGTTAAAATGTTTTTACTTTTATGTGACTTGGGAGTCTAGAGGGGGAAGTTGTAGCCAGATGTAGTCTTCAGGTGAGGATGGCTCATAATTACGCGGTCTATTTTCAAACAGCCACATGTACCTTCAAAAGGAGCCTTCTCCATTCTACGGGGACATACTTATCCCTGAGGAATATTTATTTAACTGAAGAACCTCTGAAATGGCATACATTTTAGTTTGTATTGTTCGGAATAAATTGACAGTTGCTGAAAATTTAAAGCAACATTAGCGCCTACTAATAATTTGAAAGTAAATAACATCTTGCATTTGTACATTTGAAGAATTCATATGATTATTATATTTAGGAATTGTTTTCATGGATTGTAGGGAGAAACGTAACGTCATTGCATGAATGTAGTTTTAGACAGAAAGAGTTCTTATAAATCGAAGCACAAGTATACTGCCCTGATAAGTTAAAAGGCCCTAACTCCAAGTAGTATTTGTTTGTTACAGAGGGCCTTCTTTTATCAAAAACGACGTCAAACTGGAGTTAGGGCCAATATAAATTTCAATATAATCATCACTGTATTGGATTAGGGGCCTTCTTATTATCAGAAACGACCTCAAACTGGAGTTAGGGCCAATATAAATTTCAATATAATTATCACTATATTGGATTAGGGCTTTTTAATATCATGAAAAAGGTGTATTCTTTTAGACCGATTCGGAAACGATACGTAAAAGCATTTCGAAAATAGTTGGAATTACGGCCTTTTAACTTATCATGGCAGTATAGAAAAGATTATCTTAACGACAGCACAAAATTTTTCCAACTTTTGCAGCAAAATCAGCTTTGACTCTCTGGACCCGGCTAGAGAGAGAATTCCAGTACCTCAAAAACTGAAGTAAATTTTCGTTCATGAAAACAAAATGAAATCCTTCCTTTCTTTACAGAAATTCCAAGAGGACGACACCCACGTTTGGGCGATCAATTGTCAGCAAAGAAAGGAACCACTTTTCTCCCGTAAAATTCACTCAGCTGCCCGAAACCGCCCGAGTCCGGCCTCTGTCGAATGGGGCGGTTTAAGCCGGAGTAGGGCTCATAGAGTTAAACAGACAATCACTCATTGTATTTGTGTACTACAAATGGAACGAATAATAGAAATTTAAAGTAAAAGGAAAATAAATTAAAAGGAGCAAAAAGTAAACAATAATAATAATGAAAACAATAAACGTTTTTGCCCGCAAACACAGCAGCAAAAAGTAATTGCTTTAACAGAATTTTTTTTAAAAATAACACAACAAAAACTATAAAATAAAAAACCAAAGATTCTCTAATACTTAGAACACTTTAGTTAGAAATTATTCAAAATGGAAAGGAACTAAAATGGCGCACTCATCAGAAACCACACGCCATTTTTAGTTCAAAAAGACAAAATTTTCTGTAGAAAGGAATGACAAAAAGTCAAAATTTATTCACGAACTTTTTTGGAATCTTAGTATACCTCCTTTCCAAGAGAGATGATGACATAATTATTAAACGCAAACACTGAACTGACAGCCAAATTAATCATTAGCATTCATTGAATCCAAAGAAATACAGAGTTTATGAGCGTACATTAGCCATTATATAATTCAATCAATTCTTCCATGTTGTATCGAAGCGGTAGTAAGAGAATGTCCTACAACGTACTGAGAATCCATTCGTGCTGTATGAGAAATGTGCAAGTTAAGTTATAATTCGGAGGAACAGTGTTGCCAGAAAGGACCGAGTTAGCTGGAAACTGCGATGCCAGCATGTCTATTTGGAACTATTGATTGATATTTGGGCACGTACTACCTGTAAACGCGTGAAAAAATAAAGAAAGGGAACTCCTTACCCCGTCCTTCTTATCCCTCAGGAAGGCACTGTTGAGGTATTCGAGAGAGACGTCGTCGTTCTCATTCAGCCACTGCATCACGAAGTTTTCATACCACCTGCAAGAAACAGCATTCCCTTAACATCGCACATATTGTGGCCATTTTTCAATTCCTACTATTAGTTCACACTCTCCCTATATATTTATATATATATCTTGTTCAAATTTTGCAATCGATTTTAAGCTAACTTCCCGACGAGCTGGAGACTTTAAACATAGCTCAGAACTGGATGACAATGCAATATTCATTCGCTTTCTTGTCTGTCTATCATTTCATATTTTGCATGACGCATGCGCAGTACGTTTTTCATTATATCTCGAAAACTATTAACATTACAGACTTGTTCTTGGGTGTATGGATCATCGAAGCACATCTAAATTTTAGCCATATCTTTGCGCATGCG
>BGPR01000270.1:586907-603686 GCA_013235015.1 Araneus ventricosus | reverse complement strand
CTTCGTCATATCATGAAGATAATCGATTACGCATATGGAACTCTTTGGACGATTGGGTTCATAATTTGAAACGTTCTTCCCTCGGCAATATAGCGAATTTTCTTATAAGCTTCGTAATATAGTGAAGATAATCGATTATGAATATGTAACTCTTTGGACGATTGGAATCATAATTTGAAACAGATCTAAACTAATGATGAAAAGACCACATACCAACTTTCAATTATCTAGCTTGTTGCGTTTTTGAATTATCATGGGCACATAACACGAATAGACAAAACAACAGACAATCAATCTTATAATGAATGTAGTTGTAAATTTGATACCCGTCCCTACAATTTTGGTGATAAAACTTTATACCAAATGCAACCATTTGGCTTGTTGTATTTATGAGTTATCGCGTTCAGATGCACAGACAGACAGACTTGCCGTTGGCGGTTTTTATCCAAAATTTGATAGAAATCCACAGTTTTGGTGTAAAGAATGCGAGATTACTCTCCATACTGACCAGTTTTGGTGTAAAATCCGCCTACCAAGTTCCACCCGTCTAGCTCAAACTTTTTTGAGCTATCGTGTTCACAGACAGACCGACTGATTGACATAAGTCCAGAAATATTTCTTTACGACTCAGGGAAGTGTCAAGAGGGAGGATTCATAACTATCTTGAAGATGAATTTTGTTAGGTTGAAGTGAGCGAACTATCTTCTCACTCGCATGAATAACTGTGCGACTCCGTGATTGCCGCTTCTTCCTTGTTCATATTTCTCTTTTGAGTTGGATGCCTTGATGCTTGCTGTGTGCGTAGTCTAATTGTAAAATGCTGTGTTCTTCTTCTCGTATTTCTTTTCTTCTTTTCTATATGTTAACAAATGCCCTGCCCTAAAGATCTATGTCTAAGTGTTATTTGTAGAAGAAAAAACAATTTTTTTGATGATTAAAATGCTTTCTCTTTGTATACTTCATTTTTTACTTTCTCGTATACGAAGCATACAGCGAGAAAGTATTGTAATCGTCAAAAAATTCGAACCCGAGATTTTGATGAATCTCCACGTTTTAGACCTTCCTGAGTCCGAAAAATACTATTTTGGAATTATGTCTGTCTGTGTGTCTGTGAACACGATAACTCGAAAATTATTAGCGCTACGGGGATGAAATTTGGTATGCGGTCTTTAAACATAATTTGTAGGTTTCTATCAAATTTTGGACAAAATCCGTCAACGGGAAGTCTGTCTGTCTGTATGTCCGAAGTCAAGTGAACACTATAACTCAAAAACTTGAATAGCTAGATGGATAAAATTTGGTACACAGTTTTATCGTCATGAATGTAGGTCCGTATAAAATTTTGGGCCAAATCCGTCAAAGAGTTGACTGTCTGTCGACCTGTATAATTTACCATTGAAACCAATCCGCTATCTCCACGCGCATGCGTACGGAAGCAATCGTCTGTGCTCCCGAAAGGAGCGAATTATTCAGTTTGTCCTTGAGGGGGCAAGAGTGAAACCTAGCAGTGTGCGATAGATGCGTTTTAATCGGTACTCATCTCTTTGAATTCTTTACCTAGATATTTTTCAATCACTATAATGAAAAACCTTCTGATAGTCATTGGATTCTGGATAACAGTAGGTTCGAATTTTTTTAGCCACGCGGGGGAACGAGAAACGGCACCTTTTGGGGGAAGTATACGAGAAAGTTTAGGGGAGAACACTCCCGCTGGTTTACGATTAAAATACTTTCTCTTTGTATACTTTGTATACGAGAAGGTAAAGTCCTTACAGCAGCTTAATGACCTATATAAAATGCTATAGGAATTACACTCAAATATGCTATAAAAGTCCGAAATTACATAGATTAACAGGGTGTCCAAGCATTTTATGGCAGGAATCGTTTCAGCTCGGGAGTGCTGCACTCGGAGCACTTTATTTCTCGTTCATTCAAGCTTCGAAATTTACGAGGCAGTTTAAAGTCCACGCTGTATCAATACACTTCATTCATAACGATCTCATGCGAGACTCAATTTAACTTTTACAACCTTCTCCTAACGATCGCCGACGACACCTAATGAGAATAAATGAATGGGAAGAGATTCGGAAAGTTCCAGGCTCTGTCGCGCCCCAAATAAAGTTTATATGCTTAATGAGTTACATTTAGAAAGTCTTGATGGTCCGAATCTTGATAGTGAGTCGAGAGAGCAATAGTTTCGGATCTAACAACACAGACCTATTTCAATTTTGAAGACTGACTTTAAGCAATTATAGGCAATTAGTTGTTTCGTCTGTTTTACGTGAAAATAGAAGTAGACGCGTAGGCGAGTCAAAAAGTTAGTTGGTAAAAATTCTTCGGAAAAGAACATTTTTTAAAAACTATGTGGCAACACTGCAGACATTTATCTGCAGAGCCACGCTGTAAGAAATTATACCAATGAAAAGTACTCGCACGAGAGCAAAGAACGACGTCATCGGCTCTCGGCGAAGCGAGCCAATCATATTGTCCGATTTCCTGCCTCACTTCTATCAGGGTAGGGTTTGTAAATATGCGAGAGGGTCTGAGCTAATGGAGTTTGTAGGTTGGTAATAACGTGATGTATGGGGTTCTCCTCTCCACAACCACACGAGAGAGTAGTAATAATAGGAAAATGAATAAGAAAGGAAGGGAGCGTCACCTCGTGTAGGCATGTGTACTGCACGTGGTAGGGAGCGACCTTCTCCTCTCCCTTGATCTCCACGCTGATGTGCAGCCGGATGGCACCAGACACCGCAGACTTGTCCGTCCTCTTCTCTGGAAAAAGCAAGGACATGGCATGAGAACATCGACACGAGTGCTTAAAAATCAATAGTTTAATAGTTTGCTTTTGGAAAGTTATCCTTATATCTGTGGAAGATGGGATTTAGAAGTTCGCAGGGAACATTTCTAACCTAATGATGTTTCAACTTTCTTTTTCTCTTTAAACGAGCCGACCCGAATACACAAGGTGATTCAAAAGCCTTTCGACAAAATTTTGTAATTTTTTGTTAAAGCGGCCACCGAGCTTACTTGGCGACCTTCGGATGTCGCCAAGCTCGTAAGTTCAGTGTGCAACAGTTCTGATTATTTCCGAACGGATTTGTTTAGGACTGAAGTATTGTTTAATTTATGACGAACGAACGTTTAGAGGTGAGAGCACATTCTGGAATTTAAAAAAAAAAGTAGATTCCTAATATTCAATGAAGAAGCGTAGGTACTGGGTTTCCGCTTTAATGAAAGCGAAGCCGCTGATGTTTTTTTAAATTTACAAAATTTGCCCGGTACCCACTTTAGATATCGCAGGCATTGCATGCGCAATTTTTTGTTTTCAGATGCCACAGGCATAGCGTGCGCAAGAAACCAATAAAAGGATCATTGCGCACCGAAAGCAAATGTTTTCACATCGCTGAACCGTCTTCCTCTTAGTGGCAATATTTTATCACTATCTTGGCGATTTATCTCGGTTGTTGGCGATTCAATCTTGGTGGCCGCTGTAACGTGCAAGTACCCAAAATTTAAAGGTAGGTCAAGCATATACAAATGAGTCATTTTTATAGCGATGATGTGGTTGCAAACTCAATGGCTGCCCGCTAGAGATGTCGCTGTAACAGCGAGGTATTAAAATGAACAGGACGCTAAATGTTATAGGATACCATGTTACGACTCATGCCTGCCACGATGTGACTTTGAGAACATTTCTCCAAAGAATATTTGGTACCTTCTCTCCTGTCGAGCCATGTTGGCAGCAGGTATGGGACAGACAAACAATCTCCCACAATGCCAGTACAAACGTTGATGCTTAAGGGTTGTTGTGCATCACGTTACCTTGCTGCTTGGTGGGTTTTCAGACAGCCACAGTCGCCAGTTACACACACTTCCCAAGTCAGCTTTTGAAACTACAACTTCCTTCATGAATTCCCAGGACGAAAAGTCATCCTGCTCAACGGCTTTTGCTAGAATGTCAGTCACCCCATTAGGAACCCCCCCGTTACGTTTGCAACCAAAGATTCCTATGTAGAAATGCTTCCTCTGTGTATGCTTGACGTTCCCATAAAGTTTTTGAAAGGACTTTTGACGCACCCTGTGTAATTGATGGAATAGAACCATAATTCTTTTATGGAGATTTTATTTTTAGGATTTTCATTTCGTGCAATGCTGCAGTAGGGATGGCGGTTATTGCGAAGATAACCGGTTTTCGGTTATTCAGGTTTTTTTCACCTCCGGTTTAACCTGGCAGTTATAATCGCTCAAAATAACCGGTCTTCGGTAATTCAGGTTTTTTTCACCTCCGGTTTAACCTGGCAGTTATAATCGCTCAAAATAACCGGTTTTCGGTTATTCAGGTTTTTTCACCCCCGGTTTAACCTGGCTGTTACTAAAGCCCTGAATACGTCTCAGCGACACGTTCAATCGTTCGCCATTTTGGGTGTAACAGCCACTCTCTCCCTAAGTCTGCTATTGAGAAATACGGAGTTTCGTTCGTTGAATGTGGATTTTTATTAACAAATATTTACAGATTCCCAAATATATCTTAAATACCTAATGATATACATATAAAAAAATCATTTTACCTTAAATAATAATTTATTTTCATATTAAAACACATAGCATACTAAATGCGTGTTTTGAAATAATTCGCGATCATTTTGAAGAATAATTTTATTCATTTTTTTTTTTTTTTGCTAAGACTTTTCAAGTTATAAATTACTCCAAACCAGGATTGATAAAAATCATGATTTTTTAAAGAAATTAAAAAATCGGATTTTTTTTATTTAAATCAGATTTTTTATTAATTTAAATTTATTTAAGTATAGTATTTAATACAAACATATATGTTAACTTAAGGTATCCGGCTAGTTTAAAATCGTCGTTTTTGATGAAATTATCAAAAATTTTTTTTATGACTTAATTTTGTAGCCTATTTAATAAGCTTTCTAAAACTGTCCCACTTTTTACTCACCGTGAATTACAAATGGAGTTACAGCTGTTTTATTACCGAACTGTAAGCATTATTGTATGTTGCATGAAAACATTAAATGCATTTTCTGAGAAATGATATTTTTGAGGAAAACTGTCGACCGTAACAATGATTTCTCAAAAAGTTATTCAAGTATTGATATGAAATTTTCTGAGATTGTTTCCTGTAGTATGCTCGATCTTTTCCTCTAAAAACTAAGGCCAATTTTAAAATCAAGTACTATATTTAAGTGCTTAAATATGAACGAAAAGCGTTTTTTATGAAAAATCACCAGTTTAGTAACTATGTTCAGCTATATCTCTAAACTATTTTGAATTACAAGAAATATTTTAGAGCATAACACAGATAACTGTCATTAAAATATACTCCTACAAGGATTTATGTATATTTAGAATATGATTTTGTCTATGGCTGTTAGCATAAGGTAAATATTTTAGTAATTTTTCTTCAAATTTCTCAGTTTTTTTTTAAAAATATTATTTTGAAAGCTTAATTTTACAATATTTTCATAGTTTTAAAACATATGGAGTTGAAAAATAACATTAAAAAATATATATAAATTATTTTTCAAAAAAATGTCTCCGAACACAGTCGGATGCCTTAAACTGTTCAAGTTAGCGATCCAAATTAATTAATACATGCAAATTCTTTTTACATATAATTAAATATATATATAATTACAGATATATATATGAATAATTCATAAATCAGTAGAAAATAATTACTTAGAATAGGATTTTTTGCTTGTTTTAATACTTACTTTTCAATTATCTATATCATAATTTAAATAAAGGATGCTTACTGTTATTTAGAGATTTTACTCCTTAAACCACAGTGCAGAATTATGTATTTATTAGAATACTCAATTATATATATACTCACATTTAATTTTTTAATAGTAGGTCTTGAATTTATGGCTTTATATAAAATAATTTATTTTATCTCTGAAGCGGCAATTCTCATGCCAGTGCTCTTGCTAGAACATTTTTTTTTTACCTTCCTTAGCTCTAAAGCTCGATTTTTCTTTTTAATTAAAAAGTGCATTCTGTGAGTGACAAAAATACTAACAAGTTTAACCATCAAATTATAGCCCTGTGAGGAAACTGTTTAAAATTCTCCATATAAGAGCTTAAAAATAATGACTTCAATTGCTTTAAGTATTCCAAGTATAATGTTAAAAGCGTGATGCACACATTCAAGCGAAGACCCAAGATGGCGGCTGTTTACCCATGTGACTGGCAACTTCCAATCAAAATCGAAAGCGGCACGAAGTCGATGGGGAAAAGAGTGTCGCTACTTAAGAGACGTATTCAGGGCTTTAGCTGTTACAACCGTTCAAAATAACCGGTTTTCGGTTATTTTTATTAAAAAACACCGTTTGTAGACAAATTTTTTTATTAATATTATTTTTACAGGAAATCAATTCATTGACCAATATTTATTTGTTCATAAAGACCCTTTCAGCAATACGCCAAGAAACAGACGCCTCGAGGAAGCGGTTGTCGTTGATTGGCCCAAGATGAAGAAATTCAAAGCTCCATAACTTGGTAAATTTTAATCTAATCGAACCTAAAATCGAGCCTATCTTCCGATCCGGTTTTTTTTTACTAGGATATTGGATTTAAAAAAACCTGGTTATAACCGGGACAAAAAAATAACAGAAAAAACAGGTTAACCGAAACAAAAGAAAAACGGTTTTCGGTTAAAATCATTAGGTTTTCCCCATCCCTATGTTGCAGGCAATTTAAGTTTTTACCTTCCACTTAAAATAATGTGCGATACTCATTGGCTGTCTGGAATTAGAAGAACTATCCCGATAGCCAACTGGCACTGAAAGCATTCAATTACCCTTCAGATGTTTTAAGCATTCAAAGATTAAGGATTCAGAAAGTAGGCAGATGCATTTTGCGGTACACCTGAGAAACTGTTTATTGAATTTTAAGTTTACATAAAACGGCTTTATCCTGATGTAGAGAAGACGAGAAAGATATCTCTATGGTGTTTAATTCTACTGAAAAAAAAATTACTTTTTGTTGGAAGAATTCATTTTGTAATTTTTCAGGGAACAACTATTCACAAGTGAGTAGTGAGTGCTTATAACAAAACAAAATGTTTATAAAAAGATTTCATAATACATAAACATTAATGGTTTCAGTATTATCTGAAAGAGTGGAGTAGGCCCAAATAAGTATTTATTTTAAGTCACAGCTTTGGAAAACCCATTTAACTCTTCTACTTTTTTTCATGTTCGGAACTACAATAAATATATTTTTCTTTAAAATCATATTCGATGGTAACTTTGGATCGTTTTGAAAATTTAGATTGAAACAGGTATCAACCAATAAAATTTGTTTTTAGCTTGTGTGCCTTTCAAGTATTGGAAAAATATAAAGTTTAGTAAAACAATTAGAATTTCTATTTATCTTTTGTTTATAAAAGTTTCATTTGACATAGAAACATTAGTTGGGACAATTATGACCCGTTTGTAATTGAAAGTTTAACCCTCTGACTGCATATCCCGCGATTTCCACGGGCTGGAAGTTCGTCTGCTTTCTGCTGCACCCTGAGATTTTCGAAAGCTAATTGGTTTACTTAGTGCTTTTAAAACGTTGAATCATATTATACTAATAAGGTTCTGCATGTAAATAACAATTCGCTTAGTTCAACGTCAGTTGAACATGTTTTAACACTCTGACTCCCAAGCCGGCCGTAACCGGCCATGCATCTTCCACACTAATGGGGCGGATTTCGGCCGGTTACTGTTCCGAAAGCGGAGGGAAGGCAGTTGGGCGTGTTGGGCTTGGGGTAGAGATAAGAGATGAAAGGCCTTCCATTCACACCTTCCACCACCTGTAGTGAGGAGAAAAGGGGAAACGGGGTGGACGAATCTATTTCACCTATCCATTAGTAAACAAACCCCTGTATACAACTGTACTCAGATTTTGAGAACCCTCAGTGGCAGGGTTGCGGTGATTTAAATCAGTTGATTAAAATCACTGATTTAAATCGCGATTAAAATCAACTGATTTTTTTTTAAAAAATCACTGATTTAAATCACTTTAATGAAATAAAATTGTTCATGTATCTTTAAATAGTGATTTTAAAATATTTTTAAATATATATTTAAAGAAAGAATATATAGAACATAAAAAAAAATATTTCATTGACTTGATGTAACTAAAGTACTTTCCATATCTTTATTTTTGAGAATGGAAGCAAATTAGATTTTAACGCTTTGTGGAGCAAAGCAATAATTTTTTTGAAATATGATGAGAAAACATCATGAGTGGGTGTAGTTTATTGTCTAGACATAGAATCTACAAAAAAAAAGTTTTTTAAAAAACTTGCTTCATTCTGGTGGGGGGGGGGTCGTCCCCCTTTCGGGTCACCCCCTCATGAGAACCCCCTTAGATACAGCCACCTTGATACACTCGAAAATTATTGTTGAATCTTACAGAAAATTATAAATTAAAACTTCAAGAATATTGGAGCAAAAATTTCGAGCTAAAATTGTTAAACGTCCAGAACTGAAAAATTTCTTATCTCCAAGTCAAGGAATTTTCCTAAACTTTAACTCTAATAATTCCTATTCTGAAACAAAATTTCATAAGACTGCTAAATACATTCTAAAAGGACTACTATTAGCCCTATCCTAAACCTATTATTTTTCATTTATAGTTGAATTTAACGGTTGAGAAGCTTCGCAGCAAAGGGTTAAATAAATCTCTAATGAGCAACACAATAAAATGCAAAGTATGAGATACTCCTTCTTTTATAAAATAAAATAAATATTGTGAAAGGAGCATGCTCACAAAGAAAGAACATAGTAAAATGCAGTGAGTTTCATTTTAATATTGGAGAAATCTAGATAGTGTTGGGGACAACAAAGTTTTTATATTGCAATATTGTAAGATAATTAAGTAATGCATATAAATGCTCCAAAAGATATACAAACATCTACATAGTGCAATTTAAACTATGATCTATACTTATGAAAGGCAATGTTTAAGAGCGTGTGCGCAATGTCCAGACGAATCTATCACACTTACAGTCATGAAATTTGGCGCACAGGTAGTCCTGATGGTGACTCAATGCACCTTGAAGCCTGAATTTAAAAATTTTGTGTAGAAAATTTTTTATTTCATGTTTTGGGTCATACAGATTAGGAATAAAGAAAGCTTCAAAACTTGTGTTTATATTGAAACAAATTAACAGCTGAATGTAAAATTCCATAATATTCTAACATACAATAATATATCTGTAGTTAAGAAATGACAATTTTTATTATATTGTTCCTTTTTCCTTAATAAAATTGTCTTATATTTCAAAAGTATATTGTTATATTTTAGTTCACAAATAATTTTTCAATAGTTGTTACATTTTTGAATTACATTTTTTGAATTTGTTTTTTTAAAAAGAAAGTACAGCTTAATGACTGGTATGTTGTTATATATATATATATATATATAATTCTATGACTGTAACGCTCATTGTCTAATATACAAATGTTATATATATATAGTTTTAAAAAAATCATTAAAATCAAAAAAATCTTGATTTAAATCAAAAAAATCCGATTTAAATCAAATAAATCGATTTTTTTGAAAAAAATCGAAAAAATCGACAACCCTGCTCAGTGGTCAGAGGGTTAAAAGGTTGCATCTAAATAGTATATCAAAAGAATTATGCAGTCAGAAGGTTAATGCTGATCAGAAAGATTGTAATTCAGAAATATATACAGAGAGATCGAAAGAAAGAAAGAAAAGAGAGTGTCGTACCTAAGTTGTACCAAACGTCCATTTCGCCGCTGAGTGTGCGTACTTCGATGATGGTTTGACCCAAGAAATCGTCCGACTCCCTCGTCAGCTTTTGACGAAGTTTAGACTTCAAATCGTTGTCTTCGTCCCTGAAATCATCACACAACCTCAGAAACTTTTCATACAACAACCATTAACAGATGTCGAAAACAAAACAAGAAAGTTCTCAGAGGTCTGAATCTAGCAATTTTCTAAGTAGAGATGAAAAACAAGCAATATAAAAAAAATTAAGTCAATTCCTACTTAGGTGATTCGAGATATAATGAAAAACGTACTGCGCATGCGCAAAGATATGGCTAAAATATGGGGGTGCTTCGATGATACCATGGGCCATCCATATACCCAAGAACCAAGTCTGTAATGTTAATAGTTTTCGAGATATAATGAAAAACGTACAATGCAAAATATGAAGTGGCAGACAGACAAGAAAGCGAATTAATATTGCATTGTCATCTAGTTCTGAGCTATGTTTAGAGTTTCAAGTCTCCAGCTCATCGGGAAGTTAGTTTAAAATCGATTGCAAAATTTGAATAAGATATAGGGAGAGTGTGAACTAATAGTAGGAATTGAATAAGTGTTGCACTAAATTTTAACCCCTTACCGTATGTTTTTATTTAACCTCCTAATTAGATGCCACCACCCATTTGATATATTTTTTTCAATTCCTACTATTAGTTCACACTCTCCCTATATATATATATATCTTGTTCAAATTTTGCAATCGATTTTAAACCAACTTCCCGATGAGCTGGAGACTTGAAACTCTAAACATAGCTCAGAACTAGATGACAATGCAATATTAATTCGCTTTCTTGTCTGTCTGCCACTTCATATTTTGCATTGTACGTTTTTCATTATATCTCGAAAACTATTAACATTACAGACTTGGTTCTTGGGTATATGGATGGCCCATGGGATCATCGAAGCACCTCAATATTTTAGCCATATCTTTGCGCATGCGCAGTACGTTTTTCATTATATCTCGAATCACCTAAGTAGGAATTGATTTAAAAAATTTTTATATTACTTGTTTATTATTTCAATCTAATTAAGATGGTAAAGGATAGTTGAGACATTTAAGCGTGACCAGGTGATTTTTGTATTTAAAATGAATTGTTTCGTTGACTTAATTACGGATTTAAATAGCGTATGGCACGAAAGAGCCGAACGTATGACATGCGACGCCGACCAAGGTGTTAAACCGAACTTTTTTTCTGTGTCGTACATTTAAGAAAAATGACACTTTCTTTTTAAATTTGAAGGAGTACGCTATTATTGCTTCAGAACAGATATACGTATAATAAAATAAATAAAAAAGAATTTTTAGTCATATTTATATTTTTTCAATTTTTAAAGAAAGCTTTTGAAGTTTGAAGTCATTTTCTACTTTTCAGTATATTAATAAAAACGTGTTCTTCAAAACTCTAACTTTCATTAATTACAACTCTTACTACCCAATATCGTCGTCCACAAAAACATTTTGGCGGGCTACTTCAGTCATTTTCAATTTGAAGTTAGTTATTTCGTGAAAGAAAGCTGTTATCTACATGTTAGTAAGTCAAACGTAGGAGCTATAAATCTGTAAAATAATTTTTACTGTTTATTTTAAAGACTCCAAATCAATTAACCTTCCAGCGGGCGCGCTTACGCAAATTTTACGACATATCATGCATCGTATTACAAATATTTATCGTGTTCTTTTACAAAAATAAATTCAACTTTTATTTGTTATCTGTATTTATTAGCCTAGTAGTAAACAAATATTTTATAAATAAAATTTCACTTAAATATATAAAATAACGATATAAATATGTAATACGATGCACAATGCAAGTACTCTTGCAAACGCGCGCCCGCTGGAAGGTTAAATTTAAATTGACCGAATCTCGAAACTGTAGGTTTGGAAAATTAGTGACTTTTGCCTCAACGACGATGATATAATTCATAATGTAACAAATATTTTACAACCTTGCATTTAATTTTTTTCTCAAATTCACTACCAGATGGCGCTTTTGATATGAAAACAAAATTTAATTAAAATTAAGCGATTAACCCTTTAAAGGCCCATTTTTTTCTAGTAGTGTTATAGTAAAATGGCTTTGGGATTGGGATTCATATAAGAAAAGAAATCCATTTAGCTTATTCGATGAACATTAATTTTTTGTTAATTCATTTTGCTAATTAATAATTAATTATCAAGTCCAGACACACCGTTATGCTTTGAGAAAAGCAATTGGAATACCTCGGATTGTGTTTCATCGAAAAAAATTGGCGAGAACTTATGCCAACCTTAAAAAGTGCATTTAAAAATTAATGAATTTGGTGGTAAGTATACTTACCGCTGCCTTATGAAGGGTTATCTAATAATTAAATTCTGAAAATATTAAAATAACGCATTGTCATCGGGTATTCGCAAGTGTACAAAATTTTAGAACTCTTAATACTTCGGAAAATGAGTGAAAATGGGTTCAAAAATTTAATTTTTACAAAAAAAGAGACCTGAAACTTACCACACTCGTACTTTGATGCGATCGGAGGAATTATGGCATTCGCTGAAAGAAAGGAGAAAATCAAATAAGTATCCGAAGATTAAAACAGCAAGTGCTTACACAAAAAAGTGCCTCATACACAACACGTATCTGAATTTTCAATTGCGTCTTTCGATAAATGATTACAAAAAACAGACTTTACTCCGTTAGAGAAAGATGAAGAAATATTTATGTTAACTCTGAAAATTCTAACCTCTTGTCGCTAACAAGACTTGTTTAAATTTATATCTTGGAACTTTTGAAAAATTTATAAAACGACACTAGAAAAAAGCTAAAGAAAATACAAAAGAAAAAATAGTCAAGACGCACAACTTTTATTAATAAAATGAAATAAATATACTGACTAAAGATTAATAATAAAGATTGTTGCAAATTTATGTCCGATAAATTACGAATTACAATTACATCCATATCAATAATATAATTTTAATTAACAATATGTAAGAATTATAAAATGAAACAAGTTTTTTTAAATAAAAATTAAATACTCATTTCATGCACAACTTTTCATTATTAAATCTTACCGGAAGGGACCTCTTAAGGACCGAGTTATTTCGTAACCTACGGTATTTAGGACGAGTTAACTCGTGATAAAACCTTAAACGGCTGAAGACTAATTCGAATACTTCTTATAAGTTAGGAATAAACATTAGCTTTTTTCTGATTCGTAATTGTTAATTTCCATCCATTTTTCAGTAAATATTTTTCAGAAAATTAAAAAAGGATAGTAGGGGGAAAATGACAGTTCTAACCCAGGGGAGCAGGCCTTATCAACCCAGGGGCATTCGAAAAAGCGCGGGAATTTCAAATCTTAAAATCCGATGATCCCCCTGATCCCCTGGGTTAGAACTGTCATTTTTCCCCTGCTAAGGATGTTGGTATTATCCGAAATTTCAGATTCCCGGGGTTCTACTGTAGATGACTACAATATAGTTGTTCTTTTTTCCTGCTTATTTTCTTTTTCTCAGCTGACATGTGAATTGTAAGCTATCAGTAATGTGTTTACGTTTGTCCTCTCATGAAACTTCAGGTCAAGGGTAAATACCATTTCACAACCAAAGAAGGCCATACATTAGCACTAACATTCACTATTGGAATTCAGTTTTGAAGTATGCTTTCAAGTGCTCAAAAGTTTAACTCATACATAATCTTCCTCAATTCGACTTCAAACTACAAGGCAACTAAATAATGAATAACTGAAAAACAATATTTGAACGAATTCCCCATTTCCGATTACAGTGAGAGGAAATCCGCCCTTTTTCTGATTTATTCCCCCAGATCTTCCCACGCACACACATGAAAAGCTTCCCCGGAACATTCAACAGTTGTCCGGCTCCATTGTCCGGCACATGGGAGCCTCATCGACCGATCCGGGAGCAACAGACACAAGGTCGCCGGATCGGAACACGATCGAAGTGATGAGGTCCCGCTGCTTACTTGGCAACTTGCCAACATATCACTCTCCCAGGTGGGTTCTCGCACAGGGAATTCGACTTCTAATTTTAAACGTTCGATTTACCATGGACCCCTTCCTGCCATTATGTCAACATATATCTTTCAGAATAAGATATCATGAAACCGGGTACCTCGCAAAACCTTGTACGTTTGACCTAAATACTGAATCAATAAATTGTAGTTTCATGCGCGTTTAAAATCTGTGATCAATCTTGAACAGAAATAGTTATAATAATAGAGTAAATAGTTACATTTCCAAGTTGAATCGCGGCGATTTATGCTCCCTAATTAATCCTTAAATGCCCAGTGTTGCCTTTGGACAACATACCCGATTTTGTCTTCTGAAATCTTGGGAATAAGACTGGAGCTCTAATGCCTTTCGGTGCAAATAGGATACATACTGAAAAAAACAGTCTTAGTCTCCAGGATGGTAACATGCGTTAACCCTTAAATGCCCAGTGTTGCCTTTGGACAAGATACCCGATTTTGTCTTCTGAAATCTTGGGAATAAGACTGGAGCTCTAATGCCTTTCGGTGCAAATAGGATACATACTGAAAAAAACAGTCTTAGTCTCCAGGATGGTAACATGTGTTAACCCTTAAATGCCCAGTGTTGCCTTTGGACAAGATACCCGATTTTGTCTTCTGAAATCTTGTGAATAAGACTGGAGCTCTAATGCCTTTCGGTGCAAATAGGATACATACTGAAAAAAACAGTCTTAGTCTCCAGGATGGTAACATGTGTTAACCCTTAAATGCCCAGTGTTGCCTTTGGACAAGATACCCGATTTTGTCTTCTGAAATCTTGGGAATAAGACTGGAGCTCTAATGCCTTTCGGTGCAAATAGGATACATACTGAAATTTATGTATAATCAATTTGCAACATGTAGATGGGAGCCTGAGTGCTGATGAAAATAAATTGATGTTTTCCACTCGAGGCTGCATGTTTTTAGCTTTGTTTGTACGCTTGGGAATACAATATTTTATTTCACAATATTGAAGGAAATTCCTTATCAGTATTATTATTTATTAAAATTCATATGTGCTTGACATTATAAAAACTTATCGAGGAAATTTTTTTAAGCTTAGTGTTATAAGTTGGTAACAATCCGTTTTTCAGACCTAAACCATACTTAAAATAAAATACGTTTTCTAAAAGTATTTTCCCACGTTTTATTCAAGAAATGAAAGTCAAAAACATTTTAAAATTATTTTTTTTAAATTGTCTTTTAAGGGTTAATCCCAATAGTGCCTTCCTTTGAGATTTATTTAAATCCACAGTCACGAACCTCCGTTGCCCATTCACAGCACGGAAATATTTCGAGTCACTCTTGATTCGTGTCACGTGATGGCACCTTTTGTCAAGGATCACCGGTAGCTCGTGTCGCACGTTGATAATAACAGCCTGCTATACCGCAATGAACGGGTAACATTCGATGATAAGAACTACGATAATAAAAGCTAATTATAATATGAATCGATTGATGTTAAAAGGGGACTTCTGAAGTCTAGCAGAGAATTGCCATACTGATGTTAAAAGGGCTGTTCTTCGATGAAGCCTTCTTCTACATCACATGGAAACTTTGATGCTGTACCGAAACGTGGCTGCGAATGGTAGAAATCCCGTTTCTACACCAAAGATGAATTCACCTTTATCAAAAACGGAAATAAAAATGTAATTTCCACCCAGAATGCAGAAGTCCCCTTTTAACATCAAATAAAAATAAAGAATCACTTAAGCGTATATCACATTGACAGCTTATCGTGATCTGTTTCCGTGGGCACGAGGGTACAGTCAGTCGCCAAAAAAGTTTGTAGCACAAGATGACGGAAATCACCTGACCGGTTACGTGCTACAAACTTTTTTTTGGAGGGTAGCAGTACCCTCGTGCCCACGGAAACAGACCGCGATAAACTCTCCGTGTGATATACGCTTTACGCTGAACATACAAGAAATGAACAAGTGAAAAGGAGGAGGCATACTCACAAATAAAATTTCTCGTTCCATACGGGGTTGAGGTCTTGAGGCATTGTGCGTGTGCGTTTCTTTGTTTTGCCCACCTGCACCGTAACGTACGGATCGCTGGTCCCGCTCTTATCTTTGGCGATGAGCCCTTGCGCGCAGATCACTGCACAGAAAGAAAGGTGAGCAAACGCACATTTACAAGGTGAGCAAATGCACATTTACAGCGGTGCACTATTGAAACTCAATCCAGAAACCCGCGCCGCGGAGAGTTATTGCTGGAAAATTCTGGGGCATAATTCCGTTAGCGAGGCGCAATTGTTGTTATTACTGGAGAGGTGGCCTTGTTGTCAACCGATCAACCGGAATTTCAGATATCTGCCTTTGCAAGTTATTTACGGAAAATTTCTTTGAAAATAAATTGGTATTCTTTTATTTTTGAGTGATATTTTTATATTCTAGCTTTGTTTGTAAAGTGTAACTTAATGAACCACCAAACTTTTAATCCCATTCGTTAATTAATTTAAGTTTCAATTCAATTAATCTTATTGGCAGAATGAAAAATTTATTATCTTTATTCGCTGAAACAAATTACTTTTGATTATAGTTTTAAAAAATACAGTAAATGATCATCTTTTGTGAGATTGAAGTTAACCCTTTGCACTCCTATGTCGAGTGCGACTCGTTATTCTGAATGATGCATATTTCTTCCACATTCTTGTTGAATAGCGCTTATTATAAAAGCCATATAATAGGAAAAGCACACAGATTAATTTTTTGAATTGAAACAAATTAATAACAATATTTTTCATCTTTCTATATCAACCGCAAAGCGCTGAATCAATCCTTACACTCACACGTGTATAATTATGCATCTTATTATCTTTCTGATTAAATATGCTTCCTCATTTACTAGACATGCGACAAAAAATCATCTCTGGTTCGAGAACCAGAAAAGCATCATTAAGGGGTCTATTCTGGTACCCCCGGTTGGGTTGGGAGACGTCACTTTTCCC
>BGPR01000270.1:565348-586807 GCA_013235015.1 Araneus ventricosus | reverse complement strand
CCGCACGTTAACAACGGGAAAAGTGACGTCTCCCAACCCAAGCGGGGGTACCAGAATAGACCCTAAATCATTTATGGGTATATCAGATTCTTTATAACGTTGTCTTAGGGGTCTATTCTGGTACCCCCGGTTGGGTTGGGTTCCGCACGTTAACAACGGAACTCAACCCAACTCCCAACCCAACCGGGGGTACCAGAATAGACCCCTTAGTGCAGCAATTTTCAATAACGCTCGAGGCAAACTAAAACCTGCAGCGTGCCGTTTTAATCCTTTTCGGTTTGTTGATTCAGGGACAGACAATCCCGATTCAAAATGACGTCACAGAATACGTTGACTGTGATCTCTGGTTCGAGAACGTACCAGAAAAGCATCATCAAATCATTTATGGGTATTTCAGATTCTCTATAGCGTCATCTTAGTGCAGCAATTCTCAATAACGCTCGAGGCAAACTAAAACATGCAGCGCGCCGTTTTAATTCTTTTCGTTTAGTTGATTCAGCAGAGACAGACAATTCTGATATCAGACGTTCAACATGACGTCACAGAATACGTTGACGGTGATTTATCAGAGAATCACTTATGGATTGCCAATCTATGACAGAATGTGTAGACATTGCAGCAATTGACCACTGCCTGTAATGCAATGATAGGTTTACATTTAGGATTAGACAAGTTTATAGCGTTCTTGTTAAAGTCACTTTAATGACTTCCTTAAGGCAATGCTGCTTTTCAGGAAATATCCTCTGAAAATGTTACTTATAAAATTTTTAGATAATAGAAAAAATTATCGATATTACTGCTCGAACGTTTAAAGACTCAGGTTTCTGGATATCAGTTTGAAAAATGATATACTCATCAACTGTAAATCTTATTATTCTCAACTCAAAAAGAAAGATTTTTTTAATGCATTAAAAATTCGCGTTGAGCTGCATGAAAACTTCTGAACTCTATTAACGTTCTACCATGTTATTTGTTTCAAAATTAAATGAAGATCATGTATTAAAATACGTAATTTCAGTAGAAATTTCTCCATAAACAATAAGAATAATTTATAATGTAAGTCTTCTTTGAAATAAATTTTAACATAAACAACTACTGAACTATAATAGATTAAAGTCACAACTTCTATTATTGAGAAATACTGAATATTTATGAGGAAATTTGATATACCTCGTTTAAAATAATTATCTCATCGATTTATTATGCAATTTACAAACAACTGCGTGTATCAAAGCGTTTAGTGTCTCGAATAAATGTAAATTTTTGCAGAGTTTAGTCAAGGCGGCTATATTGAACTCTTAGTTCATGAGTAGGTAGTAGAGATAAATCATGGAAAGTTTCTGTAATATGATAATTTTTGAGCATTTCGTTAAATGCCATGCCATTCGCATGGCATGGTATTTATTTATCGTGTTAATATTTTACCATCTGGATATGTGAGCGTTAATGTATAATTGTTACGATTATTACTCAAACAACAAATTAGTAATGGATTTTTAAAAAAATTTCATATTATAAATTAAAATCTGAACACTATTTTAAACATATCTAGCTAAAATTTTCACTAAACTATAAACAAGGTTACAGGTACTGGCCATTGAATTAGAGACTTTGATTCAATATTTTATTGGATTTTCTTTGGCTTCAATTACTACTCCTATTCGGTTGAGTGTGGATTCTTTAAGACGCTGGAGTTCATTGATGTCCACAGAATGCAGACCATTGGGCAAACAAAGCACAACCCCTTACCGGTATAGTCTCCTGTACCCTCTAATTAGATGACTCCCTTCTGTTTTGGGAATGTGCTATTGTATTGATTGAACTGAGATCCCATAAGAATACTTGAGGTGTTAATGGACCGCCATTCATTTTTGTATCGGATGTTGAGGCCTATGAATGATTAAATTTTAGATTATAAGCGGGAAAATGCCATAATTCGATACACGAACTGAGCTCGGGCAACACTGTTAAGGGGCTGTCAACTTAATGGCAGAGGAGATTGCAGTTGAATGTGTCTTCCCAGCATTTTTCGAATGTTCTCTATAGAGCTCACATCTGGATTTTGTGGTCACCAGGGTACATAATGGAATTCAGAATCATACTCACGGAACTACTGTTGAACATTCCCTACATTATCGTTCTATGAAAGGCCCGTCACGCCCGGGTAAAGATGGGCCAGCGGGGTCTATTCTGGTACCCCTGGTTGGGGTGGGGTCCGGTTGTTAACGGGGGAAACCAAACCCAACTTCCAACCCAACCGGGGGTACCAGAAGAGACCCCGCTGTTGGAGATTATCGGTCATGCCGTAAGGTAACTCAATTTTCTGATTATTCCTGTGCCGCAAGGTGGAAATTTGCTTATCAGTATGACGTCATTTTCTGTATTACGTCATGATGTTGGCGTATATAAAATGCCTGTGTTTTCTCTGTGTATGTGTCGACATAGCGGGAACGGAGTGCTCATCATGCTGCTGCTGCTGCAGAACATAGTGTTGTGTATATAATCATTTAGAAGTTTTCTTTTAAAGTTTATCAAGAAGATAAACCCAATAGTAATAAATGCATCTTATTAGAAGAAAAATGGACTCTCTCGTTTCTATGCGTACTTTGCTGTCTCTCTGTTTTCCAACAGATGCAGCATTACAGAATGGACTGAATCGGCAAGAATGTTCACGAAATCCTTGGATTACGTGAACATTCCTCCATAATGAGCACATTTATAATTTTCATTCCAATAGTAATCAGTACTTCCGGCAAAAAGATTTCAATTTTTGTGATTTAGCTCTTTTATTTCCTTATAAGACGGAAAAGTTTAAGACCTCTCCCCTACATTATAATTTGTCCTACATTATTTTTTGTGGATGGTACAGTTTAAAGGATTTTTTCATAAAGATACACTAAAAGAACCCTATCTTAAAGAAACAACAGGAGGGGCAGTGCCGAACCAGCAGAACATACATTACAAGATGATACACTCTCCAGAAGCTTGGAGGAACTGACATTATTTAGCATAATTTCGTCTAAATTTCATAAATGCTCGTGAGTTTGTAATTCACTGGCCAATACCTATAGATTTGAATACACAGGGCGCACACTAAAGTCCTTTATACTTCTGAACGACTCCAACTATAGTCATAAAAGGGGTGTCTAGGTATAGTAAAATAGCGGTACGGGATGAGACCACTTACAGCGACATCTGGCGGTGAATTTTAGAATCAGCGCTCCTATCTCGAAAACGGTACGATATAGTGAAAAAGAGTCAGTTAGAAAGTTGTAGAGCACCATCTATTTAGAACAAAATGACTCCTTGTGGATATTAATGCTAAGAATAGAACACTTAAAACGCACATTTGTTTGTTCGCGATTTAATAATCTGTGAGGTCACGAAAAGTGAAAAAAAGTAGAAAATATTATCTTTCGGACAAAAATGACTCCAATGAACTTTCTCCTGTAGGGATACCTCAAACAGCAGGTGTGTACGACCTCTCCACCAGCACTGCAACACTTTCGACGACGTATTACTGATGCTTGTGCCATCTAATATGCTAAAAGTGTGAACACTGAAATTCAAACAAGGGTGTGTATGGCAACTGACGAAGAGCATTCTGAACACCGAAAATAAAGGTATCTTGTGATAACTAGATGTTTCTCTCTTTCTAACACGTTTCGCCATGTGACAGTGTTGAAAATCGCGAACAAGTAAATGAAATAAAAACTTTAAGCATTCTGTTCTTAGTAATAGACAGATAAACCAATAAAGCCAAAATTAAAAAAAGAAGGTAATACAAGCAATCCTAGAGTAATTTGAAGTAAACCAAAAGGAAACAACAAAACAAGGAATCCATTCTAGTTCACTTTTTCAAGGGCTAAGAACTATTCGAAATGGATTCAAAAGAATATTTGGGAAATTTTCTGTAAGAAGCAAGCCTTTTAGGCTAATACAGAGCTTCTCATAGCCCGAACTCCCCAAACAGAGAAACCAGGTAGCAAATCCACAAGAACAAACATCAAAAGAAAAGGAAATAACATTAAAAACGCTAATAAGACTAACAAAATATTAGCCATCAAGCTTAATTAATAAGCTTTCATAAGGTAAAATTTTTCTAACTTTATTTCTTTTTACAATTAAATTCTTTCATTCTTTTAATTTTATTATATGATAATTAAAAATTTATTTTTCTTGTTCTAGTTTTAAATTTTGCTTTCTTTTATAAAAAAACTTTAAATTTTTTTTAAAAATTTTGCTTTATTTTTTCTTATTGATTGTTTGCATACTGTTCTCAGTAATAATGTCCTCAAGTTGTCTGTTTGTTCTGAATCGAAGATATCCTACAACTTTGTAGCTGACTTTTTTCCACTATATCATACCGTTTCCAAGATAGGAAAGCCAATTCCGCAATTTACCAGCAGATGGCGCTGTTAGCGATCTCATCGCGTAGCGCATAGCCACTTTACTATACTTTGATATCACTTTTATGTCTATAGCTGCAGTTGTTCTGAAGTTAAGGGAGTATAAAGCACTTTAGTGGGCTCCATGTAGATAACGCATTGAACTGAATCCATCAATTTGAATTTCATTAACAATAAAAAGAATATGTATGTAGAATACATTCAATAGCCTAATAAACTAAGAACCTTATTTATAAATACAATATTTATACACAAATTCAATAATTTTGCATAGATGTTAAGAACAAGTCATTCACAAGCGATACAAAAGCGATACCAAAAGTGCATTCATGCAGCAAGACCAGGCCAGCATTCCCATGCAAGCAAGCATTATCACAAGAAGCAGCATGCGAAATATGACAACGACAAATGTTACTATTCTTCTACCACTTCGGAGTTATCGAGTAGAACCCAGAATTTAATTCAGAAGCAAGCAAGCACATATATATAACACTTCTCAGAGACATGGTGCAAACAGATATTTCGTGTTTATAATCACTATAATAATACAAAGTGCGAAACATTATTGAGTGCAGTTCACAGTCATAAAGATTACTAAGAGAGAAAATGACTCTAATAAAACTTAAATGTTTCTTCCTTTCGAAAAAAGCAACGCATCTCTTTTCAAATTTCAACTTCAAATTAAATTATTTCATTTCTTTGTCAACATATTTCCTTACTCTTAACGACGCATTAACATTGAATTCATTTAATCAACGAATTGTTTCAGTCACACGTAGTTTATCGCTAATTTAAAAATGAAATTCACACTTTCTAATTCCATCTCTTGAAGAATTTATAAATTAAACAATAAATTCTTAAAATTTAACTTACATGTCTGGAATCATGGAAGCATTAGTCTGCAAACTCAAATATTAATGATGGTTTAATTTTATTACAGTAGTTTCTATTCTAGATTGCATTAGACTAACTATATTAATTAAAATTTAAACTCTTAAGATTTACTAGTTTATTGTCGCAACTATTTAAATAATAATTATACTAGTTTAAGTAAATATTTGTTTAGTTTTCTAATCGTTTCACATAAATACGAATTGCACTCTTTCCAAGAGAATTTATCATTTAACGACCTATTCCTCAGTATCAAATCCATTTATGACGCTTCATTTTCATTTTCATCATTCTATTTTGCAGATGAAAGAAAGATAATTGATAGATCTCAAAAGGTGCAAATTGAATGAGTGCAAAGAGGTGCATTTCCAAAGGATGAAAAATAACAGGTCGCCTTCGAAAATGAGATGCTTAATCAGAATCAATGAGTGACTTCATTTCAAATCTGAAAGACCTGCAATAAATACAAATCTTAAATGCAACGGAATTTAGTTTTATAGGCATCTCGAACTGCACATAAAATTTGAAAACTTCCTTCGTAACATCTAGAGAAAAAACTGAATGAGTTTTCTGCTTCCGTAAACTATTAAGTTTTCCATAAATCATCAAATGAGGAAATTTCCTACACTAGTCTATTTGGCGTAGTTAATTCCCGTTTCAGATAAAATTAAGGCTGTAACGATTGATGAATTGAAAAGGTTTTTAAATCGTGGAATCATACGGAATTAAGGAAATGATTCCACTTGTTTGATATAACTCGTCATTGTTTTAAATTAAAATATCTTAAAATCTTTCGAAGCATATCGTTTTCCTTGTCCTGAATCTTTGCGAGCGGATTTCCTCTACATTTATATCGTGAACTAACTGTAGAGTAGATTCTCACTACAGTGACTCTTTATAAAGCAAGATAAATTACAGTTAATTCCAGTAAAGAATATTGTTTGCTAGATATAAATTTTGAAACTCTATAAAAGTTTAAAATTTCATCGCAACGACTTTAGAAAGCAAGGCTTCTTTAACTTTTACAACTCGTAAGCCCTTTATGGGAGAAAACATCTCGCTTTTTCATTTCGGCCTGTAAAATGTAGTCACAATTCCAAAATTGTAAAATAAATGACCAATTAAAGGGTTTATTAATAATAACAAAAGGAAAATTAGTTAAATATAACTATTTTACCCGATGTTAAGACGTATTTGGTAAATATTCTTTTTTGCTCGGATGAAACGGAAGTAATTGTTAAAAGTAAAGCTATTAACACAAAATGAAAGTTTGTATCAATTGATTCATCACTTTCATTTTTCATGCTTTTTTTATTTCTTAAGCACTCTGCCAACGTGCATGAGATTTTCAACTACAACTATCGGTAGTAAATTTGTGACAATCAGATCTGAGATATTGTTGGCAAGCTAAAAGCCCTTCTTAGTAAATTTGTGACAATCAGATCTGAGATACTGTTGGCAGGCTAAAAGCCCGTCTTAGTAAATTTGTGACAATCAGATCTGAGATATTGTTGGCAATCTAAAAGCTCATCTTAGACGTAATCTAATGACTTATATAAGTGAAATTTGATATCTGGTCTTATAATCTTAATTGGAGATCTGTGTCCAATTTTCGTTTCAATAGGTGGAAAAAAAGGCGTTGAAATTGCATATTTGGTTTTCTTTGCCATACTATGACGTAAAAAATGTCGCAACCGCTTGGCGCGTTTTACTCCTCTCTGACTTTTTTCTACCTGTTTTAGGGAGTATACGAGAAAATTTAGGGTTCGTGCTAGAAGGAAACAAAGAGAAAGAATTGTAATAGCGAAAAAATTTCACCGCAAGATTTGGATGAGTCTGATCTCCCGGAGTTGAAAAAAACGCCTATTTTTGAAATTATGTCTGTATGTCAGTCGGTGAGTACCATAACCATAAACGCAACGAGCTAGATGGACGTAATATACCACAAAGTCTAGGGGAGAACACTCCACCCGGATAAGAAAGTTAGAGGAATAATTAAAATCATTGGGTTTGTAATTTGAGATTTAGTGAAAAAAGGAGTATTCAATTTAATTCAACAATGAAATATTTAAAAAATAATAATTTTCATTCCCTTTTATTCATTAACTATGGACTAAAGTTGCTAAGTTTTATTAAGCTAGTACACTAGCTGGTATTATTTAAATTTTCGCGAGCAAATAAATGGTATTATTTTTTTTGTCTTTTTTAATATTTAAAGAGAAGACAGTGTTCATTTGACTTCACAGCCATTCAATAAAACTATCATCTTGCATTTCAGAGTCACTATAACAAGAATCTACTTACTATATGAAAAATCCTAAACGGTAATATCATTATTAAAATTAGGAATGGAGTATATTAAAGGCAAAAATGATGCAGCTAGTTCAGCATCAAAATTATATAAATAAAAAAAACCCCCTAAAATATGCACAATCTACACAATTAAGATCTTACTAATTATCACTACTCTACTGACTACAAACTAAATTTCCTCCTATCCAGAGGAAGCGTCTCCTCGCAGAAGACGGCTACTTCTGTACTAAGCTAAAAGAAAGAGAAATTTAGTACTCTAGACCTTAGATCTACGCAGCACTGAATGCCCTAGACAGCGCTAGAAAAAAACGGATCTAGCCTACGCCACCTTTGTAAAAGCCTTCTTCTCAAAAGCAAAGTGTCTCAACCTCAAGAATCGTCAACGGATTAAATATGCTATGGCGTTCATCGTTACGGATTTGGTGAAAGAAAGATTTCATTACACATTGAAAGTGTTACAGCGTTCATCGTTACGGATTTGGTGAAAGAAAGATTTTATTACACATTGAAAGTGTTACAGCATTCATCGTTACGGATTCGGTGGAAGAAAGATTTTATTACACATTGAAAGTGTTACAGCGTTCATCGTTACGGATTTGGTGAAAGAAAGATTTTATTACACATTGAAAGTGTTACAGCGCTCATCGTTACGGATTTGGTGAAAGAAAGATTTTTATTACAGAGTGAAAGTGTTACAGCGCTCATCGTTACGGATTTTGAGGGAAGAAAGATGATAGACAGATTAAGCAGTTTGTACATTGTTGAAAGTTTGCCCTGAAATTTGTTGATAGTAATAGCGAAGGTCAGTCAATGGATTGGGCCATTGGGCTTTTCATTTCGGCAAAGCAGCCTGTAGTGGTCACGGTTTCATTCAGTTTGAAAGGTAAGGCAATTACCACAATATTGGTAAATGTTGTCCATAGATCTCAGAGTTTGAATATTTGTACGGTCTGATGTTAACCAATTGGAGACACGCATTCGCTTGTGATTGTTGGAAGACGAAGTTCTGTCCGTATTGTTGGTAAGTGAATCGTTTGATTTTAAAAGGGGGATTTCTGACATCTAGCTGAGAACTGTTAGGCTGATAGTAAAAGGAATCTTCTGCGGATAAATCTTCTTATAACATCATATAGAAACTTTGATATTTTCCTACAACGTGGCTGTGAATGAACGAAGTTTCGTTTGTACACCAAAATGATGCATTCACCTTCAGCAAATTAAATTCGAAAATAGAAATACAATTTAGGAAAAGACTACAGAAGCACCCTTTTAAAATCAAGCGATTCAAATGTTATCTATAGATTCCGGAGTTTGAACTTCTGTGTGATCTGATGTTGATCAACTGGAGACAAGCACTGGCTTGCGATCGTTGGAAGACGAAGTTCCGTCAGATCCGTAGTTTGAACTTTTGTATGGTTTGATGTTAACCAATTGGAGATATTGGATTGTTTTGATTGTTGGAAGAAAAAGTTTCGGTCCGTAGACTTCAAATAGATGATCTGACCTGGCCTGACAGTTCATTCAATGGTACAAACTCAGTTTTTTAAAATTTCACAGCTGTGGTTAGAGTTTAACAAATCTAACGACACTAAAATCATTTACCAAAGATCACGCAAAAAGATCAAAGAGTAGTGCAAGAAGATAATTAGATTTGAGATTATATTAGATTTGGTCCATGGAACTAAAACTTCAAAACAATAACTTCGAAACAATGATACAATGTTCCTCAATTAGCAAAAACCAATCCTGAGCTACATCTACACGAAGAACAAAAGTTAATCAAGAAGAGGCATTACTGAATCCGTCATAAATGGGCTCATAAATCCCGAGCAAAGGTCTTTAGGCTTGCCAACCCGTCAACCGTGTGCCTTCATGGAAATCACTCACACAAAGAAATCTATAAAAAAAACTGTCTTATCTGAGAAATGAGGGCCCACCCTGTCCTGCAGACTTAACTGATCTAGGCTGGAGTCGAGCAAAAGTAATAGCTTTCCAATAACAGTCTCTTTCTCTCTCTTTTTTTCTCCTTGTGCATCAGCCACAGAAGTAAGTCTACCTCTCGCCGAATGATAAATAATACTATTATCTCAGACATTCCGGGCTGACTGCCTTTCGGTATTTTATGTTTGACCGATTCCATTACTGGGATTTTATCAAGGAAGAGAATAGAGATGGGAATTAATCTTGAAAATAATTCCTCTGTCGTTTTCGCCATTAAGTTGTTAACGTAGAGAGGACCCGCAGTTGCAGACGGCGGTGGCTCGTCCACTTCAATTACGGCTCCCCCGGGCCCACGGCCAGCAGTGTTTACGAACAGTCGAAGCAATATGTTTATCTCTCCGACAATATCTGTTTCTCTCTTGGAAAAAGAGGAAGGATTAACCTGTATTTCCTGTGAGATTACTGGACGCATTCTTTTATTTACTTTTTTGGAGTCGTCTCCAAATAGTGTTCTTTGGCAAATGAAGTCTTTTGTAATCATCCAACCTCTTTAATTCGATCTAATCTAAGATTTATTAAATGTTATAAAGGCAATGTACCGTTTTGGAAAAGATTCTACAGATTTTGCTACTCTGCCATAATTTTTTCTGTTCAAGATACGCCAAGCCAATAAGATATAAGCCAATGCAATACAATACTGCCTTAGTTGCTCGATTTAATGTTCAACATTTCTCACTGAAAGTTGGATGATGCAGTGTAGATTAAAATGGTATTGGAACATTTCTTCAGAATAATTTGCCACTTCATGACAATTCTGGGCTTCAGAACTGGAGTATCACGACTTTCTTTCTTGCCAAAACATCCGCTATATACACCTGCATGGGGCACGTTAAATGCATCGGGGGACAGACGTCCTCGTCAAATATTCAACTTTCAAATTCGGAAGATCTAAGAAAAGATTTTTGCTATTCTACATCTTCTAACAAGTGGTTCATATGCTGTCCCAGAAAATAATTTTTCGTTTTGCGCTATATCTGATATAGACGCCTTAGAGCGAAACTATAAGAATTATTGGTACTTTTCCGTTAGCTGGGCGCAAATGTCGCCAATTGTGAACCAAACGCGACCCAAGTCGCCAAGAGAATGGTTGTAAGAAATTTGGCAAAATTATACATTATTTGGCGATTTTTCGCTTGCGCCGGTCTAACAGAAATCTACCGAATTATATAAATACTTCCTATCCTCTTGAAGCGAAGCCATGATAACCCTAAACTAGCTTGCACCCAATTTTTATCTCCCATCTTGCTGTATCACAACATGCGTGATGGTAAGATTCCGAATTAATAAAAGGAGAAAAAGAAACGGCTATAACTTGGCAGTAGAAAGGGACAGCAGACTTACTCTTCCAATAACTTGTAAAGAAGAAAAGAAAATCACTCGCTTCTTCGACAAAATCTTCGCTTTAAAAGAATACAGTGACCTCTCACTTGTATGCGCGTTTTTTTCGCGGTCATGGCCAGGGATATAGGAAAACAATGATAACTCTTATTCATTTATGCGCCGCGCTAAAAAAGTACCTCTCACTTATGCGTGTTGCAAAATTTTTTTTAGTTCAAAAAGTTTTTTTCTCCAGCAGAACAAAAATCCTTTTTGCTCTGCTGCTAGGAATGCATTCCCTAGCCTTTTCTCTATTGTTCAGATTCCAGGAACACATTCCTCTAACTTATGCACAGGGGTGTACGTGGGGGTTCTTGTGATTGGCGTCAGTAAAAGTCGCATTTATACAGTAGCCAATTAGAGAGGTTAGTGCTGTACGTACCAAGTGACATTGATCGCTAACGAAAGAGGCATCTTTGGAGTTTGGGTTAGATGGTTACGTATTAAAATGGCAAAAAAAAAATCCGAAATTGTTGCTTTCGTTTAAAATGGATGTTATTAAAAAAATTCGAAGAAAATCCTTGCACCTCGAAAAAAGCTTTAGTGGAGCCTTTTAATGCGCCAGAATCGACAATAAGAGAGATTTTAAAAAATCGGGAGCATTTCTATATTCTTTGTGTTCTTAAAAAATAATTAACGGAAGTTCTAAAAGTATTTGCGTTTTGAAACTAATCTTATTTACATTTTTTAGTAGTATATACATAGTATTAGTTAACAATATATGTACACTGTATTGATGTTTCACTTTTAAGATTCCTTTTGTGGTTTTTCACTTATGCGCGTTTTTTTTCGGTGTCCCCTGTGCCCGCGCATAAGTGAGAGATCACTGTATATTGATATTTCGTCAAACGTAATCTGAATATGAGGTAACCGTCAATTGTCGATCCCCCCCCCGATGGTCATTTTATGGTAATAAAATGCTAACTGTCTTCTCAGAAGCGGTTCCCTTAGAAGGTGGACCTTTTACCTTGATGGCCAGATGTGATTTACTGATGCACATTGAGGGGACAAAGTTCTTCAATACCCTAATTGAAGAACTTTGGAATCAGAACTAGTTGCTGAATCTGTGTCTTTCATTGATGTTTTTGAACAATAGACGCTTATTAGCCGGAGAACCAACGGCCTCAAGGCCGTGAAATCCACTGCACTGAACTTTAACTCCTAAAATGAACCCATATTTGCGAACTGTAATTAGTACCTCTGCATATAACATGCAAATTAATTGGTTGGTTAGTTGTAGTAAAATGTATGATGCAATCTCTGGATGCTGCTGCGTTTGGCGCGCAAAAATGGTGTATTGTTATCATCGTTGATTACTTCTTCTGTTTCATGTTTATATTTTTCTAGTTTTTTTAATGTTTCTTATTTTTTTTAATTTTCTATTGTTTAAACATTTTTTAATTTTTTATTGTTTAAACATTTTTTAATTTTCTATTGCTTAAACATTTTTTAATTTTCTATTGTTTAAACATTTTTTAATTTTCTATGGTTTGCAAATTAATATGTTACTCTAAAATTAATTTAGCTCAATGTATTTATAAATTAAAAACTACACGAATACACTACAGAAGTTTAAAAATAAGACGCTCTAGGCGGTATTTGCGAAATATTTTTTTATGTTTTAAATTTTCCGTTTTCTCAATAAAGTCTGGATGTTTCAGCGTCATCATTTTCGCAAAGAAAAGCAAGAAACATTACCATTATAAGGAAAGAAAATGCTAGGGTTGAGACACTTCGCTTATTGTTGGCGGCAGAAAATGAAGAAGAGCAAAACCAACCACCTCTCTCGAAGAAGGAAGAGAAGTGAGAGGAGTGAGTGCAGAGGGGGTGAGTGAAAAAGAGAGAACCCCACACACTTGTTCTGTACCTGTGATTGCGATCTTTGCCGACCACTTGCTTGTCCCCTCCATTATTTGATCTTCGCATTGTTCCATAGCGTCGATATGGGTATCGGGGTCAATCCCAAAGGTCGTCCTGTAAACAACACGGAACACCAAGAGTGAACAATGAGGGGAGGATTGCCATATCACCTATTTGCCAGAGCCAACAACCCTTTTCAAGGTCGCATAAGCAACTCACCTCTTGTATTTAGGGTCACCGTATTGATTTCGAAATGAGGTAGCTACTTTCTCCATAAATTAATAAACTGGGTATTTTTTTTAAAATTTCCCCATCATTTCCACAACAGTCTTAATTTTGTATTTGAGTGTATTATGTATTGTGAAAATTAGTGATAAGTTTACTTTATGATAGTGTAATTGCATCACTGACAGAAATCTGAATAACTGATTAACGAAATGATCTAAGAATAGTTTAACCATATTAGGAATATAGAATGGTGATATCACCGATACCATCATTTTCAATTTAGTTATTCCACGATGTGATTTATAAGAAGCAAGAACTATGAGGGGTTTGATTTTTTTTAACATTTATTTCCTGATTATTTTTCTATGCTGTAGAATGAGTCACAATCATTATACTGTTTACTACTAAATAATTATATACGTGATTTAAACATCAACCGTTTGTTTAAAATAGAATGCATTACGAATATGTTTATTCAGTGAAGTAATGACGGAGGCAAGGCAGTATCGATACCAGAGGAGTCTGTTTCGGAGGACATCTAGAGGACAACATTTTGTGCAATTATTCATTTTGGGAGAAAGAGGCGAACAATATATACTCTGTACCGGGCTTCATTTACCCTTGCAATTCTTACTGTTTTTAGAATACTGCTTGATGAAATATTATGGATTTTAAAATTGATGGAACTTGGTTTTTTCTTTATTTATCTTCATAACGATTCAACAGCAGTTTTATTTTCCGTTGATGTTAGACTATTTCTGTAGCCTTGTTTGGTACTTACTTATTAACGCCACTGCAGCTACAGATTTGGCGGTTTTCACAGATTTGGCGGTTTTTAAGTGCCGCCAATGTTCACCTAAAATTTTTGCCAGATTTGGCGGTTTTTAAGTGCCGCCAATGTTCATCTAAAATTTTTGCCAGATTTGGCGGTTTTTAAGTGCCGCCAATGTACACCTAAATTTTTTGCCAGATTTGGCGGTTTTCACAGATTTGGCGATTTTTAAGTGCCGCCAATGTTCACCTAAATTTTTTGCCAGATTTGGCCTCTTTACTGGCGCAACTTCAACTGCGGTGGCGTTAATACCTAAGTAACCCTTGTTTTCTTTCTGAGAATCATACTACTCGCATTGGAGGAAATAACTATTGTTCATCCTTCAAATATCGAAGTAAGTATTCTCAATTACTGTAAGGCTCTCCGGGTTTGGGGAATGGATATAAAAAAATCTTAAATGGTATTCATATTTAAGAATTCTAAAGCATTCTCTTTTAATACGTTTACAACGAATATCTCTAGCCATTATAATCTAAATTATGATCCTAACTCGGTAGCACAAAATACTTTATCCTTCAAGAGCTTAGTATTAACTATGATTAGAAAGAAATTTGCAGAATACATTTTACGAGTATTTAACTCATCCATTCTGAGCAAAATCTACTGACTCAACAAATTGCTCCTGTCGATTCAAGTAGGTAAAGAATGAACAATTTTCGTAAATACAGTGGAGTCTCCCTATAACGAAATCTCTTGGTTCCAATCGAAAAATTCGTTATAGAGAAAATTTCGTTATACGGGGATTAGAGATTTTTGCAGTTGTTTAAGTAAATGCTCCAAACTTTTCAATAGGTGCGATAAGTTGAAATGTATTTAATTATGATTTTCAATTAAAAATGAAGTAATATATATTATAAATTTGTTAAAATTATACTAATTTTTATTGTATAAATAAAATGCTCAAAAGTTAAGACAATTCACCAATTTAGAGAATAATTTGTACTAGTATGTACTTACGTTTACTTTACTTGAAAAATTCCGTTATTTTACATTTCTTTTCATATTTTAAGAGGGAGAGGTTCCAGAAACAGGCACGTGTGAGCGAATTGGTTGCACAGAAATTATCAACTTTCTTCAAAAATCACAAAAATCGAAAAGATAAACCTCTGAAAAAATTCGTGATAGGGAAACAACCACTTCGTTATATGGAGAATATTTTGAATGTTATTTAACATTCCAATTAAAAATTTCGGTGTAGGGAGATATTCGCTGTAGAGAGACTTCGTTGTAGGGAGACTCTACTGTATATCTGTTGGAAGTGCAATACTCGTTCATTGTTAAATCAATGAAAGGGCTTAAAATCCAACTTACTTAATAGGAAGACAATGGACCATTTGAAACCGGTTCATTTAAAGTGGGCGAAAATGCAAGATTTACCAGAATAGACAAACGTTGAATCAAGAGCGTCAACGAAGACATTGTCAAGTCCTTTGAACGCCTCGACTGAACATTTTAAGCTGATAATTGATGGGGAAGCTCCACCCTTAAAATGTTTATACAAATCGGCTGCATTCAGGACGACAAAAGGTTTATTCAAAGACAAGTGGGGAAATGTTGCGAGATTCGAATGAATGCATTCACATTAGCTTTCGCTCTGGGAACGTATTATGCATTCGGCAGGATTTCAGATATTATCACTGATAGGAAATTTTTAGTTCGATAACAATTAGTGTTTCTTGAATTCTTTACATACATTGACGACGTTTTCATATTGAATGGAGATTTATATTCGGAAAATTTTTGTCCTGCTTTAGAGCTACAATGGCGTGTGGCCTCTGAGGAAGAACCACCATTTTGGTTCTTTTCCAATTTTCTTCCATTTTGCTTTCATTCTAATTGTATTTTTCGTTCTAATTTGCTTTTTTGTGTTTTATTTTAAGGTTTTATTAATGCTTATTTTTTATAATTTTAACTTAATTTTTGAAGTTCTAATTTTGTTTTCGTGTATTCTATCAGAAGCAGCTGCATATGCGTTTTTCTGTATAATGCAAAAGCATTTTAATTAATTTTTAATTCAAGTTCTATTAATATTTAATTTAATTTTCGTTAAATTTTATCAATTATAACTGTTTATATTCGGATACTATTCTCAAATAGGTAAGATAGCAATATTTGTTAGGATTGGAGTGGCCTCGTGGCAGGGGTTCAGTTTCGTGACCGGTGAGTCGTGGGTTCGAGATCCGATTACAAGGAAGATCCTACGTGTATACTCGCTTGGTGGTGCGAGTTAAATTTGTCGAGGGGGTAAATACAAATTCAGGGGGGGGCTGCCTTTCAGTTTTGATATTTAGGGGGTAAAATGGTTTTTGGATTGGTTTTTGTGTGCTGGTTTGTCTCTGTTTTTGTTCTGCATTTCACTTCATGTTTTTCAAATTTCTCTTTTTATGAATCTTCCCCCCCTTGGCCTTAATGCGTCTTACACCTTTTTGGGTAGGTTGAACTGTTGATTGTTAAATAAATATATAAGTGGATAAAATGATTATTGACTGTCTTTAGATCTTCGGCGACTTCAATGCAACAAATGAAACACTGCCGAGTAAACAGCTGGAAAAACAGACGTATGGCAATCCTTCCTTCACAAGAACATCAACACGACAACAACAACAACAGCAAGACATGCCTCTTTCACAAACAAACACAACATCGATACACTGACGTGTCGTTATGCATAGATATGTATACAGATGGTGGGAGAGCACACTTCGAGCACACAGACAGGCCAAAGATAAGGGGGGAACACGCTTGAGGGGGGTCCGCTGAGGGGGTGGGGACCTACCGGTGATGGCGATTTTGGCTGACCATTTGGATGTGCCGTCCAGGACGCTCTGTTTCACGGCCTTCATATGATTCGTGTGGGGAGAGGTTTCGACAGAAAATACGCCCCTAAAAAGTGCGGGGATGAAATAGAAAGTTCAATACAAACATACACAACCACTGGCAGAGATGATTCCTAAAATCTTCTCTCATTCTAAATTAAACATGTGACTTACCTGAGGTTCTGTTTCGTGGTAAATATGACCTTATGAAAGAAGTGGCTCAAATGATTAATTAAAATATATAGAACGTGCCCAAATAAAAATGAGACTGTGGTCCTAGCGGCTTTATTCTATGTGGTAAACGTTGAGATTTCTCTGGTAGATGTCTGTACATGTTAGGAGAAATTCGGCATAAAATAGTTAGTGGCATTGTGTTGCTGGAACAAATTGAAACGCCATAACTATTATCGTCGTTCCATACATCCCTCCAGTCTCAGCACGCAGTAATCCAATTTTTGTCTGCAGAAGATTTACTGGAATCTAGACTTATAGTTGAATGAAGAAAATGTATGCCATGTAGTGCAGTACTGCCGAAAGTTCGATGATTTTATTCCTACATGCGACAACCAGGTCAATTACATTTAGTCGTCAGTGAAAAAATTGCTGTACCTTCGGAAAACTTCACGTCGTGACCTACAATCAGAACCATACACATTTAACTGTAAATGTCGATTCCATTAGCATCTTCCGCAGACAAAAGTTGAATTACTGCGCGCTGAGAATGTTTGGAAGAATCTATGGCACGACACTACTTGCTTTGCCGTTTCTATTTCACTTAGTAACACACCACCACTAACCGCTTTATACTAGATTTATCCTGCTATAAGCAGTCATCTACAAAAGAAATCTCAAAACTCTACCATTTTGAATAGTGCTGCTGATTGAAGAAATAGTTTCCAAGGATTAATACTTGTAAAAGCATATAGGGCGTGCCCAAATGAAAATGTGACTTGAGGTTCTAATGGCATTAATGTACGTGGTAGACTTTTGAGATTTCTCTACTAGAGAACTCTAAGAGAACTCAGCGACACAGTCGTTCACGTAACGGTTAGTTACGATGTGTCGGTGAATGAAGCAGAAGTGGCAAAACAAGTAACGTCGTGCCATGGATTCCTCCAAACGCGCTCAGCTCGCAGTAATGCAATTTTTTGTCGGCAGAAGATGTTAGCGGAATCACATGACGAAAAATTCCAATAGAAATCCAAGTAATAACACAAAAAATTAACAAAATTAAAAACAATCCTTGAAATAGTAACGCTCATATGCAGCACTATTTCATATTAGGACTTTTCAGGCCACGGGGGGCTAAATGTTTTGACGTTATGTCCAGACTCTTAGAGAAAAAAATCCGGAATTTTTGGACTCTTTCAATCTGTGGTTCTTGAGAAAGTTCACTGTCGAGTTCCTCCATTTCTTTTACTCGAATCTTTCCTTTGTGATTTAGTGGAACATTATCTGAGACATACATTAGCGAGCTGAATGTATGTCTCGTAGTGTTGTTTTAACGGTTTTTGAGGCATTTAAATTACGGATATGTGTGCATAGCCTCAAATGACAGGCCGATCACACGTTGTCATTAATGAAAAATCACTGCACCATAAGAAAACTGCCCTTCGTGACATCCATACCCAACCTCAGTCCCATAAACATTCGACTGTAAATGTCGGTTCCACTAACATCTTCTGCCGTTAGAAATTGAATTACTGCGCGCTGAGCCTGTTTGGAGGAATCCATGGCACAACGTTACTTGTTTTGCCATTTCTGCTTCACTTAGTGGCACGCCAGCTCTAACCGCTTTATACTGGATTTTTCATGACTTATACCGCCATCTACCGGAGGAATCCCGAAGTTCCGTCCCTTGGAGTAGTGCCGCTAGAGCCTCAGTCTCATTTTTATATTAAGACGCCTTATATTTAAGTTTCAAAACTGAAACCACTGTAGTCAAATACAAGATTTCGTTCGGCTGCAAAACTAGACGTCATAAGGCAATCAATCAGTTGATGACTGCGACAAACACAGATTTTCTCTGATTCCAAACAATCAGTTTCGGATTCGTTTGTAGTTTCTTATGGATTAATTAATGAAATACTTTCTAAAATTTTTCCTTATTTTATACGAAAATTGGCCAAAAATAAATTCAGTAGAACAAGCGGTAATTGCAATTCATTACCCTTTAAAATCATCGAACTGCGCGTCTTGTAAGGAAAACCAAATTCTAAGCAATGTATGGATACGTTCTACGTTCTTTCGGCAATTCAGTCACGTTCCTGTATTGTTAAGGTTTCCAAAATCTTTTTGATATGAAAGATTGTCTTTCATTTAAATCGTCATATCCTTTCCATTTATAAAATGGAACGTGCTGTTTTCCACTTAGCAAATTTTGCTTTGTCTTTCTGTAATGTAATTGGCAGCAATTCATTTGTAAACATAGAAATGTTCTTATATTTAAATAGTAGAAAAAAATATTTACGAGGATTTCCTTTATTAAAAATTTTCCTTTATATTATTTAATGGCCATTTGCGGTCATTTTGGATTCCTATTTTCTTCTTCTTTTTCTATTATATAGTTATATATTAATCTTAGTATTGTTTCCCATTAAGGAATGTTCAGTCAACATAACTTTCAAGATCAAAAACGGAGTCTGGGACATCAAAATACGTAATTCCATGCAAGACATTGAATATCTTACCTGCATGTAATTAATAGTAACAAAATTAAAGAGGTGTCATTTTAATATCACTTATGAAATAGAAATACAAAATTAGTAATACCAAACAAATGGACAAATAACAGCCTTTTAAATACCATTTCACTGAAAACAATTTCTAATCGCTCATGAAAGGATAAAGTTCAAAATAACATTAATAAACAATCTTTTCCTGTAAGAAAGTGTATTTTTAATTATACTAAGGACTTTAAAGAATTTTAACAAATGTAGCTTCTCTTTTCTTTAATTCACTTATGATTAACAAAAAACGTTAGAAAACTTTCAGAAACTTTAACTGAAAACGCTTTTAAAATCCACTTTTATACTTTCCTCTATGTGGCTTGGAAACACCAATTATAATATTCTTTCTCTTGTATCATCTATTTATAAAACAGCACTTTTTTAAATTTTCATCATTATCTTAACGGAACAGTTTATTTTGTTTTAAATAACAGATGCCATTACCATTACATCATTCGCAAAAGAAATCACTTATTGGAAATAATCCAACTAATTCTCAGCGCTTATTTCGTTTAAGAGCAAGATTAAATGCTATTGATAAACTAAAACAAATGAGGTTTTCTGTTATTTCTTTATTCCCGCGTATTTCATAAACGATAGAATTCAGTTTTCTCTCTCGTAATTAATGAGACGAAAATCTGAAATAGTTAAAACGCAATTTGCAATAGTAGCACTGAAAGACGATTTCTCGCCACAGAAAGTTCTGGGAAAGATAATTTATCACGACAAGGCGTGCAATTGATTTTTCCGGAATTAAACTTTTCCTAACACGCGGTACGGCCTTTAGAATTTTTTACCTCTGCCTACAAGCTGATAAAGAGTCTAGATCACTAAGGCAATGGGATTTCATCCTCCACTGCATTTAATTTTTTCCCCTTTGCCACAGATTGGCAAAATTACTGCACCACTTAAGCATTAGAATTTTATCCCCACGGCCTGTAGAATTTTCTTACCTCTGCCTACAAGCTGATAAAGAGTCTATATCACTAAGGCAATGGAATTTCATCCTCCACTGCATGTAATTTTTCCCCCTTTGCCACAGGCTGGCAAAAATACTGCACCACTTAAGCGCTAGAATTTTATCCCCACGGCCTGTAAATTCTTTCTATCAGCCTACAGGCTGGTAAAGGCACTAATATTAAAGCACTACACTAAGGCAATAATATTAAATTCCCCACTGCTTGCGGAATTTTTTCCCCTCTGCCCACTGGTAAAGATGTTGCTCTGATAAACCATTAGAATTTAATCTATCACCCTCGGTCCTAATCTGTCTCTTCTCTAAAGATCCTATAGATTGGCTTCCCTATCCTGCTGTATCACTCAATACATTAAAGCTAGATTTATTACTTGATAAGGGGAGATAAAAATTGGTAACCAATAGGTGATCACAAAGGACTGCAGATCTTATCTTCCAAAGATCTGAAAATGAGGGAGGAAGAACTTTACAGGATCTTCTTAGCTCTCGTTTTAAAAGACAATTTAAAAATTTTAATCTTTTCTAATATGAAGTTTAAAAGAAAACGAGTGGTTTAGGAATGTAGCAACGGACCTGATAAGCTCAAAAATTTCTGGTTTGTCCCTCTCTCGAATCTTCATTCGCTCTTTCATGGCCATGATGATGTTATTCGCCTTGTCGTCGGCACCATGCTTGGAACTTTTTTCCGCGGCACCTGAAAAAGATCAAACAAGGAAGTTCCTTTAGTGATACGTGTACCCCTCACAGTTTAAGATATCTTTAGATTATAGGGATAATGAGATGTGGCTGTCGAAAATGTTTCCTTTGGTGCGTGGACACGTGTTTCCCTTTCGAGGCAAGATATCACTAGATAACGGAGATAATGAGATCTGGCTATTGAAAATGTTTCCTTTAGTGCGTGGACACGTGTTTTTACGAGATTATGGGGTTAATGAGATGTGGTTGTCGAAAATGTTGCCTTTAGTGCGTGTTTCCCTTTCGGGGCAAGATATCACTAGATAGTAGAGATAATGAGATCTGGCTGCCG
>BGPR01000270.1:520714-549766 GCA_013235015.1 Araneus ventricosus | reverse complement strand
TAAAAGCTGTTCAGTTCTTCGTCATGTATCTTAAAATAAAATAATAATAATAAAAGCTGTTCAGTTCTTCGTCAGGTATCTTAAAATAAATTAATAACAATAAAAGCTGTTAAGGCTATTGATGAATCGCCATCATCTTTCAGAGAGTACAAAAGGGGTTAATTTTTTTTAAAGAGGGATCTCTTTTGGAGAATTAATTTTATTATTTTGTGGATTTTATGCCTGGAGAGGATGTTGGATGCAACTCTCATAAGCCATTCTTGTATTAGATTTCGTGCAGGTTTCCTTAAATGCCAAGAGGTCGCTTGAATGCATTCTGTGGCAAAGTAGAGTGCTGTTTACACCATAGTGAAGAAGATCGAATATAAAAAGCATTCCAGCTACCTATCGCGCTGTGTAGCGTAAATTTTAAAAATAACACCCTATACTTATAGCTACTGAATATTTTGAACCAAATTTAAATTTAAATACCAATAAAAGATGTTCTATGAAATAAAAATTTAGGTGTTATTTATCTGCTAATTTCACAGAGATCTTTCTACAGCTTTAAACGTCTAGACACACCTATTTTGTCAACCGCCACTCGCAGCTTATTATATGCCGTAAGCGTGGTTTGTTACTTGCTCCAGAACATCACAAATTAACTAAATTTGAAGCAAACTTTACATGTAATGCAAATCTTCTTAGTGAGACTAGTGAAAAACTAAATTAATCAGGATAATTAATTTTTCGATAGAGCAAAAAACTGACACTAAACTGCCATTATTATCGTTAATAGACATAATTAGGTTTATTAATATGAATTCTTTTTATGCAATCCACTATTTCTTTCGTTTACAAAAAAATCAATATAATGACAATAGCGGATGAAAAAGTACATAAAACATGATTCTATTTTGTCAGTTTTAGCAAAGCAGTTTCAATAAATGGCTTTGCTTATCTCTAAATTAAATATTATGAAAAAATGTTAACGTGATTAATGAATTTATCTTGACATCATTATCTCGCGTAAGGAAACTAATTACTTAATGGACGAGAATTTCCTCCATTAAGTAATTAGTTTTCATTATCTCTAGAATGGACAGCTGATTCGACGAAGAAAAACGGATCTATCTAATAAAATTAACTCAATTTTTAAATTTAATTTTGGAATAATTAAAATGTGAAGTGTGACAATTCTTATGACGTCACAGTAACGTGATCAACGCTTCTGCGCATGTCATCTAACAGATAACTCCAAGTTCTGTTACGCTGTGGTACTATTACAATTACTTTTTACTTTGTGGCATACAAAATAACGAAACGGAAAATATCACATTTGTGAAAAAATTCAGACTCGATATTTTTGTTGAATCACCACTCTTCACACCTCCAAAAAACTGTATGAAAAAATTTTTTGGAATAATATTTGTCTGTATGTGAACTCAGTAACTCAAAAACGCAAAGATCTAGAACAGAGTTTCCAAAACTTTTTTTCTTCCCACTCCCCTTGGCTAGACTTTTTATTTTTAAGTACCCCTACTACCACCCCCCGCCCACCCTGCAACAATCACTCCACTCAGAGACGTTTTTATTAATAGCGTTACGGTCTTAGATTAGTTTAAAAGTCAAACGACTCGAATTAAGTTGCTACCATTCGTAGGATTTATTAATAGTTCTGCATTCTATTCCATTTTTACTTTCTCGTAGACGAAGTATACAAAGAGAAAGTATTGTAATCGTCAAAAAATTCGAACTCGAGATTTTCACGAATCTCCGCGTTTTAGACCTCCCTGAGTCCGAAAAACACAATTTGGGAATTATGTCTGTCTGTGAACACGATAACTCGAAAACTATTAGAGCTATGGGGATGAAATTTGGTATGTGGTCTTTAAACATAATTTGTAGGTTTCTGTCAAATTTTGCACATAATCCGTCAACGGGAAGTCTGTCTGTCTGTATGTTCGAGGTCATGCGAACGCTATAACTCAAAAACTTGAAAAGTCAGGTGGATAAAATTTTGTACACAGTTTTATCATCATGAATGTAGGTCCGTATAAAATTTTGGACCAAATCCGTCAAAGGGTTGACTATCTGTCGGCCTGTATAATTTACTTTTGAAGAGAATCCGTTATCACCACACGCATGCGTACTGGACGAACGGAGAGAAATTTCATTACGGAGCAGCGAATTACGTCAGTTTGTCCTTGAGCCGGCAAGAGAGGAAAATCGTTACGCATCTCTTTGAATTTCATTCTTTGCCTAGATATTTTTCAATCACTATAATGAAAAACCTTCTGATAGTCATTGGATTCTGGGTAACAGTAGGTTCGAATTTTTTTAGCCACGCGGGGGAAGGAGAAACGGCACCTTTTTGGGGAAGTATACGAGAAAGTTTAGGGGAGAACACTCCCGCTGGTTATAATAGTATTAGTTCCACGTCCAAATAGATGAAAACAGCATTGAAATAATTTCCCCTTAATTTATGATGAAAGCATTCATCGCGGCAATCAACTATTCAAATGGAAGACAATTCAAATCCTTGACCTTGATACATATATTATTATATTGGAAATTTCTTATTTACACACGTGTGGTGTTGTCAGTGTCTCCGATTTTCATTATAACCTTCTATTAACTTTTTAAATGTAATTATTATTATTATTACTTATTTTGGAAGATAAACAAGCAGAGAAGGATAGCAGCTGTTCAATCGTTGACTATCTTTCTTCTAAATAAAGGTAAACAAGTTAAGGTGAGGATAAAAAATATTCTTAAATTTTTCGCAAATTAAATAAAAACATGTTTCCATTCGAAAAAGTCAAAATTCCTGGAAGGAAAAGAACGACTTTCGTTTCATCAACATTTCAGATTTATTGTGAGTTCTGCTCTTGTCTTCTGGCAGTAAGTTTGGAATCGCTTGTCGAAGTTATCCTTTTTGTATTTAAATTTTATTTTATTTATTTATATTTAAATTAAATTTATTTGTTTTTAATTATCATTTAATATATTATTTGTATTTAATATATAATTTATAATATATTATTATAAATTAATTTATAATATATAATTTATAATATATTAATTGTATTTAATTATAATTTGTATTAATTATAATCTATTTGTATTTTATTATAATTTGTATTAATTGCAATAAATTTATTAGTATTTAAATTAGAAAGTTTAGTGGTATGGTATCATAAACAGAAAATCTTTTAAGATTTATTTATATGCTTTTATCTCTCTATCCCATTAATGTCTAGGGTCCCGTTCTACGGAAGTTTCTAAAATTGCATCATAAACTCACAGGAATTGGTTTTTCAACATAAATTTTTCAAAAACAGTATTTTTAAATAGTCGTTTTCTCTATATTCAATCGATGGCAGCACGTATAAAACTTTCGGTTGATAATGTAGCTTTTTTATATTCAAGCCGGACTCGAAAAGTAGTTTTCACTTTCTCCTATGCGAAGTATACAAAGAGAAAGTATTGTAATCGGCAAAAATTAGACCTCGAAATTTTGACGAATCTCCACGTTTTAGGCCTCCCTGAGTCCAAAAACAACAATTTTGGAATTTATAAGAGCTAGAGGGATGAAATTTGGTATGTGATCTTTACACATAACTTGGAGGCTTCTATTAACTTTGAACACAATACATCTACGGGAAGTCTGTCTATCAGTCCATGTTTATGTGAACACGATAACACAGAAACTTAAATAGCTAGATGGATAAAATTTGTTACACAGTTTTATCATCAAGAATGTAGGTTCGCACCAAATTTTGCACCAAATTTTGGTCTAAATCCGTCAAAGGGCTGACTGTTTATCTGTCTGTATATGCATGCTTGTTAACATGAAAGCTTCTAAACCCTATGACTTAGAGAAATAAAAATTGATATGAGATCTGCTAACATTAATTGCAGATCCGTGCCCAATTTTCGTTTCAATCGGTTGAAAAAAGGTGTTCAAATTGCACATTCGGTTTCTTCGCCATTAAACGACACAAAAAAAGGCGCGAACGATTCGCGCGTTTTCCCCACCTGTGTTATATAATCGTCCATGTTATTGCCTCTCTGTGTGATTTTTTCCCACCCGCGGACGGATAGGAGAAAGTTTAGGAAAGACCACACCCCATTGGTTTGCAATGTGACGGAGAAAAGGGTAAAATTGTTCAATTTTTTACTGATTAATATACTTGCATTAAACAAATACACCAATAAATACCATTGTCAGAATATGTTTATTTATTGGAATTCACATAATTTTAGATTTTTATAGGATTTTTTGCATTAATAGGGACGCTAGTTTTAGGAGGACACTAAAAAAAATAAAAAAATTAGGCAGAATTTTTTTAGTACTTGTCCAGTTGATGTGAGGATTTGCAATATTAGTACACAAAATATTATTGAAAAAATGCGACTTGGACATTAATGAGTGGGTTCATGCACGCTGATAGAAAGACTCCCCGCCATCCTGGGGAACCAAATAAGACAACTTGCAATCAGATTTTAGATAATGCAGGCAGTTACGATTTTCATGGTCTTTTGACACGCGACTTCAGAAGGTTCATGAACTCAAAGAGCAGAAAAGGCATAAGGAAACTAAAATAACGCTACATAAATTTTTATTTCAATTTGAACTTTAAAAAATATTTCACTGAAGGAACCATGAATATCAAGTTATGCATAAGAGATTTAACTGAAATCATCTAAAAATATTCATGGTGAACCAACTGGTCGCCAAAGGCGGCTAGTGAAAAATAAATATTGACTAACTCACCCGCCATCCTTGGGCCAGAGGCTCCGAACGGCATCCGTAGAATTCCCCCGCAACGCATTCCCGCTCTGAAAATAAGAAAAACAAACCATTAGTGACACAGTTAAAAACTGAAAGAAGATTCGAACTTATAGTTGGAAACGTCGCAACATGATAATGTTTTACGGGTCTATTCTGGTACCCCCGGTTGGGTTGGGTTGGGAGACGTCACTTTTCCCGCACGTTAACAACGGTAACAGCACGTTAATCTCTCTTGTTATATTAATTGTAACTGACTGTGACTGGCAGCAGAAGCAGCGCCCTCTGGAGCTGTTCATTTTGAAATTAAATGTGTAAACATGTCCGTGTGTAACTTAAACATAATAAATCATAACAATTGCTACACTAATTGGACTGGTTACTAAACCATAACCGACCCACACACTCTTAATTATATAGCGAAGATAAAGTGCGCACAAAAAATGTATTAAAGGTCGTCCAAAGTTCAAAGGTCACAAAGCTATAAGGTCGTTTTCCTGAGATGCTAATCTTGGCGACAAATTTGGCGACCATTTTGGCGACTTGGCGACAAAGTTGGCGACTTTGGCGACAAGTGGAATTCTCTAGAAGGACCTCGAACTTTCAACATATTTCTACTGATTTCGTGTACTTTCTAGAGATTATGTCACTTCCTGTGTAATGAAGTCACTTCCTGTTGAAAAGTATAAAAGGCAAGCTCTCAAGCCAAGAAGAGTTCAGTTGGAATTTGACCTGCAAGCAAGCTGGTGAGTTAACAAGAAACCTTTGAGCATTGTGTTGAGATTTAGTGGTAGTCTCTGTTGTGAATTTTTACTAGTGCTGTGTTAATACTTGTGCTACGTTTCTTTGCTTGGAAATATTTGTAAAATAAAGAGCTTTATTTTTGTAATCCTGCTTATTGGACTGCATTCACATACACTCACAAGACGAATTTGTCGCAATATGTAGAAGTAAATGCAGTAACTAAAACAGTGAAAAGTATTGTTTCAAAATCTAAACTAAAATTATCTTTTTAAGTTACTGAAATTACTTTTTAAGTTACTGAAATTAGAGAAAAATTGCACGGAAATAAAATTGGCGTCACTAAAAAGTTAATTTTTTGAATTTGTATGAGATGTGAAAAGTATTTTTGCGCGAGAATATGCTCCGAAGTTATTGAAGAATAACGTTAACATTTCAACTAATTTTTAATTAAAAATCTAAGATTTTTAAAAACCCTTTCTTGGTGAACACCTACTACCCTAGAGTGCCAAATTTGGTATCTCTAGCCCCAACGGTGTGCCCAGTCGTCATGTCGTATGACGTAAACAGATAATATGTCAGTCTATAAACAATATAATGCTTAAAATCAACATGAAGTACAAATACTGTATAGTCGTCTATAATATTCTAACAGTCACTTTAAGCACATAAAATAACGAGAAAATCTTGTCAAGAGTCTATTTACATTCTGAATTCTCTAAATACCGAAACATAAACGTCAGAATCCAAAATTGTCTTCCTGTTTGTTTTATACCATATTAGGAATGGCGTTGAATGCATAAATAATCGGTTTCAGTTATTCATGTTTTTTCCACCTCCGGTTTAACCTGGTGGTTTTTGAAATAACCGGTTTTTATAGAAAACAAACGCCGCTTGTAGACAAAACTTTTAATTAATATTGTTTTTACAGGAAATCAATCCATTGGCGAATATTTATCTGTTCATAAAGACTCTTTCAGTAATCCGCCAACCAACAAACGCCTCGAGGAAGCGACTGTCGGTGATTGGCCTAAGATGATGAAATTCAAAGCTTCATAACTTGGTAAAAGTTAGTCTAATCGAACCTAAAATCGAGCCTATCTTCCGATCCGGCTTTTTGACCAGGTTACTGGATTTTTCAAAAAAGAACCGGTTATAACCCGGACAAAAAAATAACCGAAAAGAAAACGGTTCACTGAAACAAAAAAAAAGTTTTTCGGTTAAATCCGGTAGTTTTCCCCATCCCTATACCATATACATTATTTGTACGCTTTATCTACTTCACCTCACAAACCGATTTAAATAGGATACCAGACCGATGCAGAAATGAGTTGACAAGTCAGTAACGTCATAACAAGGTGCTCCATGGCGTTTGTACGCCATAACAAGGTGCTCCATGGCGTTTGTACGCCATAACAAGGTGCTTCATGGCGTTTCTAGTCATAACAAGGTGCTTCGTGGCATTTCTACGCCATAATAAGGTGCTCCATGGCATTTCTACCCTATAACAAGGTGCTCCATGGCGTTTCTACGCCGTAACAAGGTGCTCCATGGCGTTTCTATGCCATAACAAGGTGCTCCATGGCGTTTCTGCTAACGCTCTTGCCTCGGGCAACATCTCAATTAATCCATAACATTTCTAAGGCTATACACTACTATAGAGCTACGTATAAATAACAATTCATTAATTGCAAAAGCATCCGGAATTATTCTCAAGCATCGTAATAAATAGAGATTACAAATAACCCAAGATTTTATACAGAAACAGTGAAACATCTCCGAAGATTGAACGATTCAAGTAGTATTTCCAAATGCTTTGTAACCGTTTGACATTGAAAACACATTGTGAAATTGGACTTTTAAGTGCCTTACTACGCAATCATTTATTATGCAAATATGTGAAATGTGTTAACTTTTATGTGCATTAATAGTTATAAAAGGTGATAACTGCTAATGCATTTTTAAGAATTGCTTAACCCAAGGCTGCTCAAGCGCTAAAGTGAATATTTTACGACACTGATACACTTTTAAAAATGTATCGATTCACAATGACGTCGAAACTTTTTGATACTTTTCTGAAAATATACAAAATGTGAAGAAGAAAAATAAACTGAATATTTTGCGTTTCGCTTCCCCTGTGCATAATCTATTTATCTGTTTCTCATTAGGAAATACAATATAATCAATACAATGCAGATGCAATGCTGTTTTCTTATATCAACACTGTTTCTTTAACCCTTTGAATGGCAAAAATATTTCAGCTCAATGCTTTGAAAACGGCCTCTCTGTAGCTACATGGTGAACGCAAATGTTTCGGAGCCGGTTTTCGGGTAATAAACAGAGAGCAACTTTCTACGCCGGAGCCGGTTTAAGAGAAATAATCGGAGAACGATTTTCTGCGACGGAGCCGATTTTAGAATAGTCATCAGAGAGCGACTTTCTACGTTCCAGCCGGTTGATGGGTTAAAATGCGACAAGCGGCCGCGGTGGCCTAGGTGTAAGGTCCCGGCTATGGGGCCGGAGGGTTCCAGGTTCGAAACCCGATTCCACTGAAAATCCGCCGTGTATGGGGCCCTGTTGCACGCTAAATCATACGTAGTGGCCAAACGTCCTCCCGTTGGTGCGCCGTGGAAGTTTGGAGAGGAGGTGCCAGCTCAGGCGTCGTCCTTGTCATCTGAACGTGGTTCAAAATTACGAGGTCCTTCCTGAAATAGCCCTCGTATTGCTTCAAAACGGGACGTTAATATAACTAAACTAAACTTAAAACGCGACAAGCCCAAATCTCTAATTCTTTCCCAGGAATTTTTCGACTTGAATGAGAAGGCATTACAAGACTAGTTTCCAACTGCACTCGTTATGACTTATGGATATGAAGTACGGATCCCCCCAAAGTATATTCCCAGCCTTAATTAGCAATTTGGGCCTTTTTTAGAGTTAAAATGGTATTTATCTTTATTCCTTCATTAGTTATTTCCTTCGAGCGGGACCGTATTAAGCCATTACCCCTTTCGGTCCTAATGGGCATATACGTCCCAGAAATTAGACTTAATTCCCTGTTGGTAAATAAATCCCATTTCTACATGGTTTTTTATGTTTTCAGTGTTCTTAAGGAATTAGGGAATAAAATTATGATGAAAGACACTTGGAAACTCTCTCAGATTGCAAATGGCGGACATATGTTTTTGAGCACGCACATTACTCAAATTTCAATTGGTCTATTTTTTTTTATTTTATTGTAAGTAAAACTATATTTATGCCATACTTAGTGTAAAACAGTTCTTATTAACCCTCTGAATTACTATTTAAGTACAACGTTTGAAAACATGTTCAAATACCGCTGAACCAAGCGAATTGTTATTTACATGCAGGGCTTTATTAGAGTAATAATATTCAACGTTCTAAAGTACTAAGTAAACCCATTAGCTTGCGAAAATCGCAGGATGCAGCAGAAAATGGACTTGCATCCAACCCTCGGGATGTGCAGTCAGAAGGTTTAAGTAACAATTTAGTCTTTTTAGTATCAGATTTAAGAAATTTTGTATAAATTCTTTTCGTGGGATATACTGTCCAATTCTTATTTAACAATGGGCCAATATATCCCATCAGTGATCAAATTACTACAAGATTATTGTTACAAGTGGCGAATCTAGGATTCGGGTCTTCGGTCCCCACAGAAAAGGAACACACTGATCTGTAAGTGAGTTTGAAAACACTTAAAAAATCCTAAGAATGATGTTCTGAAATTAAACGTTACTTGTTTTTAATTTAAATAAACGGAGGAGAACTAATGATGGAGTTTTAAATCGGCACCTGCCCAATTACCCCTGAAAACACAGCGAAAAAATATTTTCAAGAATTTTTGAGGACTGAGAGGACTCCTTCCCAAACTTGCGGGCCCCCTATGCAGTTGCCCACCTATCTGATAATCCGGCCCTGCTTTTGAGTCCAGTTAAACAGTTTTATAGCTATTGCTTTTGCTCGAGTTCTGTTTTTAGGCATATGGTTACTAAATGTGCTAATCAGCTATAATACTACAGAATAAAGTATTTATACTATATTTAGTACACATTTAATTCTCAAATCTAAAATGATTCAATCTATTTTAGATTCATATGTTTTTGTTGAGTAGTGTAGGTTTGAAAAAAAAGATAGTGGGTCAGGTCGTATCATACATACATTCCATTTAATCAATGAATTAATGATAAAAAACTTCAATTTTTTATTTACATTCAGAAAGAAACTTCCAATTAGAAGAGTGGTCTATGTTAAGTATACTTCCTAGCAAAACGCCAATTTTGGTGAATCTCTAAGAATGAGTTATTCAACCAGCAGGTGGACTACCTCAGCATTAGTTACTGGAAATTATTAATACTTCTTTTCTGTTTTAGACGAAATTGTCGTTATAAAAAACCTCCTCAATGAGTTTTTTTCTCCAGTACCTTTTACATGATTAAATTCAGTTTTTACAAGAATTGCTAAGTTTATTTATGACCTGAATACAAATTTCTTTTGAAAAATACAGAAAAAATTTATTTATATTTCTTTAAGAACATCAGCAAAATAACTACAATTCTTCATTGCATGGCGATTCTAAAACAATGCGCCTGACTAAACATCTTCAGCTACTGAATGCTATCAGACGATATCGAATAATGAGTAAAAATATCAAAATCGTGATTCAAGATAAAAAAAAAACTGTCACAAAGTTTTAAGAAAATTCAAGTTGATAGAAAATTTACAGAAATCTAAATACATATTTTAAATACGTATTTATTAAAGCACATCATCAAAATAAATAAAAATCTTCATTGCATGGCGATTCTAAAACAATGCGCCTGACTCAACATCTTCAGCTACTGCATGCTATCAGATGATATCGAATAAGAAGAGAAAATATCAAAATCGTTTCTCAAGATAAAAAAAAAATACTGTTACAAAGTGTTAAAGAAAATTAAAATTGATTGAAATTTTACAGAAATCTAAATACATATTTATTGAAGAACATCAACAAAATAAATAAAATTCTTCATTGCAAGAAAATGATTCTAAAACTATGCGCCTGACTAAACATCTTCAGCTACTGCAAGTTATCAGATGATATCGAATAATGAGAGAAAATATCAAAATCGTGATTCAAGATAAAAGAAATACTGTTACAAAGTATTAAAGAAAATTCAAATTGATAGAAATTTTACTGAAATTTAAATGCATATTTATTGAAGAACATCAGCAAAATAAATAAAATTCTTCATTGCAAGACGATTATAAAACAATGCATCTGACTAAACATCTTCAGCTACTGCAAGTTATCTGACAAAATCGAATAACGAATAATGAGTGAAAATATCAAAATCGTTTCTCAAGATAAAAAAAAAATACTGTTACAAAGTGTTAAAGAAAATTAAAATTGATAGAAATTTTACTGAAATCTAAATACATATTTATTGAAGAACATCGACAAAATAAATAAAATTCTTCATTGCAAGAAACGATTCTAAAACATTGCGCCTGATTAAACATCTTCAGCTACTGCAAGTTATCAGACGATATCGAATAAGAAGAGAAAATATCAAAATTGTGATTCAAGATAAAATACTGTCACAAACTTTTAAAGAAAATTAAAATTGATAGAAATTTTACAGAACTCTAAATACATATTTATTGAAGAACATCAGCAAAATAAATACATTTCTTCATTGCAAGAAAATGATTCTAAAACTATGCGCCTGACTAAACATCTTCAGCTACTGCAAGTTATCAGACGATATCGAATAATGAGAGAAAATATCAAAATCGTGATTAAAGATAAGAAAAAATATCGTTACGAAGTATTAAAGAAAATTCAAATTGATAGAAATTTTACAGAAATCTAAGTACATATTTATTGAAGAACATCAGCAAAATAAATAAAATTCCTCATTGCAAGAAATGATTCTAAAACAATGCGCCTGACTAAACATCTTCAGCTACTGCAAGTTATCAGACGAAATCGAATAACGAATAATGAGTGAAAATATCAAAATCGTTTCTCAAGATAAAAAAAATACTGTTACAAAGTGTTAAAGAAAATTAAAATTGATAGAAATTTTACTGAAATAAAAATACATATTTATTGAAGAACATCGGCAAAATAAATAAAATTCTTCATTGCAAGAAAATGATTCTAAAACAATGCGCCTGACTAAACATCTTCAGCTACTGCATGTTATCAGACGATATCGAAAAATGAGTGAAAATATCAAAATCGTTTCTCAAGATAAAATACTGTCTCAAAGTTTTAAAGAAAATTAAAATTGATAGAAATTTTACAGAAATCTAAGTACATATTTATTGAAGAACATCAGCAAAATAAATAAAACTCTTCATTGCAAGACGATTATAAAACAATGCATCTGACTAAACATCTTCAGCTACTGCAAGTTATCAAACGATATCGAATAATGAGCGAAAATATCAAAATTGTTTCTCAAGATAAGAAAATATCGTTACAAAATATTAAAGAAAATTCTAATCGATAGAAATTTTCCACAAATCTAAAGCAGAGCGAAAAAGAACACTATGTGTACCAAGTTGCATTATCATTTAGGAAATAGAAGGCAAACGAAATAAATTACAAAGAGCGATACATTTTTTTCACGCACCCCTTTCTTTCTAGAGAACTCAAGATCAGAGTGTGTGACCCACTTTCTTGAAAAAATAAAAAATAAATAAATAAATCCAACTCAAACGCAGTCAATCCGAGGTTGAGAAAGAAATCACAACATGGAAATCGATTTCCCGTTCCGTTTCTCTCATTTCCAGGTGCTATTTTTAGTCTGCTCGCGGGGGGAGAAAAAAGAAAGTAGACCCCCCTCCTGTCTTCATTAGGAATACAGATCATCTGCACCGCAAAGAGAGATTTAAAAAAAAATCCCATCCCTCCCCCGCCCCCCGGCGGGGGGGAAGCTAATGAAGGAGTTTTAAATCGGCACCTGCCCAATTACTCCTGCAGGAGCCCACTGTACCCACAAAGCGCTTTTTCATTGGCTCATCCGCATCCCAAAGGACGGTCGGCAGTTAAGAAAGAGGATTTATCAACTAACAGTAGTTTCTCCCCTCGGCTTTCTTGTATACGAACACAACACGGAACGTTCTGTGCTTTGGAGTGTATTAAAGAAAACAACAGAGTAGGGGAATGTGGGTTAAAACTTGGTCTAAGATTCCAAGGCCTGTTGGAGTTAAAATATTCGACAGAGAGCTTGTCAAATTTTATTAAAATATTCATTGTCTATCGGAGTGCAATATATCTTTCCAGATAAGTCACAATTTCATTACTTTTTACTTTCTCGTATACGAAGCATTGTAATCGTCAAAAAATTCGAACTCGAGATTTTGACGAATCTCCACGTTTTAGACCTCCCTGAGTCCGAAAAACACAATTTGGGAATTATGTCTGTCTGTGTGTGAACACGATAACTCGAAAACTATTAGAGCTACGGGGATGAAATTTGATATGTGGTCTTTTAACATAATATGTAGGTTTCTGTCAAATTTTGGACAAAATCCGGCAAAGGGAAGTCTGCCTGCCTGTATGTCCGAAGTCATGCGAACACTATAACTCAAAAACTTGAATAGCTAGATGGATAAAATTTTGTATACAGTTTTATCTTAATGAATGTAGGTCTAAAATTTTGGGCCAAATCCGTCAAAGGGTTGACTATCTGTCGGTCTGTATAATTTACTTTTGAAGAGAATCCGTTATCACCACGCGCATGCGTACTGGAAGAACGGAACGGAATTTCATTACGGAGTAGCGAATTACGTCAGTTTGTCCTTGAGCCCGTAAGAGAGGAAAATCGTTACGCATCTCTTTGAATCTCATTCTTTGCCTAGATATTTTTCGATAACTATAATGAAAAACCTTCTGATAGTCATTGGATTCTGGGTAACAATAGGTTCGAATTTTTTTAGCCACGCGGGGGAAGGGGAAACGGCATCTTTTTGGGGAGGTATACGAGAAAGTTTAGGGGAGAACACTCCCGCTGGTTTATCAATGTTTTTTTTTGTCAAAAAAGTCAAACTACCCGGTTTTACCCCACTAGTGGGGTAACGTTATGGGAAATTAGGAAAACTCGATTTTCAGTGGAAAAGTTGCAATCATTTTTACTTTATATGACAATTTAAAAATATTAGTTACAAAATTCACATGTAAAGCAGTTGCCTTCTTCCTCCGCGCCACTGCAGCTTTCGTGGCCACAGCTAAGACAGTTTTTGCATTGGATGAACCCTTCTTCTTTATTTAAATTAGAAAATACGCCATTAAAATATAAAAAAATTAACGTCTGGTGTGTTTTTATCGTCTTTATTGGAGAAATCATCATTACTAACTGTCCCGGTCTTACGCCACTTGGAGTACCCGGTTTTACCCCGAGTGCAGAGGTTATAGAAAACGAAATAGAACCGCTCAATTATTGGAGTAAATCATTATTGTTTGATAAGGTATAAATCCTTGGTAAACGTATAATAAGCTGGACTAAATATAGTTTTTATAAGTGTTAAGATTTTTTGGTAAGGATAGTCTAAAATGAAACGAATATTAGAGAGTCGACGTCTTAAAACAAATAAACCTTCACAAACGTAGTGAATTCAACAGCAGCAACACGGCCACTATGACCACTCTTTCTTCTTGAAAAATGGAGTGTAATTCAGTATCTGTCTGCTAGATAGGAATAATAATAGGGCCACAATCAAGGTGTACCCGGTTTTACCCCACTCTCCCCTACAGTTTCTATTAGCTAGGGTTGCCATAATTGCCAAGCATTGGTAGGGGACAGTTAAGTGCTAAATAAATAAAACATGAAAAAAGTGGGTAGTTAATGGTTTATTTTGCTATGATAAAAAAATCAATAAAATTTAAGCAATCTAATAAAATGAATACGTAGAATAATAAAAAAAATGCTAGGCTAATCTTTTTGAGTCCACTCATATTTTAAAGTTGATTTTACTTTCTTAATCCACCAACCGACTGGAACGTAGAAAGTCGCTCTGTGACGACTATTCTAAAACCGGCTCCGTCGCAGAAAGTCGTTCTCCGATTATTTCTCTTAAACCGGCGTAGAAAGTTGCTCTCTGTTTATTACCCGAAAACCGGCTCCGAAACATTTGCGTTCACCATTTAGCTACAGAGAGGCCGTTTTCAAAGCATTCAGCTGAAATATTTTTGCCGTTCAAAGGGTTAATTACATCATTTTCTTCATTCATATAATTATAAAATTGGGCGCAAATCATTTTAAAATATAATAACAAATCAAAATTGCTTCAGTTGTTTTAAAAAGGGACCGAAACTGGGTAACTAGTAATACGGGACTGAGTAGTGAAATATGGTGACAGTCCCGTATATACGGGACGTATGGCAACCCTAGTATCAGCGCAAGATGCCCGACAATATTCAAACCGCATTCAGAATATCATACCAACATTGTGAAGATAACGAACATATCTTATGTTAATAGGGACGCCCGTCCGCATAAAAACCAATCCCACTATAGAAGCCTATGGGGAGTGTTTTCGATGCCAATATTTAGCGATACTTCGCTTTTTTGGCGAGAAATGCTTGGTAAAGTTTTTCTATTCCGACGACGACCGAGAAATGCAATTTGTTACAAGAATGCAAACATTTCTACTTTGTAGGGTTTTTTTGTGTGTATGTGTGTGACTTAAAGTAGAATGAATTCCTTCTTCAGTGTCTTAAAGTTGAAAACAATTTGTTATTCGTTGTTAATTGTAAATAAAGATGGATGGTTTTCAAAACACAATGAAGAAAAAACTCAGTTTATCAATCAAAGTAAACACGGAAACCCTAGCGGACACAATGATCGACTTGGAGAGGTAAAAGACATTCCCATAGGCGCTTATAGTGGGACTGGTTTTTATGCTGGCCGTCCGTAATCCGGAACTTCGCTAATTCGGCCCCGTCAATTATCCGGTATTTTAATAAGGGCTAGTTGGAGAGTGTGAAAGAAAAAATAAATCACTGCATGCCGATGTCAGTGACCTTGGCGCTACGTAAACAATAAGCTGCTGCTTGAATTTTGATTTATGTATTAATATTTACTAGTAAACTAGAAAAATCACCAGTCAAGGTATGACGGGTGCAAATTGCCTCTTCATTCGAGAGATTTCCTATCAAATCTGACGTGTTTAAATACATATATATAAAATGTATTCGTTATTGTAGTCTTTAAATGATTAAATAGGCCGAGTTATTAACTAATTTCTTTTTATTATCGGAGAGTGACGAAATGTACGTACATCTTCGTTTAAGTTTTAAGCCAAAAGTGAGCAGAAAATCCCTGCTTTTTCTCAGGTAGGGATTTAACAGATAGACACGTGATCAAAGTGAAGGGAATAATAGCTATTTTCACTACATTACGTAAGAATTTTAGGGAAAAGTCTGGAAAAGAATTCGCGATTTATGTTGGCGCGTGGAAGCGATTAGAATATTCTTTTAGCAATAAATATGTCAAAACGAGAGATTTAATATATCTCCAGAGCGGGAAATAGAACGAAACTGGAGTTTAAGAAAAGCGATTTTGGAATATATTAAGACTTTAAAATATATAATATTAGAATTTGATATAAAATTAAGTAAGATTATTACATATATATGCGAGAGAAATGTTTAACATTGATTGAAAACAAATAAAATAAACATATGTTTTATGACGGGAAATATATTTTTTATTTACATATTATTTACATATTTCTTTATTCAAAAGACTCTTGGTCTAAAAAAATATAGAAAATCTAATATATAATCAAGATAGATAGAAAATCTAGTTTCAAAACAAAGCACTTCTCTGCTTGTCAAACGTTTCCAAAAAATGTTATCAACTTATATCACGATTGCAATAAATAATGAGATGCAAACTATATCTCGCGCATGATATACAACTTACGTAATTTACTACTTTCTATTGAAAAGCGGAAATTAAGTTGAAATATATGATTAATATAATTTAAAATTTCTTGGAAACTTTTGATCATAGCGAGATAAATTTTATATCAATCGATAGCAAATTTTATTTCACTATTTTAGAGCTATTAAATTTGAAATTAGAACGACAATGATTCGTTTAAATTTAAAATTACTGAAATTTAGGTTCTCTAATAATGAAATAATGCTGCTTAATGTTTCGCAGTGCTATGGTGCGAGTTTCAATGTTGGTGACGGCACAGCGTTACCGAGAGATCTGGGCTTTATATTAGTAATAATAGCATTAAATATAGTAATTTACAAAAAATACTCATAATTTAAAGAAAGTAAAACTAACTAATATATGAATACTTAAAATACAAAATGAACACACAATCACTCTAGGACAACAATATATAAAATGTTTTTTTTGCATATAAACCATAAACAAACTTTGAAAAGGGCAATCCCAATTGGAAATCCAACAATTAAAGTGACCAACAAGACTTGGGACTGACCTAGAATTTATGGCGCCTACTCTCCACGAAGCCTATTGGTTGGATAAGAAAAAGGGAGCACGTGACAAGTAATTTCAAAATGCGAAATAGTTGAAAAATTAACTAATTATACCTACTATAACTATCAAATTAAACAATCAAACTCTAATATTTATTACATATAGTATAATAATAAGTATAATCTTGTATATTTTGTGCAAATAAACATAGGTTTTACTATTCAAATGAAACTTTTTAAATGAATAACCGTTAAATCAGCGCTTTTGTTAATCTGGTAGTCCGGATAAATTGTAGTTGCTTATATTAAAAACAAATGCTAAATTATCATGAAAACGGATTTCATCATGGTAAAATTATACGTTGCATATTTAATAATTTGGAATTTTCCGACTGCGAATAATGCTCGTCCCATTCATTTTTATCTTTTTATAAGAGCTTTTATTCGCTTAGAGCAAGTATAATAAATAATTCTATCTAACAGGAAAGATTACTCATTCATATATTAAATTTAATAACAATTCTTATAACCACTGCTGGGTTCAAACGCAGTTTTTTAGAAGCTTAAAATAATTATAAAATATCCAATTTAGTATCCACTATGGTGCAATACAGATTCTCCAACTTAACGTTGCTTTCCATAGGAAATAAATTATGAGAAGACTTAACTTTAAGTGAAATAATCGATTAATTTACTGAAATCAATGAAGGAAAACAGAATTATATTAACTTTGCTTTTCTTTTATCTTGATATTCATGTGTTATAAAATAAGTATTAATATTTAAATAAGAAATATTATATACTAGAAAATCACCCGTCATGGCATGACGGATGCAAATTGCCTCTTCATTCGACAGATTCCCAACAAATCGGACGTGTTATATATATATATATATATATATAAGCGAGAGAAATGTTTAATATTGATTGAAAACTAATAAAATAAACATATGTACTATGACAGGAAATATTTTTTATTTGCATATTATTTACATATTTCTTTATTCGAAAAACCTCTTGGTAAACAACATTCAGTTTGAAGCATTTTTCGATGTTTAACAATTTTCCTCTTCAGATGTCTTCGTTTAAATTTTAAGGTTGCCAAAAAATATTATCAAATTATATCATCACGATTGCAATAAATAATTAGATACATCGTGGCTTCCAAACTATATCACTCGCATGATATACCACTGACGTAATTTACTACTTTCTATTAAAAACTGAAATTAACTTGAAATATAGGATTAATATAATTTAATATTTCTCGGGAACTATTGATCATGGCGAGATAAATTTTATATCAATGGATAGCAAATTTTATTTCACTGTTTTAGAGCTAATAAATTCGAAATTAGAACGACAATTACTCTTTTAATTTTAAAATTACTGAAATTTAGGTTCTCTAACAATGAAATAATGCTGTTTAACGTCTCGCAGTGCTATGGCGCGAGTTTTATTGTTGGTGACGTCAGAGCGTTACCGGAGGATCTGGGCTATTATATTAGTAATGCTCTTCCCTCTTATATTAAAAATTTTATTCTATTCATTAAAATATTAAAGATTTCCTTTCTATCAACTTTCTTATTTACTGGAGACCATGGACCATATTTGTGTCAGGGATCTCAAAATCCAAGGGGCGGCGATGACTGTGGGTTTTGCTCCCCCCCACTAAATTACGAGTATAATCCTTTTCCAAAATAACAAAGATGATACTTTGCAAAATTCAACAATAGAAGGATTACCATATAAATTAAAATACATTTAAATGCTTTTCACGGGCTAAGAAACATTTATTTTGGAAGTGTAAAGAATTGAGTAATTTTGTTAATCCTTGAATAAGGAAATAAATGTAAAATCTTCATGCGATGATTTTAATGCGATTGTCTTTCACGATAACGAAGAAACAAAGACCATTACAGTTCAACCGTGCATGGAGCCACTTCTGAAGACCCCGTAGGACACTAGACGTGTCGCGATTGGAATGAAAAATGGCAATTCTCGGAAATAAACGTGGTACCGAGATCCGTTTGCTCCCCGACAGGCCATTAGAATGCAATTAATGCGACATTAAACTGTCCGGACCGCAAGAAAGCAATGGCAGCACTTTCACTCGGAAGTTGAAACTAATCGCCAGCAGAGAATCATGTCTGTAATCAAGTTTGTGAGCACCAAACAAATGATCGCGCGATGTTCAAGGGACCAGAAACATTTTCTCTTCAGAAATTGAGAACGTTTCGAATGGAATTTTAAGGATAAGTGGAAATAGAGCGGCTTAGGAACACACGAAATAGTGCTCTGAGAAGATTGCTTATTTGCGAAAAATAGAGCAGCTTATGTATGAACACATGAAATAGTACGCTGAGGAGGTAATTAACATGTGAAAAATAAAGAAGATTATGAACACAGGAAATAGTCCGCTGAGGAGATAATTTACTTGCGAAAAATAAAGAAGAAGATAGATAACTTGCAAAATTTATTTTTAGCAACTTATGAACACACGAAAAATGCGCAGAAGAGATAGTTTACTGCCGGAAATCACAGTAGCTCGTGAAAACATGAAGTAATTCACTGACGAGACAGATTACTTGCAGTGGAATAGAGCTCTGTTTTTTCCATGTTTTCAGACCGGAAAATTTTTCCTTTTCAGCTTTAGAGCGGTTAATTCATATTTATCCGAACTTTTCCTTAACGGAGCAGGGTCCATTCCCAAACAGATATCGTGTCTCGTGTAGCCTCAAAAAGGGATGTTAATCTATCAGATGAAGTCAAATCGCAATAATACTTTGAAAATGGCCAGAAATAATATCCTTTGGTTTGAAAAGATTCGATTAAGGTGAAAAATTACTTATACACTTCCAAAGTCCGCTAAAGTAAATTAATGATTTTTACCAGCAAATGAAAGCCCATCTAAAATTGTGAGGTATCATCAGTGGCGTAGCTAAAGGAGGGTGGTCCGCCCCGAGCGGCACTTTTAAAGGAGCAGCAAAATCAGACATGAAAGAAAACAATCTTATAACTAAGAAGAGAAGCTGCACTAGCTGTGTGTACATAAGAAAATGAACTTTGTAATTAATTTACATCTTCACCTTTTGTTGGTAAATGCGGAGATATTGAAGGAAGACTGGTGGTATGCGCTCGAGTTCGCAACCTGTCTGCAACCATTGAAGGCTTCAAACGACAAATAACGTCACTAACAAAAAGTTTTTCCTGGAGTTTGTTATTTTTATTTTGACGTTTAGGGGTCCAATGTAACTCGTGAAGTAAAGACAGCATGTAGGAAGTTCGCCCAGGACGGCAAAAGTTTCAGCTACACCACTAGGGTTTTATGTGTTTTTGTCAGTAGTTTCCCGCGCAGAAAAGAGGCACCTGTTGAATGCAAACATGCGTGTGTTGTTGAAGGTCAATTTTGTTGAGGTTCATCCCCTAATAACTTCTGACTAAACGGAAGTCTCTTTGCCTCACGCGCACAGACTCGCTGGGTTAGTCATCAAGAAATCAAGCAAGGGCTAAGTAAATAAACAAACTTCGAGGTCTCTGGTGCGTCAACCTGAATCTTTCATTTATGCGCATAAACCCAATAAATATTTATAGATTCCGAAAAAATTAGATTTCTTGTAACCAACAATATATACGCAATATCCGAGAGTAACTAAGTGCCTCCATTCAGTAACAATTAACCTTCATAACATATTCTAAATCATGCATTCACTATTTTCATCGTAATGCTTAAAAAAGTATTAGGTGCAACTTAGTTACGTTTATTTAGGTGCAACTCAGTTACGTTTATTTAGGTGCAACTCAGTTACGTTTATTTAGGTGCCACTTAGTTACGTTTATTTAGGTGCAACTTAGCATTCCGTCGAGTGGTAGTGTTAAAATAAATTTAAATTCTTGCATATAACGTTTAACCGCGACACCTTCAACAACTGATTGGATATAACTAGGGTTGCCATGCGTCCCGTATATACGGGACTGTCACCGTATTTCACTACTCTGTCCCGTATTACTATTCGTCCCGTTTTTGTCCCGTCTTCTCCCTTATATCGATCAGAAGTCTAATAAAGCTATGAGAATACGTATTTGTCATTCCAGCCCACAATGCAAACGTGAAGAGAATATTTTCCCTAATGTCAACTCAATGGTCGGACGAAAGAAACAGGTTGTCGGTGGAGACAATTGAAGCAATTGAGCATTGTGATTGTAATTATAAAATGACTTGCACCCAATTTCATAATTATGTGACAGAAAAAAATGATATAATCAAGAAAGTAAAATCACATTTAAAATATGTGTGGGCAAAAAAGGATTAGCCTCGCATCTTTTTTTATTATTCTACGTGTTCATTTTATTAGATTGCTTAAAGTTTATTGATTTTTATCAATTTTTTATCAAAGTAAAATAAACCATCCCCTACTCATTTTTTTCATGTTTAATTTATTTAGTACTTAAGCGTCCCGTATCAATGCTTGACAATTATGGCAACCCTAGATATAACAATTACCTTTTTTCATTAAGCGTTTTTTTATATTACAACTGCTTCATCTGTTGCGAACAAATACTAAAAAATAGAAAAGTTTTAGGGATGGTTTCTTCACAGTTAATTAATTAATTTCTTTTAATAAAAGAAATGAAAAAATTTTCGTCTTGAGCAACGCCTGGTAATGAATATTTCTGCAAACCGTTTCGGGTAACACCGGATGTAACTTATCCTCCCATCTAACTAAAAGTTCAAATCTAAGGGGCAACATCGATTACCCATTCCCCTCTAAGCCCCCTCTCGGAGCGGGAATAAATCGTTTGGAGGGATCTTCTGGGACATCCAATACCCCCGGCCTGAGGACGCCTGATAAGGCTCTCATCAATTCCAATCCAGAGGAAGAATTGCCACTGGCTTCAACATTTTTTAAAAATCACACAAGAGCATAGATATATATAGGAGAGAAACGGTTTAAAGTTTCATCAGTGAAATGAATAGAAAGGAATCGCATATTTCCACCGACTTGGAAGATAAAGGATGTTATTGGGCATTAATCACTCGCGTCCTTGTGAAGGTTAAGTTGATATTAATGGTTATGGAGCCTTCATTCAGTGACTGTGGAAGGTACTGATTATGTTGGAGCCGCCGCGAATGATGTAATGCGGGTTACTTTTCAGACGGCAGGAACTGCTGAGAAAGTGTTCCCAAATTGGAATTTTCTACCGAAAAAAAGAAATAAACGCAAAGATCAAAGGATGCCCTGTGCCCATCTTTTAAAGCCTCGAAATTCTTTAGCGCAAAGTAAAAATGGTAACTCCAATAAAACCCATACATTTTTTTCTAAAAATACACTTTTATTAATGGACAAAAAAGCAATTTTTGGTACTTTTCCGTTAGCCGGGCGCAAATGTCGCCAATTGTGAACAGCCAAGTCACAAAGAAGCGATTTTCCGTTAGCCGGGCGCAAATGTCTTCTATTGTGAACCAAACGCGAGCCAAGCCGCCAAGATAATGGTTGTAAGAAATTTGGCTGAATTCTACATTATTTGGCGATTTTTCGCTTCGCCCGGCTAACGGAAAAGTACCCAATTTTTTTCCATTTCAATTATTTTCAACCTTTTATTCTTTAATTTATAACTTAATATAATGACATGAATCTTGAAATCCATTTTTTCCACAAATTCACCACTAGGTGGAGTCACGTGTTTGGAATCAAATTTAATTAAAATAATAGATTAACTAATAATTAAGTTCTGAAAGTATTAAATAGTGTATTTCATCAAGGACACACAAGCCCATAAGATCAGAAAACTCTAGCCCATTAGCAAATCAGTAAAAGTAATGACAAAATTTCATTTTACAAATATGAAACAGGTCAAATGTGTAAAAAAGGTACGGGAAACTTGCTGAAAAAGAGATATGCAAGTCAAGATTCCATTAAATTTATAATAGTGAATTATTAATTAAAGACAAAATAAATAAATAAAATAATTAAATAAATAAATAATAATAAAAATAATTATTAAATTAATATAATATTTAGTTATTATAATATATAATATATATAATAATATATAAATATATATATTATTATATATATTTTAATATCATATACCGATATTATAATATATATAATATATATTATAAAATATATATAATTATATTATTATATAAATAATAATTAAACAAAAACCAACAACTTTCTCATATATTGATAAAAGTGTATTTTTTAAAAACCATTTTTTATTTACAAACGTGGTAAATTTTATAAATGAATTTCAGTTTTTAATTTTTTTATCCCTTTCGCAATGCCATAACTTTTTGACAGACCTGACCTACGAGTTGGAAGTAATTGAACTTGCGTCTGATTTTTCTAATAAAATAAAAAATGAATCTGGTGCCTGAAGACTGTTGAATAATAAATTTTCACCCGAACTGCTCTATACACGTGAATGCCAATCTCTACAATCAATGAACTCGGGAATTATCGAATACTCAGTTTCACCGGTGACTTTTACGACCACCTGCGGCGCTGCCGAAGACGTGTTTACTAAGCTGCCCGTGTTCCTCAGTGCGTTTCAATCCTTCTATTAAGAAAGTAAACACTCACACCTACACGTATTGAAAAGTTGTCTTTCTCTGATATTTGCAATACACTAAAAGAGACATACGACCAACCCTTAATGTCAAAATTTATTAGCGCTTATAATACCTCAGATGCTCGTAAAAACGAAGTAATGGCACGGAAATGTAAAGGAATAATTGCGTAACGACACTGGATGAAATTCAGCGGCGTAGAGAGCATAAGTGGCGCTCGGAAAATAATATGACTTTTTTTTCTAGCAGTCACGATTAGTGATTTATAAAATGTCAAATATGCCATGGCTATGGTATTATTTTTACACCCCTTCGTTAAACTTTGCTTTAAGGTATCCGAAAACGTTCGGAGCACATTTTTTTAAAATTGTGAAATAGAAACACCAAAATATGTTTTATAGATTCGAATTTAATAAAGATTAATATTAGAGGATGATTTTTGAGTATAAATTATTAAAAATTTACAAAAATCTTAAATTTCTGCTGCTTTTTAGAGGAAATTCCCAAAAACTTCAAACATACTACAGGTCAAACTTTTGAAATAATTCAAATAAAACTAACACCAAAATAAACTACAAACTATGGACTAGTCCTTGTACTAGAATCTTAACATTCTTTGGATAAATAAAAATTTTAGAGCTAATCGAACAATCATTATAAGATTTTCAGCAAATTTTCTATGTCATTTTTCAAATAAAAGACCATAATTACAAAAATATTGTTACAATGCACATTTTTCTAGTACATTCACTAGAGAAACATTTGAAGAAAGTGTTCACAAAATTTCAGAACAATCGAATGATAATATCTTGAGTTATCATGTTTGAAGTTTGAAAAATATGTATAAAATCTAATTTTGAGAAAAATGAAATTTTTTAGTTTTTCCTCGCGCTCAAATTAAGTATCTAAACTTAAAAAAAAAAATTCCTAAAAATATAGTGACATCACATTAACTTGGAAAAATGCAGTTTAAAAGAATTTTTGACAGGTTTCTGTCTCATTAAATGACAACTTTCGGTTAATTAAACGCCCACTTACGGTTTTTGACTTGTTATAAAACAATTAATATCTCATCTTCTAATTAACGTACCGACAAAAGTAAATATGTTTTAGAAAGTTAAATGAATGAACTATCGAAAACATCAAAAGTTAAAAAATTGGAATTTTCGTCGAAAATCGACTTTTCAACGTGTTCGGATACCTTAAAAATGGCACGAACCCAGTGATGTTCCGACTCCATGGGGCCACCTAAAACAGGAGCTCGGGGAATGTATACCCCACCTTGCTTTCCGTTAACTAACTTAACGAAATCTTCATAAATGTTTTCATTGTTGAAAAATGTGCCGAGATTATATGTTTACGATTTTTTTGAAAACAACGCGTAGATATAATAATATTAATTCTTTGAACACTTGTAGGAAATTTTGCACTGATTTCTTTCCTTAGATATATCAACGGTGAATCGTGGCTATTTGGGAACTCAGAAAAGGTTAAGAAAAATAACGGAAACTAATAAACTAGTAATACACTCTTATCTAACCCTTTGGCGTTAATTGGTTTCGCAGTGACATCACACACACACACACACAATAATACACACACACACACACACACACACACACACACACAAACACACACACACGCACACACACACACACACACACACACACTTAGCATTTTTTTTTACTGCGCATGGCGAAAACGGAGCGTAATTTTCTTCTATAAAGCCAAGAACCAGATGAATAGGGCAACTTATATAAAAATTTTCATTTCAATACCGTTATATTCACGAAGACATCGGCATTCAAAGAGCTGGAATTGCTTTTCGATTCAAAGAGGAAACAAATGATGAGGTTTTGAGACAAATTGATTAAGACAAAATTGAATAAACGAAAGTAATATTAAATTTTATGAAGGTTGAATATCCCAACAGTCAAGTATTCCAACAATAATTTTAAATTGCATTTCGATGATAACTTATTCGGTGAAATATAGCCCGTCGATCATTCGTTTCACTGTGAAACTGCCAATATTAAAAATAAAAATACTCAAAATTTTTCTTTACGTCATTTGTGGATCAGCTTACGTCTAGTACTCATTTTTGATATAAATTTAGTACTTTTCAAAACAGAACTCTGCCGAATTTAAAGGGTTAACTTGATTTGGTTCATGTTTGAAAGGATGGAAATTTGTGTCATCACTCTTTTGCTGATGTGCTACAGTTCCAAATTTTGTTACCCTGTTCGTTCTAGTTGATAAAATAACATGCAGGTTTTTTTTGAGTTATAACTTCGACACACACACAAATGGAGCAGCCCTTGGAGAATTTTGTTCAAAGCTGTAAAAAATGTTTCGCAAATGAATTAAATGCACTACCCATTTAAAGTATAAAATCATTTTTGATACCGATATGTATCGAGAAGTTTCTATTAAAACTATTTTCTTCACGACGCTGATTTTTCAAACTTTTCACATTCTTGATTCCAGAGCCATAATATTTTAAAACAGGGGTGTTTGACATTTAAGAGCCAAACAAATATCAGTGGAAATAAGTTGGAACACAGGAAATGGCAGTGCTAAAAGTAGAGAACATGTGCAAAATTTTAAAATATTCTTAACACAGAATTAAATAATTACTCGTTTTAAGTATTGATAACTATAATGATCACTCTTCGGAAAAATTTTCTAATGGTATCTGAAAAGCCAGAAAGATTTGCTGTACACCATGGACACATTTTATATAAAACTGTCGACCATATGTTTATACAGCGCATAATACGATATTGTAACTTCAAGTTCTTCTTTAAAAGCAGATTTGGATGTTTTTATATATAGGAAATAAGACGTTTTTAAACAAATAAAATAAGAGTAAATGTAAAAAAAAAATGTTAAATATCTCATTATCGTTATCAATGCTTAATACGAGTAATTAATTTCGTTTTAAAAATATTTTAAAAATTTAGCATATGTTATCTTCTTTGGCTATACACCATGGAAACATTTTATATAAAATTGCCGAGCATATGTTTATGCAAAGCAAATCCGATTTTGTAACTTCGAGGTTTTACTTAACACAGCTTTGGGTGTTCTTAACAATGTAGAGTAACAAATGAACAATATGGACATGTTTGAAAATTTGGAAACGAAAAATGTATTATTTTTAACGTGAAATACACCCTAGTAATGACTGTTAAGTAAATATCGTCATGAAATTTGAGTTACGTTAATCTTTGATATTAAAATATTCAAATCTCCTGATTTTTCATCGCTGATTGAGTAAACTTTCTAACCAGACTCTTAAACAAATAATAGGTTAAAATTTCCATGAATTTAAACGAAAAGATTATCTCAATAACAAAAATCTCTTCAACAGTCTTAAATTTACTTATTTACAAACCAAGATCTTTATATGCATGTTTCATATTTTCTAATCATAAACTTGCCTTAAGAAGTTTTGGAATTCAAGAGCACGGTAGCCAAAAATAAATAAATAAATAAAACAAACGGATAATGATAAATACATTTTTGTTTCTACAATTCCATTTAAAAATAATCTCAGCGAACTATATTCACGATATGCAATAATTGAACAGTGTATAAAAATAATATTTAGATCTGTGTCTTCTCTCCTATTTATTTTTCTTCTCATAACAGTTATATAATTACGCATCGAGCAGCTTATTTCTGGTGCTTTAAAACAGATGTGGTTTCACCTATTTTTTGACATGAAAATCTATAATATAAAAGCCCAGAGATGTCTCTAACGCTGGGCGGAGCTTAAAATAACAACGCCCATTTCGTCTGCGTCATTATTGAACGAGCCAATCGGATGACGGTATAAGTGGGGCGGAGCTTAAAATAACCTGTCTGCGTGATTATTGAACGAGCCAATCGGATGATCGTATTAGAATATTACCTCAGCTTTTAACAATGAAAGAGAAATACACAATTAAATGTTTGTTTAAACAATAAAAACGAATTGAATTGCGTTTCAACAATGAAAATTATTGTTATAAATTATGACAAAATATGTGCACGAGATTGTGTATCACATCTTTCTTTAGTAAATCTGTTACAATCACTTCTGAGATATGCTTTGCAAGCTAAAAGCCCGTCCTAGACAGGGCACACATTTTCTAGTGTTAACAGACTGCGGGATGCGACATTCGTGATGCAAAAATCGTTCAAAATGCTAAGGGATAGATCATTGGACCTAGAGTTACCAAATATGGCACGTAGTTACTTTTGGGGCAGTAGGTGCTCACTGAAAAAGGGTTTTCTCAACTTTTTATTAGATTTTTAATTCAAAAATAATCGAAATTTTGACCCTTTTCCTCAATAACTTCGAAGTATATTAACGTGTAAAAACTAATCTTACGCCACTACATCCAAAACAAGAACTTTTCGGTGGTAACAATTTTATTTATATACACTTTTTTCCCTCAAATTTTAATAAATTAAAAAATAATATGTAAGCATATTTTACAACAATACTTTTAAGTATTTTAGTTACTGCGTTTATGTACACACGCATAGCGGCGATATTGAGTACTTATTTTCACGAATACGTTATCGATGCTATAATGAAGAGCAAATTATGAAAAATAATATAAAGAAAGACGAATAAATACGAATTGTTAGCATCAATAGCATCATAAAACATTATTATGCTACGATGTTTCGAACTAGAGGTTCAAATCTCCGTAATATTTTTTAAAAATATCCCTCTAAAAATATTTTCATTCATCAAATAGGCTAATGAATTATTAAAATGTAATATTACAAAAACCAGAGGGAGTGATCTCCTAAAAACTTCCTCGTATCCGCCCTAACGCGAGTGGAGAAAAAAATACACAGAGCGGTAGTAACATGGACGATTTTCCTACGTAGGAGGGGGAAAACGCGAGAGTCGTTTTTTGTGTCGTACAATGGCGAAGAAACAGAATATGCAATTTGAACGCTTTTTTTCAACCGATTGAAACGAAAATTGGGGGAGGATTTATAATTAATGTTAGTAGACATCAAACCAATTTTTAATTATCTAAGTCATAGGGTTTAGAAGTTACCGTGTTAAAAACAACTATGCGATTATAGAGACCGACAGACAGCCAACCCTTTGACGGATTTGGTCCACAATTTGATACGGACCTAAATTCCTGATGAAAAACTGTGCACCAAATTTTATCTATCTCTCTATTTAAGCTTTTTATGCTATCGTGTTCACATGAATGCGAACAGACACACAGACAGACTTCCGCGGAAGGATTTTGTCCAAAATTTGTTAGAAGCCTACAAATTACATGGGTACTTTTTCGTTAGCCGGGCGCAAGCGAAAAATCGCCAAATAATGTAGAATTCCGCCAAATTTCTTACAACCATTCTCTTGGCGACTTGGCTCGCGTTTGGTTCACAATTGGCGACATTTGCGCCCGGCTAACGGAAAATCGCTTCGCTCTTGGCGACTGGGCTGTTCACAATTGGCGACATTTG